>VDFB02047230.1:462883073-462921472 GCA_007258455.2 Sequoia sempervirens
TCAATAAATTTCAATAGCAGAGAATTAGAAGAGCTATAACTACTAAAATTATATTAGATCAATGAATCCCTATGATACTTGAGACGTTCACCCATAACATAGTCTTATGCAATATAATGCCATCAAATGCATCTAGTACCATGAATGGGAGTATGAGTAATATTAACAAAACCTACAATATTACCTATTACTATGCAGAATGAGGTCATAGAGTATAACCTATGGTATTACCATCATGTTGTTGCAACTTAAAACATTAACCTCATCTCAACACACTATTTTAGGTATTGAGCAACATACATCATATCATCCACATCAAATCGAATAGCATAATCTATCAATTTATCTTGGCAACCAGCTATAATGAAGTACCTCATCTTCACACAAGGAGTTATAATCCATTGTAACCAAGGCGAGGGTCTTACAAATACATTAGAGTGACCCATTAGCGTGCTAACTCAAACCCTTATACAACATAGTAGGCCTCTAGCACAAGGTGAGGTGAGCAAGTCTTCTAGGCCTCAATGTCCACCTCACTTTTGTCAAAATTGTGGTTCACTTTGTGTATATGGGTATGGGGATGATGAAGATGCAGGTGGATATGATGCATCTATAGTGGATCAGATGGTCATCATATTTGATCTATTAAATGAAACATATGGCATTGATAGTTAGATAAATTTCAACAAGTTCAAATTTAATTTATTAAATTTAATTTTGAAATGTAAGATTAACTAAATTACTATATTTTTTATAATAAAATTTCAAGTTTAGAGTATCTACCCTATGTTTGGCAACCCTCCACCTACCGATTACATGACAATGTCAAGTTCACAAGAATGTAACTAGTAAAAAATAAGAAATATAGTACCTGTTAATAGTTTAATCTTATATGAATGGTAATCTTATGACTCACATTGGATATTTAACAGGTTATTGTTGGGCCTTCAACATCAACACTTGTCAATCAAAATACACATCCATCTTTATCAAAAATAGTAAATAATTATCATATTTTTATTGATGGATATTTACTTTAATCATTAAACTATGTAATATAAAAAAGTAAAGTTATTCTTATATGTTATATTTACTAAAAATAATCAATAATAATTTTATTTATCATATTTACCAAAAATAGTAAATAATTATCATATTTTTATTGATCTAAAAATAGTCAATAATAATTTTATATATCATATTTACCAAAAATAGTAAATAATTATCATATTTTTATTGATCGGCATTTACTTTAATCATTAAACTTGGTAATATTTAAAAGTAATGTTATTCTTTTTAAATATGAGACTCTTCAATTCTCAAATAATCAATAGTAATTTTATGTATCATCTTTACCAAAAGATAATCAATAGTAATTTTATATGTCATCTTCACCAAAAAAATCAATAATTATCATTATTGACCAACATTTACTTCAATCATATCTTCAACAAAATACTATAGTAAAAATGCACTTAACCAAAAGTTTCAAAGTTCTTCCAACTTTGCCATAAAGGTCAACACTTACAAGGAAGACACGACTAGCACACTACCCTAGCCTTCTTTTAAACTCTTACACACAAATTACACAAAATTTATGTATCAAGAAACTCAACCACAATACATGAACAATGGTTAGTGATACAATGTTCAGTCATGCCTTTTCTTCATCTTTATTCATATCATCAATGTAAAGAGATGGTCACCATTAGAATCCCTCACATATCAATTGATTTTTTGTTGATTTATACCTGATAGTTTTATCTCAAAGAAAGTTGAAAGTTAAAACTCTTTCTGCCAGTGTTAGATAATGACAACAAAATAGAAAGAAAGCAGAATTTTATCTTTAGAAAAGATAAACGAATAATAATAAAAAAAGATAAATCAAAAAAATAAAAACAAAGCAATAAAAATAAAGTTGAACATTTTTTCTAAGTCTAACACAAGTTGAAGATATTAAATACATCATGCTACCTTGAAGGCAAAACTATTAATTATTGTAATGATTGTAATTGAAGAGCAATAACTGTGTGAAGGTTGTAATCAAATTCTCTGAGCAATAAGAATACCAATACTTTGCCCCATGGATGTTTTCTTGGAATACTGTCAAAGTTTTACCATGTAAATCTATGTCTTGTCTATTACTCTATTATTCCATTTAATTTTCTTCTGTATTTCTTTGCAACTAATTTGTGTTGCAATATTTTAAGTTTGTGGGTTTTTCACTTTCGTTTTCACAACAAGTAGTATCAAAGCAATTATTTTGTAGTAATTGTGTTAGGATTTGGTATTTTTTTTGTAGCATCAAATGGAAAAGGTTTCAAATGCAAGGTTTGAGGTGGAGAAATTAAATGGAAAGAATAATTTTGAGTTATGAAAGCTTAAGATGTGTGATTTGTGAGTACAAGGATTCCACAAAGCATTGGTAGGAGAGCCAAAGAAATCTGCAAATATGACTAATGAGGATTGGGAGGATCTTGATACAAGAGCTCTTAGCACAATTTGGTTGTGTTTAGTAGATGATGTTCTTTTCAATATTGTTGGAGAGTAAACAACAACAAGCTTATGGAGTAGAATGGAGAGTCTTTATATGAAAAAATCCTTGACAAATCAGATCTACTTGAAAAGGTAGTTGTATAGTTTGCGAATGAAAGAAGGTATTAAAATTGTTGATCATTTAACATTTTCAATACTCATATGTTAATTAGCTAGTATGCGTGTAAAAATCAAAGATGAAGACAAGGAAATTATGTTATTATGTTCATTATCTAAATCCTAGAATCACTTAGTCACTTCTATTAGCTTTAGAACAACTGACACCCTTGAATTTGATTTTGGTTTGGGAGATTTTTTGTTTGAAGAGGTGCAGAGGAAATCTAACATAGAAACCTCCACATAAGAAGCAATGGTGGTTATGGGTCGATCCACATAAAAAGAAGATTTGAGAGGTACATCCATATCTAAGTCAAAAGGAAAAAAAAAAAAAGGTAAGGGAAAATGTTGGTATTGCAATAAATCAGGGCATCTAGCAAGAAAGATTGCTGGAAGAGGAAAGAAGACAATGATGACTCCAAAAAGGAAGCAAATCCAGTTGAGACAAGTTTAGGTATAGTTGAAGTTTTATCTATTTGTAATTCCTTACAATATCATGAAGAATGGTTATTAGATTCTGGTGTTTCTAATCACATGTGTCCACATAAGAATTGGTTTTTTTCTTACCAAGCTATTGATGGCGGTGTTGTTCTTATGGGAATTAATGTTTCTTGTAAGACTGTTGGGATTAGGAGTATTAAGACTAAAATGTTTGATGGTATTGTGAGGTCATTAACCAAGGCAAGACATGTACCAAAACTCAAAAAGAATTTAATTTTCTTAGGAGTTTTGGATTCTAGAGGTTATAAATTTTCAAGTCAAGGTGGATCAATGAAAGTGCCCAAGGGAATTTTTGTGGTCATGAAGGCTACAAATATTAGAAGCTTTTACAAGCTAGAAGAGAGTACTATAATAAATGAAGAGATAGTGGTATTTGAGGAAGAAAATGAATCTACTCATTTTTGGCATCAACAACTGGGTAATATGAGCTAGAAAGGGTTGAAGAGAGTACTATAATAAATGAATCTACTCATTTATGGCATCAACAATTGGGTAATATGAGCGAGAAAGGGTTGAAGGTATTGTTAAACCATAAGTTACTTCCAAATTTAAAATCTTTGAATTTGAATTTTGCAAGCATTGTGTTTATGGAAAACAATCTAGACAAAATTTTAAAGTAGGTAGTCATAAAAGTAAGGGTATTCTAGATTATATTCATTTAGATGTTTGGGGACCATCCCCCATAGTTTCTTTAGGAGGATCATCATGTTTTGTGACATAATTTATAGATGACTACTCTAGAAAAGTGTGGGTCTATATTCTTAAAAGAAAAGTTGATGTGTTTAGTGTATTTAAGCAGTTTTAGAGTTTTGGTTGAAAAGAGAATCAGTTGATCAATCAAGTGTTTAAGAACAAACAATGGATGTGAGTTCACATATTTGGAATTTGAAAATTATTATAAGGAAGATGGGATCAAAAGGCATAAAACCATGGTTTATACTCCTTAAAAAAATGGTGTTGTTGAACGCATGAATAGGAATCTTCTAGAGATATCAAGGAGCATGCTCAATAATACCAAGTTGCAACAAGAGTTGTGGGTAAAAATAGTCTCTATAGCTTGTTAACTGGTAAATCGATCACCATCAATTGCAACAAACTGTAACATTCCTAAAGACATATGGACAGGTCATTCTCATGATTATTCAAATATAAAAATGTGGTTGTGATGCATATGTTCTTATTTCAAAAGATCATCATTCTAAATTAGACCCCAAATCCAAGAAATATGTCTTTGTTGGTTATGGTGATGGAATTACTTGGGATATAGATTGTGGGTTCCTACTACCCAAAAAGTCATTATTAACAGAGATGTAGTATTTGATGAATCTCCTCTCATAAAATTAGATATAGTAGAAGTTGATTTGAAATAGGAACAAGTACCTCAACATCAAAAAATTCAATTGGAAACTTGAATCCATTTACAAAAATCGGGAAGCAAGAAGAAGCTTCCAAAGAAGAAGACGAGGATGCAAAAATCTATGGGAAAATGTGGAAATTCCAAAACTAGATCCCAGGAGATCTACATGGGTCAAAAATCCACCTAAAAGGTATGATGATTATGTTTCATCTATTGCTTTGATTTCTAATGATGGGGAACCTAGTTGTACTCAAGAAGCAATGGATGGTCCTGAAAATGCTAAATGGAAAATAGCAATGAAAGAAGAAATGGATGCCTTGGAGAAGAATAAAGCATGAGACTTGGTTGAACTCCCAAAGGGTAGAAAATTTTCTAGTTGCAAACAGGTCTTCAAATTGAAGAAGAGTGTTGATTATAAAGCTGAGAGGTACAAAGAAAGACTGATAGCAAAAAGGTATTCTCAAAAGGAAGGTATTGATTTTTATGAAATTTTTTCACAAGTTGTTAAGCTAGTTTCTATTCAGGTTCTTTTAGCACTTGTTATTTTACTTGATCTTGAGTTGGAGCAATTAGATGTTAAAATGATGTTTCTACATGGAGATTTGGATGAGGAGATATATATGGAACAATCAAAAGGGTTTGTTTAAGATCACAACAAGAAATTTGTTTGCAAACTCAAAAAGTCATTGTATGGCCTGAAGTAGTCTCCCAAAAAATGGTACAAGAAGTTTGATTCCTTCATGGTGAGCCAAAAATTTACAAGGAGTGAGTATGACCATTGTGTTTACTTTAAAAGTTTGAAAAATGGTTTATTCATTATCTTGGTGTTATATGTTGACAATATGCTTGTAGCAAGAAATTTAAGCATAGTTGAGATCAATGGGTTAAAGGCTCAAATGGCTAGGACTTTTGATATGAAGGATCTAGGAGCAACAAAAAAAAAAAAGGTATGGAAATACACAGAGATATGGAACATGGTAAGCTTTGGTTATCACAACAGAAGTATGTGGAGAAGATCCTCATAAGATCTAGTATGATGAATGTGAAACTAGTAAATATCCCTTTAGCTTCTTATTTTAACCTTTCTTCAAGTTTATGTCCTAGTAATAAAGAAGAAAAGGATTATATGTCTTGTGTACCATATGCTAATGCAGTAGGAAGTTTAATGTATGCGATGGTATGTACAAAACCAGATATTTCACATGAAGTTGGTGTTGACAATATATACATGGAAAATCTAGGTAAAGAGCATTGGGCAATAGTGAAATGGGTGCTTTGGTATCTTAGAGGCACAAGTGATTATTGTATCACCTTTGATGGTTATAGTGGTTTAGTTTTTGGTTAATGTTGATTTAGATTTTGTAGGTGATTTGGACAAAATGAGATCTACATTAGGTTATGTCTTTACTCTTGTAGGACCTGACCTATTTGTTGGATGTTAAAGTTTCAAGAAATAGTTGCTTTATTCACTACTAAGGTAGAGTATATGGTTGTCTCACATGTGTGCAAATAGGCAATTTGGTTGAAGGGTCTTTTGGGTGAGTTTGGAAAAGTGCAGGACAAGGTGATTGTATTTTGTGATAGTCAAAGTGCTATACATCTAACCAAAAATCTAGCTTATCACAGTAGGACTATGCATATTGTAATTAAATACCACATTCTGTAAAACAAGTTATTAATGAAGGTGGAATAGCTCTTGAGAAAGTTCATACACTAGAAAATTGCACAGACAGGTTTACAAAACTAGTACAGTTAGAGGAAGTTGAAGTGGTGTTTGACTTCTCTTGGCTTGCAGAAAAAGTGATGAATGGGCACGGGGAAGTATTAGGTAAATTGTTGTCAAGGTGGAGATTGTTGGATAATGACAACAAAATAGAAAGAAAGCAGAAGTTTATCTTTGGAAAAGATAAACAGATTAAAAAATAACAAAGAAAAAATAAAACCATAAAAACAAAGCTGATTTTTTATAAATTTGACATAGGTTGAAGATATTATATATATCTTGTTGTCTTGAAGGCAAAACTATTAATTATTGTAATGAATTGTAATTGAAGAGCAACATTTGTGTGAAGGTTATAATCAAATTGTCTAAGCAATAAGAATACCGATACTTTGCCCCATGGATGTTTCCTTGGCATATTGTCAAGGTTTTACCACATAAATCTGTGTCTTGTCTATTATTCTATTATTCCATTTAATCTTCTTTTGTATTTCTTTACAACTAATTTTTGCTGCAATATATTAAATTTGTAGATTTTTCACTTCCGTTTTCACAACAACCAACACCCACAAATATCTTCATCTATATACATGCCATCACCTCAAATACCTTTTCCTTCATCTTTATCCATACAAGCACACAAAATTGTAGCCCAGTACAGTTCTAATACTAGATGCTACCAAAATTCTTCCAATGCTCTCGAACTTCACAATATATCTTGACTGTATTGTAGAAACCAATTTAATATTTAGTGAATTATTTATATACAAACTTTTCATATGGTCTAAGTGGTTGCCATTACATCTGTGGACAAGCCCTGTTTTTGGTCCACAATCATAGCAACATGATGCTGTGTGGTATATTTATAGGCGGGTACCTCCATTTCTGACAGTGGAGGCTAATTCAAAAATGCCCAGTTGCTTCTTGTCCACCTAAATAAATGAATCAGAGCAATTCAATCATAATCAATCGGAGGATATATTACAGAACAAGACCTCAACCAAAATATCTGGGTTTTGAAACATAAAGTCTAAATAGAGAGAGAGAGAGAATACCAAGCCGGCTTCTTGTCCTTCAATGACTCCCCATCTTTCACAAACTGAGCATCTTGATTGTCTCTATCTGAGAAGCTCTTGTTTATTTCTAAACGAGCTGGACGATTACCAGAGACTGTTTGGTTGCCACTGCCCACAATTTTACTTATCTGAAATCCCCAAATAATCAGCAGTAAGACCACCAATTCTATTCAAAAGAATACTTCAAAACCTAAGAACACCATACTTCCAAGCATTGTAGCTCAATCTCTCTACAATATAGAAATTTCATCAACCTAGATCTATCAGGAGATACAACAAAACAGAACCATTTTACAAATTTGTGAACTTGTGAAGAAAAACACAACTTCAAAGCATCCTTAATCAATTGAAGTAAATTTTGCCAATTCATGGAATTTTAACTCGGGTCAATAAAAATTTGAAATGCATTTCAAAGCAAAGAGAAGATCAGATCTTTTTCCAAGCAAATTAACAGATACCAGAGTCTCATCCTCTGAAATTGTTGGGGCCGTCTCTATAGCTGCCTTTAAATGCTCCTCCTCTTCACCCTCCCGCTTGATCTTCCAAAAGTTCTCTATCTTTTCCTCAGTGAAGGACTTTCTTTTCTCAAAGCCCCCTGTATCCAAACAAGCCGGCCAAACTCATCAAACCCACATAATAAAAGAATAAAATAAAAAATAAAAAAAACACAGGATTTTTTATAAAGAATGTCAAAGCTAATGTACTAGATACAACAATTCTGTTATGATACTTTACCAGACCTAGGAGAATTCCACCCTGGCACCAAAGAACCCATGATCTCTGTCTTCTTGTACTCACAACTTAGTTTACAAAACTATGAGAAATGTTCAGCAAGTATTTCAAATATCTTCTTAATACTGTTTGACATTAGTGTTGAATATATAAAGGCTCCACCGACTTATGTTTACTCCTTGTAAGACCATACCACCCTGATTTCACTACAACAGCCCACAGTATTCTGCTAAACTGCATTGGTTTTAATAAAATTTTATCTTCAAGCGTCTTGATGCTTTTGGACAAAGGACACATGGAGATTCATTATATGTTGGAGTCGTTATGGAAATGTGACTATGATGAAAGATCCCAGCCATGCCAAGCCAAGTCACTTGCTTTAAAAATCACTTATTACTTGCTTTAAAACTCCTTGATTACAGCAGAATCTGATTTTATTATTCAAAGTTTAATAGGAAGTCTGAGATAATGTTTATACTGTCAAGACAAGGCACAGTGACAAGAACCTGACTCTGTTTTACTAAATAGATTGTTTCTTCTCCTTCAAACATAGAATTAAAACTTAGATTTGGACTAATTCTTTTGATAGACGCTCCTCCTCTTTCCATTAAAATTGTACAAGTTGTTTAATAATTTAAATCTCTTTGAATCTCTCCCATGTTCTTTTAAAGATAGGATTCTTATCTACCTATATGAATTACTGTATATTATCTTTCCTTTTATAAGTTAATATTCAAATACACTAAAAAAGTTGAAATTACTCCTGCTGACATTGATAGTTCTCCTTTTTCCCCATATGCTGACTGTACATCTGCATAATATCTCTCCAATTTTTCGCTGCGCTGTTGCTTTACATATCATCGTTATTATCCCTTGTAAGTAGATATAGAGGCGTAAATATCTGGCAATGTCTATGGGCCGGGGGGCCCTACGATGCATTAAAAGGTAGTCACCATTTATTGGTTTACTGTTTTCCCTCTTTGCTGGTCGATAATCTTTATGATTTGCTTGCCACCTATTTTTAAACCCTGCCTAACTTTGAGTTTCACCGATTTTTAAATTCCACTGACTTTGAGTTTCACCATTTTTAACTCCCGATGACACGGGCCTTGCTGATTTTTTTTTTTAATTTCTTTTTCTATGAATACTTTTTTTAAGTCGTGGTAGGTGAGAAATTTATAAAGCACGCACTTTATTTATTTTGTTATTTTGATCTAGTTTAATTTTTACGCCGAAGGCGTGTCACTCATTGAGCTTTCCAAACTCATTTTCACCGTCGACGGTTGGAAAGCACCGAGGCAGTGGCAAGGCTGTCAATCTATCCGTAACTGTTATCTTTCTGGAAGTAGCTTGGTCACGCTTCATGTGGATGGCCCTGCTACGCATTAACTCCGCCTTCCTTCCTCTCCATACAGGAGTTGGCATTCAAAATATCTGCATTTAATATCATCGTCGTGCTACGCATTAACTCTCCTTCACCGCATACAGGAGTTCGTGTCCAAAATATCTGCGTTTTGTTGATATTTGCCTCAGTTTTATGACCTTATTTTTATCATCCTCATCAACAGAGATTTTTGCAGTCTTCAGGTAAGCATGTTTCTCTCGCCCTTAATAATTTCCACTCCATAGTTTACTACTTCCATCGCGGCTAATGATTTCTGCCTCTTTATTGTGAATAGATTGAAGTAGCAAGAGTGAAGCAGCAAGAGTACACAACTTGGGGTTTCTGAAAAATTCGTGCGACCTCTGCCCATTTTCAGTCATTGGCATCATTGACAAGTCGGCACACTTTGCGCACAATCTGTAGGTAAGTCACTTCCCATGATTTCAGTTTTTTGTATATTTGCATCTGCTTGAAATTTTGTACGCATTTTTTTCTACGTCGTTGATGGATGTCCTCAATCTGGCTCCAAAGCTCCCAATTTGGGCTATGCACAGAGGATGCTAGCAAGGTTGGGAAGCTGGGCGTAACACCCACCAGTTGCATTTGCTTAAAGCTTTTCTCAAGCCTTTTCAACGAACCCATTTTTAATATATTCACATCTCTTTGAGGCATTCTGTCAAACAATTTGCGTGCCTTCTCTGTTCCTCCAATGTAGAAGTCTTTTACTGTGAAATGGGGACCTTCTAACACCTGTATTTTGAAATGTAAAACCCTTTGAATTAGCACCACACATAATAGAATCGACGCCCACTTTCTCTACTGCATCTGACCCTGACTTGCATTGCTGGGATGGACATCCTGCCATAAATTGATACCCACAAGCTTTTACTTCAATTGATAAAATCCCAAATAGACACTGTAATAAATCTCAGAAATAAAATCCTGCCATAAATCTACAAGATTTATGATGATCACGTTGCATGATTACGTTGTATCCTTATTATGTTTCAAGCTAAATACAATTGATTTATTAATTTAGTTTTTAATATCTTATTTTAGTATAATTCACACTACAACGGAGGATGAAAGTAGAAAACTTTGCAACAAATGATTCGCCTTTAATTTCCTGGCACCGTTATCCAGTTTGGCAGCAGGAGATAAATTTTCAGACGAATTGTGGACCTGTTATCACACTGAATAATTTGTCGGCTAAATAGAATAATATCATAAAGGCTTACCTGCACAAATATACAGCTAGCTAGCTAAAAGAATTAAGGTTAAAAATAGTACAGGACGAAGGTAAGCTAAGCCAAAACCTCCACTGCAGAGAATATATAAAGAAATCTCTACCTCTGCACAACCCTGCACAACAAAGATAACAACAAAAATGATTCGATAACTCTGTACACCACCCATTTTTGAAAAACTATAACTTAAACCTTTTGATTCTACTACTGCTATCCTCCCTGGTTTTGCACGTTATGCATATATGCAAAAGGTGAAGCATTGATAGGGCATGCAAACTGTTTGAAAGACTATCTGAAACAGATTAGGAGATTGAAGCAAAGTGGGAGGATGCAATGAAGGCCATTAAATGTATAAACTTTGACACACAGAAAACCTCTCACTAGATAGATGGAGCAAAGACACTATGTGTTGCTTGCCATATAAGATATACGCCTGTAGGAAATCTATAGCACTTTGACTATGAGCAAGAGAACTCCCATTTTGCAAACAAAATTTCCAATACAAATCTGGGGATCAAAAAGTGGGAACAGGGAAAACTGAGGTCATAAAATGCATGCGCTATAACACCCAGTAAACTTTTCAGTGGAGATTCCATATTCAATATGCATGCAAAAAGTGGAATTTAGTTAGGGTACGTGGACTTTTGTTTTGATGTTCCCATGTAACTGTGAGAGCATTGACATGACACGTTAGGTGATCAATACAACGTGGCCTGTTACCACATTTTCTGCAATCGTTGCATTCTTTACGCCACATTTTTTAAGGGAGTTTTGACATTTGACATGCCTCACCTTGCCTTCACATAAACAATATCTAGAATAAATATAAATAAATATAATATTGTGATGGCATGTGGTTGTTAGGGCAATAGGATGTCAGAGTTATATAATAATTCTCAAGTTGTTTCTTTTATGAAATTGTAAGCATCGTCGTTGATGTTAATTCTTAAATTTCCGCAGTTCTAGAAAATGTCCATAAAATAGAAGAGTTATTAATTAGACAACGAACTATGAACATTTGTTAAAATTAATCAGCACTGCATAAATTATTATGGTTTCCATTCTTTTTAAATTACTATCATTATACAATTTCATTGTGCAACGTATTTTGTTAGTTCTTTATTTTTTAAATTTTATATTCTCTTAATTATATTTTTGGACTGTTTTTTAAAGAGGTTTGACTCACAAATTTTGGTAATTATGTGTTTCTAATTTCTTAAAAGAAGTAATAAGAGTGTGGTTATCAACTTTAATTTTTTAAAATTTATATTTTTTTCAATAATTTCTTTATTCTAAACATTGTTGTTTGGTATAGCGGGTGTATGTGGAGGATCTCACTTTCATCATTTATTTCATTTTTAATAAGGTATGTATGTAATAAAAAATTGATTTTTTTAGAAAGGTAAATCAGATGTGTATTTCTTGTTTGGATTATGAAGAGGAAAATCTGATCGATTTCTAAAGCAACTACTAGATTATAGAATGAAGTGAAATTAAGATAGTTGTATAGGTTTTTACTAATTATAGAGTGTAAATTTCATTAAATTTTAAAATTAATTTATCTCTTGAAAAAACCTTACACATTGTAATAATTGGAGGTATTCTAAATTTTGATTGTAGAGGTATTCTAAATTTTGAGTGTGTTGCTTGGATGACAGAAAAAGTTTTGGAAACTATGCTGGGATAGCCAATTTGGAGGCGAATTTTCTGTTGTATTCAAGTTCAGAAGTAAAAGGGTTTTTTTTTAATTAATGTACAAGAGTAATTTTTTGTGTTATATCATGTTTTTATTCTTTCAATTTTTTTTCAAATGGTATCACAATTCATAATGACATTTTCTTTAAGCTAACGTTTTATTATTCCTTCAATCCTTCAATTTATTGTTAACAATTATTTCACATGTACTCATAATAATTCAAATTTTCAAATTTTATTTTTTAAAAACTATATGTCTATAATCTCCACATATATACACAAAATGAAATTATCTCGAGGATTGGCCTTTCACTTTTTAAACCACAATGATAAAAAAATGACCTTCCACAACTCTTTGGCGAAGGTGTCTATAATCTCCACATATATACACAAAATGAAATTATCTCGAGGATTGGCCTTTCACTTTTTAAACCACAATGATTAAAAATTGACCTTCCACAACTCTTCGGCGTACCCATTGCACACGAAGGTGCCATTGCTAGTTTTAAATCATATAAAATTTTCATTTTCATTTAACATATTTATTTTAGATTATATACTTTACATTATTTTATTCATTTAAAATATAAAATATAATATATAAAATATAAATTTAATTATATATATATATGATTTAATGGAAATATTAAAAATAAAATTAATCTAAAAGGTTTAGTAAATATAAAATGTAACATTGAAAATTTAAGATTTAATGTTAAATTAATAAAATTTATTGAGTTTTTAAAAGAAAATAGATTTAAAAAAAAAAAATTGGCAAACATTTTTTTTATGTAAAATGCAAACTACAAAATACATTATATAATATAAAATTTAAATTTAAATGTTGAATTATAAATCTAAATTCATTTATGTCAATAAAATATATATATTAGTAAAATCTAAATTTAAAATATATACCTCAATAAAATATAGAATACAATAAATATAAGACTTAACAAATAAAATATAATTTAAAATATAGAATTAAAAATATAGTTAATTGTAAAATCTATAATTAATGTAAGAAAAAAATATAAAATAAACTATTGGCAAAACTATAGATTTATAAATTTAATAGAATTAAATCTAATATGGTTTAATATTGTATATGTTTTTATTGTAATATGGATTTAATTTAAAAATTGATATTAGTCATTTATTATTTTTTTTGACTATAAAATTATCAAATATCAAATTATTTACATTATGTACTAACATTAATAAATTGTAGAAATACATAAACCAATTATTCTAAAGTACATTGCAAATACAAATTAAATATAATATAATTGAAATGTGTATAGAAAATTAATATTAATATTGTTAGTGATAATATAATATAAAATTATCAAATATCAAATTATTTACATTATGTAATAACATTAATAAATTGTAGAAATACAATAAACCGATTATTCTAAAGTACAACGCAAATACAAATTAAATATAATATAATTGAAATGTGTATAGAAAATTAATATTAATATTGTTAGTGATAATATAATTATGTTTTTCCATGCAAAATTTATTAATATTTCAATTGTAATACATTTTTATTCAAATATATATTTACATAATAATTTTTTTATTTGTTTAATTATTATTTTCATTACTATCTACTTTTAACTAGAACCTTAAAGGAGATTCAAGGATTATGTGGATAGAAAACTATATGTATATATTAATATTTTAGAGAGTATGTGTTTATACATGGATGCACAACAAATTCTAGTTGCCTAATATTTTATATAACTGTATAGCTACCACTTGGCATAATTCTAGGGCTGTCAAAGATGAAGTCAACCAATAATTAGAAAACTAATAAAATTGTGGCTCTATAATTGAATAGATTTCTAAGAATGGACATGAACTATTGCATTATCATATAAAATCTACATTTCTCCATGAACTTGGATGCTTATATTAAATCTATTAGTTTAAAGACGTATCTTAGCCAACATTTTGAAGCTACACAAACAAGGATATGTTATAAAGTGGTTATATTAAACTCTTAAAGACCTCAAACATAATGAAAAAACTTTGACGCTTATGAGTCTTGAAATTATGAAGGTGTTGAAAAGATGAAGGTGTTGATGGAAGGATGTTATATAATGGAGCAAAAAAAGTCAATAAATTAACAAACAATTTTTTTTTTTAAATGAAAATGAATTCCAAAAAAGACTACGAACATGTAAGTACTAATTTATGCAAAAACATTGAATTATCCACAAATGTTCTAAAAAACAAAGAAATAGTGATAAGTTGTAAAAATACACAAACAAAATCATAGAAAATTAAGAGAAATGTGTATAGAAAATTAATATTAATATTATTTGTAATAGAAAATCAAGAGAAATGTGTATAGAAAATTAATATTAATATTATTTGTAATTATATATTTATATTTTTCTAGTCAAAATTTAATTAATATTTTCATTGTAATATGTTTTTATTCTAATATCTATTAATATAATTATTTTTATTTTTTAATTATTATTTTCATTACTATCTACTTTTAACTACATTTTTTACTTAAAGGAGATTCAAGGATTACATTGATAGAAAACTATATGTATGTTAATATTTTAGAGAGTATGTGATTATGCATGGATGCATTGCAAATTATAGTTGCATATGGTGGAATTAAACAATTAACAAGTGCCACGTAGTGGCTAGTACTTGCCTTTGCAGTATTGTAATTAGAGGTTTGTAAAGTCAAAATAAAATATATTCAAATTTAATGAAAATGAATAAAATTAAATGTAATTTTTTTGGTTAGCTATTGTACATTTTAGTTTTTAGATGTAATTTTTTTTGTTAACTATTGTACATTTTAGTTTGACTTTCATTTTTTTGTTTTGTTTGTTTAGTAGTGATGGTTGTTTTTATTTGTTTTGGTTATGTAATGTAAATATCTTGTTTAATGTTAAATATTTAAAATAAAAATAAACTAGTATAAATGTTTGTTGTTATTTTTTTTAATAAAATAAAGTAGAATACATTATAATTTTATAAATTAAACATGAATGTAGAATATATTTGAATATTTATATATATTTTGTATTATTATATAATATATTATAGTATAATAATTTTTTCACTTTTACCATAATTATTTTGATTACTATGTTGTTATTTTTTTAGTAGAATACATTTTAATTTTATAAATTAAACATGAATGTAGAATACATTTGAATATTTATGTATAATTTATATTATTATATAATATATTATAGTATAATAATTTTATCACTTTTATCATAATTATTTGCTTTTTAATAATCATTTATATATGAAACTATTATACTTTTATTTACCAATATGAGATCAACCAAACATAATATAGGTTATTTACCTACAAATTATTACCTATATATATATATATATATATATATATATATATATATATATATATATATATATATATATATATATATATATATATATATATATATATATATATATATATATATATATATATATATATATATATATATATCCAAATCTCTATAAAATAGTTAATTGATTTTGTAAGATTTTCTTTAATAAAAAATAACAATGACATACATAAAAAATGTCAAAATAAGTAACATTTATTTATTTTATAAAGATTTAATGAAATGATTTTATAAAGTAAACAATGAAAAAACATTCTTTAAAAATATTTAATTTGTTTTGTCGGCCAATAACACATAACTTTTTAAACCAATCAAATGCATAAAAATATTTTTTATAATTTGTAAAGTTAAATATTTTACAAGTTGACTTTCACAAATTGAATTTTTATTTTAAGTTTTGTTTAAATATTGTTTTGATTGGTTGAAAAGTAAATTATTATTAACTAGTTAACTAAAAAAATTCAAAGTCATTACAATAGTACTATGCCTAAGGCAAGTACTAATAATAAGTCTCCAAATAATGAAATGAAATAAATTTAGACAAATCTAGATTTTTCCCTTACAAAAATAAAGTATTATCTTATTATGAAATATTTGCATACAAATTTAAAACATAAAGCAATAGAATGTTCCCATCTAGTTGTCAAATCAATATTTATCTAGCTTTTATGTGATATGTAGCCTATCGGCTAAATATATATTGATTTTGCATTAAGTTTATTATATTTTCTAATATGTTGAATCCCCTCTTTAAGTTTTTTTTGAGATCTTATAAGTGATAATTTCAATATGTAAATGAGTCATAGAGGAAACAAATGATGATGCAATCTTAATATGAAGAAGAATTATTGCCTTTGTATTGTAAATCAAAGAATAAAGTGTGAAACCAATCATTGTAGTGTACACAAGTTTATAGGTATAAAAATTATCTTATTTTTAAAAATAATTACAAACATGCCTCAAAATTATGAATGTAAGTATACACAAGAAAACATTAAGTCAATTCTACTAATCAAATGATCTAAGTAGTAGATAAAACAATCAACATTGAATCAATTAATAAAAAATGATATAATTGGGTTATGAATCTCATTTATAATTATATTAAGTATAATTAGGCCATTAAGCCAATTGTGTACTTATACTATGTAAATCAAAATTACAGTATACAAATAATGTCTCTATCTTGAATTTGCAAGCTACTCCCTTACAGTGTCATCAAAACCTATAAATTACATAGTTTATTTATTAAATTAGTATAAAATTTGAACATTCAAAATTTTCAAACAATAATTTCATAATTTATTTACCATATGTAGTTTGCATTGCTTCAATCATTGTTGGTATCTAGTTAAGATCAAGAGAAAATGGTTACATATGTTGTTCAATGTTTTGTTGATCATTTGAAGCTCTAATGGCATGTGCATTAAATAAATCAACATAGATAAAGAAGTAACTATAAAAATACAATATGTAGTTCATCTAAACAATATTAACATTCTTCATTACCTGAAATGGCTTGTTGAGATGTCTAGGTGGGGATAACACTGAGATTTGATGGTTGACTTCCAAAAGTTGAATTTGGTATTTATTTTATTGTATGTATAAAAGTGGTTAAAAGTAGGAACAAAGCAATATTCTATTTATTGAATGAACACATTTAATATTTAGAAAATCACCATCTATAATTTGTATGTCATCTATTGTTGTTTGGTTTAGGTCAATAGAAAATGGCAATCAACGTTGTTGAGTATTCTCTTCATCACCCACAACTATATGTTGTTCATTGTTTTGTTGATCATTTGAAGTTGTAATGGCATGTGCATTAAATAAATCAACATAGATAAATCTAGGTAAGTGTAAAAATATAATATGTAGTTAATCTAAATAATATTAACATTCTTAATTACCTGAAGTGGCTTGTTGAAAAGTTTGGGTAGGGATAACACTGAGATTTGATGGTGGACTTCCACAAGTTGAATATGCTATTTATTTTATTGTATACAAAAGTGGTTAAAAGTAGGAACAAAACGATATTCTATTTAATGAATTAACACATTTAATAGTTAGAAAATTACCATCTATAATTTGTATGTCATATGTTGTTGTTTGGTTTAGGTCAATAGAGAAAGGCAATCGACATTGTCGAGTATTCTCATCATCACCTACAACTATAATGACATATTATTAACATGTGAAATAAGAAAAGTTATTACTATGTAAAATATGTAAATAAATAATTTTAAATAAATGTACTTACTATGTTGTCTAATTATAACCAAACTTTCTTCTTCTATTGCTATGCATGAATACTTAAAGAGATTTTTTTTCTTTTTCTTTCAACCACTTGTACTTGGGAACTAAAATTGTTCATACTCCTCAACTCTTTCATTCAAGTCTTTATGAATGACATTGGCTCTTTGATGAATGGAATGGTGTTTGCACATTTTGCTTGGACTCTACCATGGTGATATTCATTTTATAAGTATGTTCTCTGAGCTAGGGATCAGTGTAAATTTGGAAGAGGAAGCAAGAGATGCATGGAATTTTTTTCTAAATCTCTCAACACATTGACTAAAAATAAGTTTTTCATCTACTTCACTTGGAAAATTTTGGAGTAGTGAATTTAAATAGTCAATGGAATTGTGGAAGTTTTCATTGGAAGCATTTGAGGATTTCCATCCATCTATAATACAAAATAATAATGATAAAGTCAAAATATATTTAAAAAACTCATTTCATTAATAGAATGGTTATAATAAAGCTTACTAGTTCTTTGGTCTTCATCAGTGACAACCCCAATCACATCTTGTTTTCCTAAAGGAATACAACCATATTTTATTAGAATAATAATTAACTTAATTTAAGAACCATAAAAAGTAATAAACATTTTATTACAAAGAATCAATCAATATTACCTGTGGTATTATTGTCATGACTAAAAGTCTCGTTGGCATCATCAACCAATGGAGTAAGATCATTTGTAATTCAATATGCTTACTTTAGTTAGTTTTTAGAAAAAATATAGTAATCAATAAAAATATAATATTTTAATTTCAAAATTATATTTTAATTTCAAAAGACACTTACCGACAAGTTGATCATTCTCAATTGTTATGTTTCTCTTTACGAGATCTAAAATCTTCAATACATGCTTGCATGTGTTTCCCTTTATTTCCCACTAAAAATCACACACATGCAAATTTGACCCAAATTTTCTAACAAGATACCATTTCATCGAAACAATTTGACTTCGTATCTTGTATGTGTTAGGGATAAGATCATATGAATAACAATTTGTATCTAGAATTTTTTGACCTCTCTAATCCAGTTATGTAATATCTTTATTTTTAAAAGTTAAGTTAAAAGCCCAGATAATTGCAAATGTCTTTTATAAAATGGCTCTACCCTATAAAATGGCTCTACCCTATGAACAACTATATTGATATATCAATTCACTCCATGAACTAAATGCACAATACTTTTGAACTTCTATATTTACAATATAATATATTTTAATATATAATTAAGAGATGTAGACAGGTCTATATTTAGAGAATTTATATAACAACATTTTTTCAATATTAGTTTAGAATGAAAAGATGCACTTTGAAAAATGAAGAGGTCAATTACTAATAATTCACTACTAATCAACCCTAATTAACACAAACTATTTTACATTTATTCATTTTCTTTAAAACATTGTAGTGCCATTATTTTGACTTAGAGGAAATGTGATGAAGATGGACCAATCCTATTGCTTTTATGATACACAATAGCTATTGTCAATGGAAGTGTTGTAAAAACCTATAGTAGATCATACTTCCTCTTGCTTTAGCATAACCCTTAGAAAAATGTTTTTTCTTGTGATAGGAATGTTGGGCACCAAAGGTAGGGCTTCCTTAGGCAAGATGTCTTGAGAATATTTTCTAATAACTAGAGAAATCGGAGTATCAAGCACCAACGTAATAAATTAGGAATCCTCAGAAGAAGGAAAACCAAGTTATGATACCACTAGAGGAATGGTGAAGTCCTTGAGGTAAACATATTTCCACCAAGAGGGAAGCTAAGATGTGCTCTTAGAGTGACCATAATTGTAAATCACATGACCAATATCAAAGTAGCAATGATAATTAAATGAGTTATCCTCATAGTCCATCATTTAAGTGAACAATGACCATTTAAGACATTTTTCAATGATCCAATGAGAAGAGTAACATTATAATTGAGTTAACTTTTGCATGGATTTTATTTTGATATTGATAGGGGGCACGGTAACTCCTACAGTTAATTAGGGCCTATTGATGCATGGGGAAATTTTTCCTAAGATAAAGGATTTCAGGTCACCAACATTGATGTTGACCTGAAAATATTATTCAAAATATCTCTAAAAATGTGTTTTTCCACTAGACAATTGATGAAAATCTATTTGTGATTATATGTGCAGTCTAGATAATTAGTACTCAAAGTAGATATCAAACTCATCAATGTTGTCAAGGTAGCATCTCATATTACTTTCAGCTCTAGAAGTGAACTTTTTTGAGGTTTGTATAATCCAAGATTTATTTATAGTTGTGTAGGGATGGTATAAGTTAACAAAAATATAAGCCTTTTTGTAAAGTCGAGGAAGATATGATTAAGAAAATTTTGTCTAGGTATAGTATAACTTAACAGAAATTTAAGCCTTTCTTTAATAGTTTCTAAAGCATCAATTATTGTTCCACATTAAGTGTTGATATTAAGACAATGATCCACACAGATATGATTTTCTTAAAAAAAGTTCGATGAACACATCAGGCATTAAGTCACTCATTAACTATGCAAATATGGTTGAAATGTGGCTTAGGAATATGTGGACAGTGCATTGCTCCAAAGCTGCATTTACTGCTTAATCTCTCATGGACCATGGCTTGGTCATAGAAAGGAGATTATTATTACCAACATAATTAAAAGATAATTCTCAAGCTCTAAACTGGCATATCAGATTAATAGAGGTTAGAAGAGGAATCTCAAATGAAATCTATAAAGGTTATTTCTTAAAGATGATATGATCTGTAGAGGTTCACTTTCAAGCCCTAAAAGGGACGACAAATTTATTAATTTATACCCTTTGTGCGGTGGTAACAGATGAACTCATGAAATCAGAAATTTTATGGAACTTGTAAATGATTTGACTGTATTCTCTACATAAAATATATTCAGTCGTTCATGATGAACGCACATTAAGTTATGCAGGCAAAGCAGAATTTATCTTATAGTAGCTTGATCTGTAATGTTTATATATTTGAATCTGATCATTTTTAATTGTATTATTATTGGATAAAAATTTTGGGTTTAGTTCAATTCAGAATATATTTGGTTAATATTTTTTATTTTTAGATAAGAGGTGTTTTACAAAGATATTTCTTATCATATTTTAAATAGATTTAAGGGATTCAACAAAGATATCTCTTATTATATTTTAAATAGATTTTTGTAAAGATAAATATATTAATAACTAATCAGTCAAAATTATTTCTAACATGGTGGAATTTTTCAAGGTTTGTCTTTTTATTTAAAAATGACAATATTTTTAAATGTTAAAAAAAAATAGATGTCTTTTCTAATGATTATTTTAGTGCCTTTCATTTTACTTTTAAAAAAAATATGAATTATCAAAAAAATGTTTAATTTATGAAATTTAAAATCTTTTAAATTAAAATATTTTATCAATCATACATATTAAATACAAAAAAATATAAATTTATATCTTTAATAAATTAATGCAAATGATTTAGTTATTATTTTAAAATATATTATTATGTATCATTTAAATTAACAAATCATTTTTTTAAATGAACTATAATTCTTAAAAATTCAAAAAAAAAATAAATTACGTACCATAGTCAAGATTTTTTATTTGTAAAATGAAAAAAAATCTCCAAAATAAAATTTTAAAGAATTCTAAAGAGCTTATGATTGAAAAAATAAATCTACAAGATTAAATTTTGAAACTCTTTATCAAGCAAATAGATTTAAAGATAAAAATTAGATATAAAAAATCTAAAATACATATTATTATAGATACATGCTCAACAGTCACAAATGATACATATGTTGAAAAAATTTGAAAATCTTTGTTATTTCATTAGTCATGTGAATATCCTCTATATAATTATTAGTACCTAATAAATGTCAAATCTTATATTTACTCTTATAATAAATTTCTAAATTCATATTAAAAATATTCAAGATAGCAAGTCAAGTTATAAGATTTAAAATTGAAAAAACGATCACATAGACCATCAAATTCCAAGCCTAGTAACATTACATGCCCATTTTTTCATTTTTTCATTTTCCACATTTTGCATACATGTCTACCAAAGCATTCCCAACTATAAAATTTGGTAGAAATCCTCATTCCTTTATGCTTTAATTTCCATACCATGTTCCAACTATAATAGCTACCTTACAATTTATCGTAAGTGTATTCACCATCTTACTTGGATTAGTTCAATTTCTTAGTCATTGATTATCCAAAATTGGTTTGCCATATTTTCTAGTGGAGATTTCTAGATGATTATGTTAGTTTTCCCATGCTATCTTACAAAATATTTTCCATTTGTATTCTTATTTTGGAGCTAAGAATTTTTTTTGGTCTACTTTTAACATGGCATTGATGTTTCTATAGTATTTTGACTAGTTTGCAGATGGGTCTAAAACATGGAAGAAACAAATTGCAATAGAAACACTAAGATTATTTTCTTTGTGTTGGATGTTGTGGTTGTGTTGATGATATGTGGTTGTCATTGATGTCAACACTATTAGAATTTGATGTATTGAAGGTTGTATATGTCGAGGATATTGAGAAAATTGTAAAAGAAAGTATTGCAGGTTCCCAGTGGTTCAGTGAAGGTCATGAAAGTGTCTTGAAGATTAGTTGTTGTGGACTAAAGGGTTTATTGCTAAGATTATAAATTTCATCTACCAGAAGTTTCAAAGGTCTGCATGAAGATTTGATCGTGCTATGAACAGTTGTGTTCTAACAGTATTTTTGTGTGTTATGTCAGTGTCCCTGATTGAAGTTTATTTGTTTCTAGTAATTTATGTTGTTGCGGATATTTCTCTGTTAGTTCTTATTATTTGTGGATGCCTCTAGATCATTCTCTATCCTTGTCGTACACCCGCATTGATTTGTGTGCTCATGGTCGAATATTTTTTTCAATATGTTCGGGTTTTCATGTTCTTGACCGACATGGTGGTTGTAGCATGTTGTGGATCCTTGAAGATTTAAATTTGAATGTTTGGCATGCTCAAGGATATTGTTATAAGTCTACATAACATTGTGGTCGATGGTGTTTGATCCACATTGAAAATATGTTTTATATTTTGGATCAACAGGGTTGTTGATGTAATTCCATGTTGCATATATATAAGAGCAATTGTTGGAGAAAAGTTAGTGTGCATAAGAGTGAATGTATGCCAGAGAAAGTGCAGATGTGTGAATAGTGTCCCAATCATTCAATTGCAAAGCAGAGTGAGAAGAAGTTTTAGTGAAGTGTGAAGAAGGTTTTTTGTGCTTAGCTGGAACTATAATCAGGCTTGTGAAGAAGCTATTTTCTCAGTTCATACCCTGCGGATCTAATCTGTATTGTTGCACGTATTGTTGGATAGTGAGCCCTCTTGTATTTGAGCAGTGAGCTCTAGGTAGTGTGCCTAAATGCATGTGCATTCCCATTATTTTTCTTATACTTAAAATTATCTCTTATCATATTTTAAATAGATTTTTGTAAAGATAAATATATTAATAAACTAATTAGTCAAAATTATTTCTAACATGGTGGAATTTTCCAAGGTTTGTCTTTTTATTTAAAAATGACGATATTTTTAAATGTTAAAAAAAAATAGATGTCTTTTCTAATGATCATTTTAGTGCCTTTCATTTTACTTTTAAAAAAATATAAATTGTCAAAAAAATGTTTAATTTATGAAATTTAAAATCTTTTAAATTAAAATATTTTATCAATCATACATATTAAATACAAAAAAATTATAAATTTATATCTTTAATAAAGTAATGCAAATGATTTAGTTATTATTTTAAAATATATTATTATGTATCATTTAAATTAACAAATCATTTTTTTAAATGAACTATAATTCTTAAAAATTCAAAAAAAAAAATTACGCACCATAGTCAAGATTTTTTATTTGTAAAATGAAAAAAAATCTCCAAAATAAAATTTTAAAGAATTCTAAAGAACTTATGATTGAAAAAATAAATCTACAAGATTACATTTTGAAACTCTTTATCAAGCAAATAGATTTAAAGATAGAAATTAGATATAAAAAATCTAAAATACATATTATTATAGATACATGCTCAACAGTCACAAATGATACATATGTTGAAAAAAATTGAAAATCTTTGTTATTTCATTAGTCATGTGAATATCCTCTATATAACTATTAGTACCTAATAAATGTCAAATCTTATATTTACTCTTATAATAAATTTCTAAATTCATATTAAAAATATTCAAGATAGCAAGTCAAGTTATAAGATTTAAAATTGAAAAAATAATCACATAGACCATCAAATTCCAAGCCTAGTAACATTACATGCCCATTTTTTCATTTTTTCATTTTCCACATTTTGCATACATGTCTACCAAAGCATTCCCAACTATAAAATTTGGTAGAAATCCTCATTCCTTTATGCTTTAATTTCCATACCATGTTCCAACTATAATAGCTACCTTACAATTTATCGTAAGTGTATTCACCATCTTACTTGGATTAGTTCAATTTCTTAGTCATTGATTATCCAAAATTGGTTTGCCATATTTTCTAGTGGAGATTTCTAGATGATTATGTTAGTTTTCCCATGCTATCTTACAAAATATTTTTCATTTGTATTCTTATTTTGGAGCTAAGAATTTTTTTGGTCTACTTTTAACATGGCAATGTTTCTATAGTATTTTGACTAGTTTGCAGATGGGTCTAAAACATGGAAGAAACAAATTGCAATAGAAACACTAAGCTTATTTTCTTTGTGTTGGATGTTGTGGTTGTGTTGATGATATGTGGTTTTCATTGATGTCAACATTATTAGAATTTGATGTATTGAAGGTTGTATATGTTGAGGATATTGAGAAAATTGTAAAAGAAAGTATTGTAGTTCCCAGTGGTTCAGTGAAGGTCATGAAAGTGTCTTGGAGATCAGTTGTTGTGGACTAAAGGGTTTATTGCTAAGATTATAAATTTCATCTACCAGAAGTTTCAAAGGTCCGCATGAAGACTTGATCGTGCTATGAATAGTTGTGTTCTAACAGTATTTTTGTGTGTTATGTCAGTGTTCCTGATTGAAGTTTATTTGTTTCTGGTAATTTCTGTTGTTGTGGATATTTCTCTATTAGTTCTTGTTGTTTGTGGATGCCTCTAGATCATTATCTATCCTTGTATGTCCACGTTGATCGATGTGCTCATGGTCGAAGATTTTTCTCGGTATGTTCGGGTTTTCATGTTCTAGGCTGACATGGTAGTTGTAGCATGTTGTGGATCCTTGAAGATTTAAATTTGAATGTTTGGTGCACTCGAGGAGATTTTTTTAAGTCTACATAACATTATGGCCGACGATGTTTGATCCACATTGAAAATTTGATTTGTAAATTTGGGCCAACATTGAAAATATGTTTTATATTTTGGGTCGACAAGGTTGTTGATGTAATTCCATGTTGCGGATATATAAGAGTGATTGTTGGAGCAAAGTTAGTGTGCATAAGAGTGAGTGTATGCCAGAGAAAGTGCAGATGTATGAATAGTGTCATAATCATTTGATTGCAAAGCAGAGTGAGAAGAAGTTTGAGTGAAGTGTGAAGGAAGCTTAACTAGAATTGTAATCAGGCTTGTGAAGAAGCTATTTTCTCAGTTCATACCCTATGGATCTAATCCGTATTGTTGTGTATTGTTGGGCAGTGAGCCCTCTTGTATTTGAGCAGTGAGCTCTAGGCAGTGTGCCTTAATGCATGTGCATTCCCATCATTTTTCTTATACTTTTAACAGGGTATAATATTGTGGACTAACATCCACTGTGGTTTTTTCCCTAAGAGAGTTTCCACATAAAAAATATTGGTGTTCTCTATATTTCTGATGTGCTGTTTGTTCATGGTTTACTGTTCATTCATCATATCTAAGATTAAGTTAAGTAAAGTTTGAAAATTTTAAATATTCTATGACAACTTATTCACCCCCCCTCTCAGTTGTCTGTCCTTGTTTTTCCAACAATTGGTATCAAAGCAAGTTCCTTTGAAGAAGTTTAAAAGCTTGAGGTGATCCGAGATGGTATCATACAAGAAGGACAATCCTAGATTCGATGGAACAAACTACTCATTCTGGAAAACTAGGATGGAGTGTCATTTGAGGTGTATTGGTGAACCCTTTTGGAAGATTACAAAGAACATATATGTTATTCCTCAGAATGGTCCTTCCACTACTGATGAGATTAAAGAGGCTGAGAATAATGTTAGGGCTATGGAAGCTTTGTTGAGTGCTATAATAGATTCAAAAATGAAAAATGTGATAGTTCTGAAGACAACTCATGAGATGTGAACAAAGCTAGAAACTTTGTATGAAGGAGATGTACATGTGAAGATGGCCAAGTTATAGAGTTTGAAAGGAAAGTATGAAAATTTGAAGATGGGTGAAGATGAAAATATTTCTTCTTTTATACAAAGAGTAAATCAAATAGTGATGGATATTAGATGTGTCAGTGGTACCCTGGAAGAGGCAGAAATTGTGGCTAAAGTGCTTAGATCATTACCTCCTCCTAAAAATCAAATGCTCATGCTATTGAAGAAACCAAATCATTGACGAATGTGATAAAAGATACATTGATTGGAAAACTTGTTGCCTTTGAGTTGAGTGAATTTGGTGAATCTGTTCCCAAGATTGAAACTGCATTTAAGGCTAATGTATCTAGAAGAAACAAACAAAGATATGATCTAGGGGAATCTTCTAGAAATTCATTCAAGTATGAGGAAGAAATGAAACAACTTGAAGAGGAAGAAAGAGAAGTGGAAGAATTGGAAGCACTGACTGTGAAGAAAGAAGGTAGAGGATAAGGTAAATATAAAGGAAAGTTGCCTATCAAATGTTTTTCTTGTAGTAAAATAGGTCATTTTGCATCAAGGTGCCCTGAAAGAGTTCCTAGATCTAAGCCCTATAGATCTAGATTCTAAATGAAATGTTACTTTGTTGAAGAAGGTGTGACTAGTGAAGAATTTGATAAAGAAAATGGAAATGAAGATGATTAGGTTTTCATTGCTATCAAGGAAAATAGTCCAATGGCTACTGAATCTGCTAAAGTTGAGAAAGCTCTTGCAGCCCGAATTGAAGAAAATGATGAGTGGGTCATTGATAGCATATGCTCACATCATATGACTGGTGACAAAAAAAAAAAATTAAGTCTAGAGAAGTATGACAGTGTGATTGCAAGATTTGGAGATAACAATGCTTGTGTGATTTGTGGTAGAGGATCTATTTGTCTTGATGGTAAGCATAACACTAATGATGTTATTTATGTTGAAGGCTTGAAGCACAACCTATTGAGTGTTGGAAAAATGGTGGACAATGGCTATGATCTTCAGTTCAAAGATGGAAGATGCAAGATATATGAAAGTTCTGGAAATATAATTGCTTCAGGTAAACAAACAAAAGGTAATTTTTTTTCACCTAAATGCTGCTAGTGAAAGTTGTTTAATTGCTCAAGTAGATGAAAGATGGTTATGGCATAGAAGGCTATGTCATGTAAATTTTGATAACATTTTCAAAGTAAGTTTTACTCAAGCAGTAAGAGATCTACCTAAGCTAGTGAAGCCTACTAACACAATTTGCAAGGAGTGTCAGATGGGAAAATAGACTAGAGTCTCTTTTCAAAGAAAACATCATTTAAATGGATTACTGGACCTGGTACATACTGATCTATGTGTTCCCTCTAGAGTCAGAAGTCTCCATGGTGAAAGGTACTTTATGTTGCTTATTGATGATTATTCTAGAATGATATGGGTTGCTTGCTTAAGAGAAAAATGTGAAGCATTAGAAAAGTTCAAAAGTTTCAAAGCTATGGTAGAAAATGAGGAATCTCTGAAAATAAAATGCTTAAGGTTAGATAGAGGTGGTGAGTTCACCTCTAGGGAGTTTAATTTTTTTGTGAAGAGCATGGAATTAGAAGATAGTTATCTACTCCCCGAACCCCTCAATAGAATGGAGTTGTAGAGAGGAAGAAGAAAACAATTCTGGATGTTGCTAGAACAATGATGATTGAAGGAAATGTGCCTCATGTAAGCACTGTTGTGTACATTTTGAACTGGGTAAATGTGAATGGTAATTCTGGTAAGACTCCTTTTGAACTATGGTTTGGTTATAAGCCTATTGTTAAATAATTCAAGATCTTTGGAAGCAATTTTTACATCAAGAGAGATGACGATATAGGCAAGTTTGATGCAAGAAGTGATGAAGGAATCTTTCTAGGTTACTCTACTAGAAGCAAGGCCTACCAGTGCTATAACAAAAGAATGAGAAAAATGGTTGAGAGTTCAAATGTCAGAGTTGATGAGGATTCTGATAGATCATCCAGATATTGTGGATATGATTCAGATGAACAAGAAGACAACACAAAGAAAGGAAAGAATTCTCAGACACAAAATCAACTTCAAATTGTGCCATATGTTCTAGTAAGACAAATTCAATTTGTTTTGGTAAATCAAGGTAGTTAGGAAGTAGAGACAAGTGAAAGTGCAGAAGAAAGAAAAAAAGAATTAGAAGTTCAAGAGAATCCTAAAACTCTGAGGTATGTAAAGCTAAATCATTCTGAAAATAAAATTATAGGATACAAGAATAAAGGTGTGAAAACTAGAAGAAAAATTACAGAAGAGTATTGCCTGATTTTCAAGATTGAGCCTAAAGATGTCAATGAAGCTTGCAATGATGAACACTGGATGGAAGCTATGAAGGAAAAACGGTTGCAGATCAAAAAAAATGATACACAGATACTTGTTCCTAGACCTAAAGATAAAAATGTGATTGGTACTAAATGGGTCTTTCATAATAAGTTGAATGAAAAAGGTGAAGTGGTTTGGAATAAAGCAAGACTAGTATGTAAAGATTATTCACAAATGGAAGACCTATTGATTTTGAAGAAACCTTTGGCCCTGTTGCTAGAATTGAAGCTATAAGGTTATTTCTTGCCTATGTTGCATATAAAAATATAAAGTCTATCAAATGGATGTGAAGTTAGCTTTTTCTGAATGGTGATCTAGAAGAAGTATACATTGAACTGTCAGATGGATTTCAACTGATTGATAAGGAAAACATGGTTTTTCGATTGAAGAAACCTCTATATGGACTCAAGCAAGCCCCCAGAGCCTGGTATGTTAGACTACACAAATATTTATTGAAGCTTGGATTCAATAAGGGTACTACTGACAACAACTTGTATTTCAAATTGGATCATGACAAAGAGTTAATTATTGAGGTCTTTGTTGATATTATTTTTGGAGGAGATGACAATCTATGTATGAGGTTTGCTGATGAAATGAAGAGTGAATTTGAGATGAGCATGATTGGAGAGATGAAGTTCTTTTTGGGATTGCAAGTTACTCAGTTAGACAAGGGGATTTTCATAACTCAGTCCAAATATGTGAGAGAGTTGTTGAAGAAGTTTGGCATGGATGACTCAAAACCTATTGGTATTCCCATGGTAAATAGATGTAAGTTGACACAGAATGATGATTCTCCTAAGGAAAATCAAACAAGATATAGGTCAATGATTGGTGGATTGCTCTATTTAGCTCAGACCATACTAGACATTATGAATGTTGTATGTATGGTTGCTAGATTTCAGGATGATCCAAAAGAGTCTCATGTGACTACTGTAAAGAGAATTTTCAAGTATCTAAAAGGAACAGTTGAATTTGGGCTTTGGTATCCTAAGGATGATGATCTTACTTTGAATGCATGTACTGATGCGGATTGGGAAGGAGATGTAGATGACATGAAGAATACTAGTGGTGGTGCCTTCTTCCTTGGGAAGAAGCTAGTGTCTTGGTTGAGCAAAATCAGAATTCCATTTCTCTATCTACTGTTGAGGCAAAGTATATTGTTGTTGCAAATAACTGTACTCAAGTAATGTGGATGAAATAGATGTTGAAATATATCAGAATAGTATATGATGAACCTATTGCCATATACTATGACAACTCAAGTGCAATTAACATATCAAAGTATCTGATGCTACACTCTAAGACCAAGCATATATAAATCAAGTTTCACTCCCTGAGGGAAAAAGTTAGTGAGAAAGAAGTCAGACTAGAGTATGTTCCTACCAAAGAATAGATTGCAAAAATTTTCACCAAGCCATTGTTGAAGGATACTTTTGAGTATCTCAAAGGGATGCTAAGGGTGATTACCCCTCCTGATATGAACTAAATATGCATTTACTTGCATCAATTTATGTGCTTCATAGATATTTCCTGATCTGGATTGATGTTTTTGTGGCTGCTACTTAGGGGGAATAGTCATATGTGCAGATATGTGGTTCAAAGCTTGTATGTGGGAAGATAATGCTTATCTTTTCCATTGATTTCAAAGGGGGAGAAGATTCATGTGAAAGAATGTTGCTTATTTGGAGTGAAGAGTATTGTGGGGAGAAGTTCATGCAGAAGAGGTTAAGGAAGAAGAGTCAGAATCTAAGGGGGAGTAAGTGTTGATAGAGAGTTGTGTTGATGGTGTTTTTCACATCATGTGTTTCCTGTTACCCAATTTTCTCCTACGGGCTCAATCAAGGGGAAATTATATTTCAAATTCGCACGTGGATCAAATGTGGCTCCCATAAGGGTTGAGCCCAGGGTGCAGATGCTCGGATTTCCTTGGGAAGGACCTTATTTGGTGCTACCTCATAGGGAGGTCTATTGGAAAGCCTGCCTCAATCAGATTCGACATAAAATCCATCAGAGAAGAAGGTCGGCAAGAACCTCCTACTGTCTTTCCGACTAGCAGTGTGTTCTATTTTTTTGAATACACCGGTTGCCAGGACTTTCGAGATGCCAAGAGTCTTCATGTATCTCTCCACTTGAAAAGGGGTCATGCCGACAGTTGTTCATTAGGGAGCTCTTGGCATAAGGCTGTGCCTTTGGGGAGAAGTTCTACCGATGCGGGGAGTCTTTCCGAGAGATTTAAGTTCACCGAAGTGGGCTTGGTCTCGGTATGAAGTCCCACTGATCAAGTGAAGTTTTCCCAACTGATATGAGCCCTCACCGAGAGATGATAGCTCTGGCGTAAGGTCTGGCCGATAGGAAGGATGTCTCGGCGAAGGGAGGTATTGTTGGCGAGAGGTCTCGCCGACCATTGGTGGTCTCCCTGAAATGGTCTGAGCCCGCCAAAAGATTGTGACCTCGCTGAGAGGTCTCACCGATTAATCGCAGTCTGGCCAAAATTTTTTTGGGTCACCAAGATGTCTCACCAACGGAGGGTGCTTTCACCGTGAGCTCTTGCTGCCCGCTGTGAAGTCTTCCCGACCGGTGGGGGTCATGCCAAAATTTTCTCACAAGGCCGATGTCAGCGAGAGTTGTTTACCTTTGGGGAGATGTCCTACTGACAAACATAGGTCTCAGCCAAACAAAGGAGCCCTCGGTGAGATGTTGAACTCAGGGTGAGGTCTTGGCGACTAACAAAGGTCTCAAAAAAAAAGGATGTCAACGGGGAGAAATGGTGGACCTTGCTATGATGTCTCAGCGACCAATGATGTCTCACTGAAACAGAGAGCCTTCGCCAAAAAAATGAAGACCTCACTATGAGGTCTCACCGACCAAGCGACGTCTCCCCGAAATGAAGTACACCCTCGGCGAAAGAAAGGAGTTCGCCGTGATGTCTCAGCGAAAGTTTTGAGCTCGATATGAGGTCTCGCCGAGATAGTTTAACATCAGGGTAATGTCTCGCTGAAGCGATGGAGGTCTCACCGAAAGGGATTGTTATCAGGGAAAAGAACCCTCGTTCGCTATGAAGTCCTGTCGGTCAAATTGAGGTCTCACCGACGGAGGGTGCTTTCGCCGTGATGTCTTGCCGACCAGTGGGAGTCTCACCGACACAAGGTTTGAGCTCGGGAGGAATGGAAGGGGTCGGTGTAATGTCTTATCGATAAGTGATGGTCTCACCGATGGTTGTAAACCTTCGGTGTGACTAATGGAACCCGCCATGATGTCCTGCCGATAGAGGAAAGTCTCCCCGACAGTTGTTCATGAGGCCATCATCGGAGAGAAATTTTTACATTCACCATGAGGTCTGGCTGAATGAGGAGGGTCCTACAGATGAAGGGGTGCCTTTAGTATAATATTTTGAGTTTGGGGAGATGTCTCCCTGACTCGATAGTCTCGCCAACTATGGTGCACATAGAGGGTAAGCTCTCGCCGAAACAGGATAGCTTCAGCAAGAAGTCTCACCGACCTGATAGGGTCTTACCGAAATGAAGTAAGCTCGGGGAGAGGCAGGGAGCTCGCTATGGGGTCCTGCTAAAAGAATTGTGTCTTGCTGATAGTGATCAACTTGCCCACAGAAAAGGGGATATTAGTACGACTAATGGAGCCCGTTGTGACCTCTTACCGACAAGCGTTTGTCTTGCCGAATGCTACTGTAGTGTATAATCGCATCGGGGAGACACAACATGTGTCTCACTGACATGCGATTCAGTGTGAACGACCTCTGACTGTCAGGCGATCCCATGTGACACAATTTTAACCAATCGGAGGAAGCTACAGGAGAGCCATGGCAATTTGACCCCTGTGAATGAGATCAACAGAGCATAAGCAATGTGGATCTGCTCTGAGAATAAAGCGATGAATCAGATCGATCTGAGGGAGGTGTCATCGGTAAATAGAAGGGTGGAAACTGTAGGGATGACTGGGATGTCAACTGGCAAGGGTCGATAGACATTAATGATAATGCTTTAGAGCATTCAAAGTGGCTCTGAGGGAGGTTCGAGAGTGGACACGGAGGCCAGAAGTAAATGTTGTATTCCAAAAGATCTGAGGACTTCTCCTGAGGGTGATCCTTCATACCGACATGGACAGCAGGGACACACTTAAATGGAGCATTAACTTCGTTTTAAAAGATCTAGGGGTAGATCTTTTCTAAAGACTGATATTTTTGTAAGCCCTAAGGGTAGGGGCCGACACTCTTTATATATATGGCATTTTTTCCTCTTTTGTAGGGAGTTCAGACTTGCACATTCTTCTGCTTTTGTGACTTTTTTGAGTCCTTAGAAGAGAATACTGAGTTTTGTAACTCATTTACAGACATTGTATGTACAATTTCACCTTTGGAAATCAATAAAGAAAGCAATTTATGCCTTCTCAGTTATCTGTTTCATTGAGTGTGTTGAATGATGATAAATTTACATGTGAGTTTCTCTTATTCCTTGTTAATTGTCTCATTAGTAGCACTTTTAAGCAGATGAGATGTGTATATTGTAGGTTATAGGTTATGTTAGTGATGCAAACAGTTTTAGTTGTGAGGAGAATTTATCATCCTTCTAGGACTGTATGTATCGTAGCTTTCTTATTAAACATTTATGCAATATCATATGAGTATTGAGTTGTGCACATCAACTTTTACTGGTTGATTGAAAAATGTGTGTTAATCAGTTGTTCATGATTGAACAAATTTGGTGTATCGCCATAGGTGTAATTTTTAATTTCTATGTTCCTTCTCCCTTTACCTCACAAATATTAGTAATTAAGTGATATTACCAGTTAGGAGCCGACCTCATCCGGAGGTTCATTTCAACTTTAGGTGACCCACAGCCTTGAAATGATCCCATGTTTCTTTAGAAAGCTCAATTTTTGTAACTTTGCATAGGGTGCAATTTTTAGAGATAACAGTTTTGGCACGCCTAGTGGGACCTGGTTAGTTTTAAATTCTTTAAGTCTTTCTATTTTGATGTGCTGACAGTGAGCTAATAGCCTTTTAGAGGTCATTTTTAAGCATATATGGCGACTCTACGTGGAGGAAAGGATCAATGTGTTTATTTATATGAGAAAAATAGAAACTAGAAGTTCAAAAGCTATAGAGTTTCTACATTTATCTCCTCCAAGAAGAAGAGGGAGAACTCTCAAAAGGATTGTCCCTTCTCTTAGAGTTCATTCAACACCACCTGGTGTTAGTGACAAGACACTATTTTCATACGAAAGGAGAAGAAGAAGAGTTCCTCTACCTAGGCATTCAACATCTCCTACTCTTAGAACAGAACCTTCTGCCTCCTCATTTGGGGTTTTCAATTGTGCAACAAATATTATTTCTATTACAGCAATTACTTCTCATCCAAGTTCAAGTTCTACTTCAGCAAGCATACCAACGCATTCCAGCTCAATGGCATCACCAAGGGCCTTTACTTTTGTACCGTTCAACCAAGGTAGTCCCCTTAATCTAGCGCAACATGATGACATTCCATTGTCAGCATTAAAAGAGTTACTAGAGTTTACTGGAGAAGGACAAGTAACACCTTTTGAGCATATCAGGGATGTGGCATCATTGTGCAATGTGCACCATGTGACACAAGAAAATGTAGTTGTGAGATTGTTGGCTGCATCTTTCAAGAAGAAGGCATTGGAATGGTTTAGAAGCTTGCCAGTGGGTTCTATAAGAACATGGGATGAGCTTGGTGATGAATTTACCAGATTTTTTGAGGAAAAATCTAATCACCTATCTTTGGTAGAGTAGTTAACAACCATCAATAGAGCCCCACAAGAACAAATGGCGGACTTCAATGTCGGATTTCAAAAAAATTTGAACAGAATACCTACTACGGTAAGGCCTTCTATTGATTATGCATTCTTATATTATTTGAAAAGTTTAAATAGTGATATCTCAGTCATGATACAGTCCATGGGGGGTATTTCTTTACCTCAGGCTTATAGCATAGCTATTAAGGCAGAAAATAACCTCATTCAGGTAGGCAAGTTAGCACCCAAGCAACCTATGCCCTATTTCCCTAAAATTCAATCAAATATGCCATTGTAAATGCCATCTTTAGCCCCTTTACCCACTTTTACAACATTACCCATTGTTGTGAGCCAGGGAGTGTCAGCTGCAAGACCATCAAGTGAATTGCAAGAGATCAAGTCTAGTCAGGATAATATAGAAAGCATTTTAGAAACTATGGGAAATGAGTTGATCAGCATGAAGAAACAGTATCAAAGGGCAAGGCCGAATTTCCAACAGTAGAACCAACAGCAAGGTCAAAATGTAAATCAGTCTTATCAAAACTAGGGATATCAGTATTAGCAAAATAGGCAACCCTATCAAGGTGCTTATCAGAGGCAAAATGTTAATCAGAGACCCTTCCAATCTTATAACCCAGCTCCTCTTAATGCTGCAAATCTAGTGAAGGATATGGTTCCAGCCCAGAATAACCTTATGATAGAAAATGAATGGTGTTATTCATGTAATCAAGCACATAACCCAGCCTCATGTTCAAATGGGGTAGTTAATCAGGCATTTATGGTCCAAAACGTTGTCAGTCCACAGCTAGATGCACCTGTTAAAATACCTGAACAACAACCGGATATACATTTTAATAAGACTACATTTTTAAATTGGAAAAGTGAAGAGTTTTGTGGTGTGAATGCCAATTCAGGAATTGTAGCCAATACACGAGCTAAGAAAAAAGCTCTAGAGGTGGAGCAATCAGCTGATAAAAACAAGGGGCATGCAACTGTAGAAGCATCATCCACACCTATTCTAAATATACCAAAAGGGACTACTGTCTTACCAATCAATGAGCAGCCTCACAAGAATAAAGAACCGGTTTCTTCTAAAGTACATCAGAAGGTACCTTTAACTGTACCTTATAATATTGTGGACAGCATGAAGAAGATGAATGTGAATATGACCATGTGGGACTCCTTAAGCATTCCAGGACAGGCTGATTTACTTAAAAAGGCATTATTTGAAGATATAAATCCTAAACAAGTTGTTGATTCCCAAAGAGTCGTGATGGCTAATGATGTTCAAGAGAAAGTTGCTAATCCCAGTAGCAAAAGGGAATCTACGATTCAAGGTAAGAACGTGAAACCTCCTTTGTTCTATGTTTCATTGATTATTGGAAAAAATTTAGTGCACAATTGTATGGTAGATAGTGGTGCTACCTGTTCTATGATGCCCAAGCAAGTAGCTGATCAGTTAGGTTTAAAGTATGGACCTTTAGAAAAAGGAGTAGCCCAGTTGGATGGCTCATCTATTAATACAGTGGGGCTCATCAAAGATGCTAGCTTAATTCTGCATGCTTTCCCTAATTTTTCAATTTTCCAAGACATTTATGTGGCAGATGTGCCTCCATATTATGGGTTATGTTTGTCAAGGGAGTTTACAGCTAAAATAGGGGGATACCTTTCGTTTGACTGGTCTCACATGTTATTCCGTACTAGATATGGAACTAGAGAATCATTAAGTCTGAGCTACTTGCAAAAGATAATATAGAACCTTATGTACCCAGTGCAATAAATGCCAATTGCATAATTTTTGAACAAGATCAGCATGCTACTGTCTTTGATCCTCGCATTGATGTCAATGATATTCCTGATATACTTCTAAATGAGTGGGCGGAAGGCCAAACTTCTAGTGCTAAGAGTGACTTGGTGTCATATGCTGGTATGGGTAACTACATGTTTCAAGAAGCTGATATAGTGATTCCTAACTTGGTTAAGAGGCCAGTGAATGATTGTGATCAGCAAGTTGAAGTTTGGGAAATGTATTTTGATGGCTCAAGGAGAAGACATGCCACTGGTGGGGGTGTATTATTGGTTTCCCCAAGAGCTAAAAGATATTATGCAGCCTTTAGGTTTGTGTTTTCATGCACTAATAACACAACAGAATATGAAAGTCTCATTCAAGGGCTGTAATGGGCAAGGAAACATGGAATTAAGTGTTTGAAGGTGCATGGAGACAATGAATTGATAGTAAATTAATTTAGAGGCCTGATGTTGTTAAAAATGATGTTCTTAAATTGTATAAGCATAGGGTTTCAGACCTCATTGAGGATTTTCAAGCTTTCAATATCATTTCAATTCCAAGGAAATAGAATCAACATGCCAACAGATTAGCAGTTGTGGGAGCCCAGTTTGACATTCCAAACAGTGCAAGAAAGGAATGTAATCAGTAGCACATCAAGGTTATTATTAGGCCTTCAATGCCTGATAACAATGTTAACTAGCAGGTCTTTGAGAGTGATGAGCAAATTTCGCAATTTCTGCTTGAAGAGGATGTGTTTGCAGCATCAAATCAGGATAAAATCAAACAACAGTATGGAGACCAAGTACTGCAATTAAAGAACAAGTTGCCTAAGGGTTTGGTTACCTTAGAAAGTATTTTTAACTTTGATGATTAGGTTAAAAATAACAAAGCCAATTTACTGGTTCAGCAAGATCATTATGAGGACTTAGAAATTGCACCCAAGAGAAGCCTCAAGATAAGGAAAATAAACACTGTTGTTGAAAAGTAGTCTTTTTTGCAATTATTCCAAGAATTCATTGACATATTCGCTTGGGAATATAGAGATTTGAAGGGATTTGATCCACGTCTTGCATGGCATACAATAGAATTGGAGCCAACAACCAAACCCATAAGGCAAAAATAGAGGCTAGTTAATCCCAAACTGGAGCCACTAATGCAGAAAGAGGTCTTCAGACTTATAGAAAGTGGGATTATTTTTCCCATCAAGCATACTAGCTGGGTTGCAAATCTAGTTCCTATCAGGAAGAAAGACGTAGAGCTTAGATTATGTGTAGACTTCAGAGATTTGAACAAAGCTCCATTGAAGGACAGGCACCCTCTTCCGTCTATGGAGCAGATTCTTCAATGTGTGTCAGGTTCTGAACGCTTTTCTTTACTGGATGGATATTCTAGTTATAACCAGATTTTGGTAAGGGAAGAAGATCAATTTAAAACTACCTTCACCACAAAGTGGGGCACAATGGTGTATAGAAAAATGCCATTTGGTTTGTCTAACACTGGAGCAACCTTCCAGAAGACTATGGACATGGCCTTTAGCAACTTAATGTATAAGTTTGTCTTAGTATATCTTGATGACATCACTATCTATTCCAAGAAGACAGCAGATCACATTGACCATTTGAGGTAGGTTTTTGAACATTGTCGAGAGTTTGGTATATCATTGAACCCCAAGAAATGTGTTTTCTCTATTCATGAAGGAAAGCTTCTTGGGTATGTAGTATCTAGGGAAGGAATTACTATGGACCCTAAAAGAGTTGCAACAATCCTAGAGCTGCCTTTACCTCTGCATAAGAAGAGACTTTAGAGTTTCATTGGTCGTATCAATTTTGTTAGGAGATTTCTCCCTGATATAGTAGCCTTGCTAAAACCCCTTACAGCTATTTTAAAAAAGAATGCATATTTCAGATGGACCCGAAAAGCAAGGAATAGTTTTCAAAAGATCAAGGAGGCATTAGCTTCAGCCCCAACACTAGTTAACCCAGATTTCAACAAGGATTTTACCTTGTATGTTTTTGGTAGTTTTGATGTAATTTCTGCAATCTTGGTACAAAAAAATGTAGAAGGGTTGGGGCAGCCCATTTCCTTTTTCAGCAAGG
>VDFB02047230.1:462921572-463123902 GCA_007258455.2 Sequoia sempervirens
ACCCTTGCAACCTTGTGGTGACTTGCTCTATAAAGAATATTCAAAGTTCAAAGCGAGTCGTTCAAGGTCCTCTTCTTCAGCTCCTACAATTGTTTCCATCTAGGCTACCCATTCACAACAATATTAATCTATCCCCATGCCTACCCCTACAATAGTAAGGATAGGAATGCTTCATCAGGTTGACTTCTCATTCCTCCTAAGATCTCTCAACCTCGAATGGTGCCTCATGTTGCTCCACATGTCAACATGAAAAATTAAGAACATGGACCTATGTTGTTGAGATCTTCCCCATATAATTGCTATCATCATGTGGATTCTACAATTCCTTGACCTACAGAGCTCCATCTCTCTTATACTCTCACTTCCACCCCCTCTCTCTCTCCAAACTCTCTCTCCCTCTCTCTCTCCCCCTCCCTCTCCCCCTCCCACCCTACCTAGACAAATCTAGATCTCTCTCTCTCTTAAAATTCTCCCTCCCTCTAAAGGCATACATAAATACATACATACAAGCATAATACATATGTACATACAATTCTACATACATACAAGCATACATGTACATGTGTAGATACAATATTACATACATATATGCATACATATAATATACATGCATTGATACATACAAACATACATACATACATACATGACATACATTTGCATACAAACATACAAATATATAAAAATACATTCAATAGAGTAGCATTTAACATAAAAAAGACGTAACACAAGCACATTATACCATGCTCGCATTATGTATTGGTAGACATGTTCCCCATAAACGTAAAAAACCATGTCAAAACTGAGATATAACATGAGTGCATTATAACGCGTGCACGTTATATCTTTCTTTGGGAATCCATAAGCCTTGGAATACCAACCCAAAGGCTTGGAGGGAATTCCCAACGACTAGAGATGTGTTTTTGCAAATTCTACAATATTTCACATAATTACGTTTGTGCTCACCGTCAGGATTGCATGTGGTTTGATATCAAAAAAATTGAACATCTGGGTAATGCTAGGTTCTCTCTTAGCTATCCAATGATGTAATTTTTTTTACTTTCTAACAATCTTAAGCCTTTCATCCATAATTTCTTTTGTTTGTGTGTCTCTTTTTTGGCAAAAAATAGTGTTTGGTGTTTTTTTTGTTATAAATTAACCATTCATCAAAATTTCAAATAAATTACATTTTTGGAAACTAGACTCCGTTCTAAAATTCTTTTTTTTTTTAAAATTCAATTAGTTTCCAAAATTTGTAGGGGTAGCATGGCCAAAATTATGTTTTTCAAGAAGTGTCCACTTCAAAAATTAGTAAAAAATCAAATATTCATTAAAAAATTATCAAAAAAATTGTGCATCAACTACATACTGTTAGCTAACTTCTGATTGTAGCGATTTTAAAAATACTATTTTTTTTTTCATGGTGCTAGGGTTGTACAAGAGTTGCTATGTTATGTTAACACCAATGTATGTATGTCCCTCTTTTAACCCCTTAATCTCAACCATTTTCAAAATAAATTATTAGTTTAGAAAGTAGAATCAGAGCACTTCGATCCTTGTTTTTGTTCCATCTCAAAATTTTGAGTGTAACTATCCTCAATTTCACTTCCAAGGTCAATATTTCCTGATTTCAGAAAAAAATGTGGCCACTTAAGCCCCCTTTTTGGGAACCATCTTTGTGCACTTACCCAAAGATGCTTTGAATGTTGATGTTCCTCCTAGCAAAATTGTAAAATGGGAGTATAATGAAGTCGGGGATGATGATGTCAGGATACAGGCTTGTGATGATTTCATGTGTGATGATGCTTTTGTTCAAACAAAAGAATTCAAATATTTTGTTATCCATTTGAAATCCTTTGATATAAAAAGAGAATAGAAGAGGCAAAAGGAAAGGTTGACCCTACTTTGCAAGATAAAGATGAGAAGGAGGATGGAAAAATAATGCAAGAAATTGCTGCTATGTCACCACAGGGTGCAAGAGCCCTAGTCAAAGGAAGTAGAATTCTACTATTTCCTGGATGGGAACTGTCATAAGTCATTACATTAGATGCAATTAGGAAAGATCTAGATGCCTCCATCTTTGAGGAGATTTTTGATAGCAAAGTTTTTGGCTCAGACTTTAGTCCTAAGTTACATACACTTGCTATTTGGTCTATGGCAACAAATACTTGGAAGCCTGAAGTGATAAAATATATGGAGAAATAGATTGGAGCTGTGGTTGTTAAAAGGGCTATTGAAATGACAACTACTGCAGCTACACAATTGGCAATGCATGCTGCCATGTTGAGTGTAGACACAACCTGGATCACATAAGCTAATTATAAAAAATGTTGGATAAGTACAATAAATTGATGGATGATCACAACAAGGTACTTGCCACTGCTGCCAATACATCTAGAGGTTTTCCCTCTCCAACAAGTTATGCTTCAAATTTGTCAACGCAAGATAGAGAAACCCTATCACTAAGAATTCAGAGCTTGAAGTAAGACGTGCAAGCAAAGATAGAAAACACAAAGAAAGAAAAAATGGAGATAATCAAAGTGGCTAATGATATTTTTGATGATGTGTTAAAACATAGAGTAACAAAATTGATAAATAAAGCTAATAATGTGTGGGATGCCTACAAAAATATTCATGAGGAAAATGTGAAATACTTGCATGTTTAGAAAGCATTCCAAACTAAGTGGAATAAGTGGACTGCTAGGGTAGGAACATTGAAAGAAATGATGCCTCAGATGCAGGAAGACCTTGAAGCTCCCATTGACATTCCTGATTTATTGAAGGCCATTGATTTAGTAAATGAAATCACAACTTTTCATGGAAAGATGAGAATGCAAATCCAGAATAAATTGAGAATGTTCAGAGAAATTGAAGGGTTTACCATGCCCAAGATATTGAATGATAAGGGTGAAGTAAAGGAGTTTTCCAAATGGGAGCAAGAGTTGGGAGAACTAATTCCTCATTCTAAGATGATGCTGAGTGTTGTTGATTATTCTATGTTGAATCCTAACATAGATAATTTGATAGAAATAGAGATGAGGATGGACACATTTGTAAAAGAGGACAAGGTGCTAATTGATGCAAGGTACAACCAACATAACACAAAATTACATAATTTGTTGGATATGCAATGGCTAGTTGAGGAGGATTACAACACATGGCTTGAAAAAATTATAGATTAAGCCTATGTTGAAGTATTGTAAAATGTTGTATCCCATTAGTAGTGAAAATTGATGCATTCTAAGTAAGCCATGCTATAAAGAAGGGAATGAGGTGGAAGATAAGCTGGAAAAAGCAGTGGGAGAGAGTACCTAGGTGATTGATGACACACAGGCAATGGGAATCGAAATTAAGAGTGCACTTAAGGTGGAGATAGGTGAAATTATGGCTACTGCATTTCACATTAAATTCCAAACTTAGTCGAATGGGGAATATTGAGGTAGGATCTCAAAAAGATATGAGCATTGAAGTTATAGGACATGAAGGCCTTTAATACTTGGTACAATCTCCATATGGTTGCATGGGGTTTTGCTTGAAATAGGGGTGGCAGAGATCATTTTTCCAAATTATTATTTTTTTCTTTTGACACTCTCTTAAGGGGTGATGGAGACTCCACTCTTTCTGAATTCCACAAAGCAACAAAATGCATTCCATGAAAAAGTCACTAAGAAGCGGTTGAAGGGGATAATGGTGTCCAAGCACCTAATGGTGCTTTAGGCAACGAAGGGGATCTTGGGTCCAAAATTTCTGCAGGCAACTCACAAGCTTAGGGAAAATTTAGAAATCACCACCATGTTTTTGGCGATGCTTGTGTACATAGGTGTGTTGAAAGCTTAGGGGAAGAATTTATGCTAAATGATATTTCAACATTCACTTCTATAAAATATTTACGCGGCATTGGACAACATTGATGACAAATTCATGACGTCTCTATCACTAGACTACTACAAGGCCTATGGGAACGAATGGTCTATACCAAAATTCCCTTTGGTATGCTTGCTAAACCATACAATGCTAAAAAATCATTGGGGTGAGATAGAAAGGTGCATTGAATTCCTCTTGTGTGCAACAGGTATTCTCAAAGACCGATCGAAGGGATAGGTGAAGGTGTTTGTGATGGTAGAGGCTGTTGATGGGGAGAGGTAGCCCTCAAATGAGGAGGATTGGGAGCTAGGCATTGGAGAAGAATGGGTTGTGAATGATACCAAGAGTTTGGAGAAGCAAGCAAACCATCCTGCTCACAATGCTTGCGGCGGTGATTGCTCGATTATCCAAATTGCAACCAAAGCTAAGCAGACCAATGAGCCTAGATGCAACAATGCCTAGTCCTATGCAATGGTGTGGTGGGTCTATGTGTTGTCAATGATAAAATGAATCACCAACTTATTTTGTGGTGGGTCTATGAGTAGTCCACATTGGCTTCAAAGGTTATTCCATTCTATGTCTGGGTCTAATTTTTTTGTAGATGTGGGCTTCTTGCTGAATTTTGATGGGATGAGTCCATGGCGTCTAGTTCAAGGGTATGATATTTTCTGAGAATTGTAAAAACCTTTTTTGATTAATACAGGGTGTTGCCCCATATAGCAACTATTTAACTATATATAAAAAAAGAAAATTGATGATAAGTGTGGTAATGTGGATTGGGAAATACAATTTTGGGTCTTAAGTCTACAAATATGCTGAGTAACAGATGAGAGAAATACAATGCATAGCCTAGAAATAGTATAGATTAGGATTTTTCTAAAGTATGGATAAAATATTGTTTTCTCCCTAGTTTAAATTTGGTGACAAGGATGCAGACGTGGAAGATCTTTTGTCTCTTCTACTTTTCTACACTCTATGCTTTTCTCTCTTTTATGTTTGGTGTACGTGGATACAATTTTGGAGCATGTGGTTATTGCTACATTAGCCTGAAGATGCCTTTTGGAAGGAAAAATATGATCTCCATCGACAAATGAAAATGGTTTTTGTCTCATGTAACATTTCCCTCCATTTGGAAACACAAATATAACTGAAAAGGGAATGCATTTTGTCAATGTAATCATATTTCCACAATCCATATGAATTTATGTCTGAATACTTCTAGATTTGATTGTGTGTCCTCTTTTTTCATCAAATGGACACACAATCAAATCCAGAAGCATTCAGACAATGTATTTTGTATCGGTCCAATTGAGAAGGGACATGTGTACTTTCTGGCTTGAAGCTTGTTTTGCTCCTTCATTTCTATAAGAAGGAATTCAAGGCTAGAAGTACTTGTTTGTTGTTTTGTATTGATCACAGAGAATTTTGTGAAGGGAATAGATAGAACATTTTAGAGTTTTGTCTTAGGTTTTGAGTCAATTAGTCTGCATATGTAATTTTGATAACAATACTAGCAATTGAATACAAAATGGTTCAAATTCAAAACCATTTCTCTCCTATGTACTTGTTAAATGAATTATGAATAATTTGATGAAGGATTATCTTATTTATCAAAGATTGTGTGAATGGAAATGCAAGAGGAATTTATAAGTAGTGTGGTAAGTGTTTTTTATTTAAAAATGATGCATAATCACATATCAAATTCAATACCGTGGAATACAATATAAAATGTCATCAAATATAGTTTTGAATATGATTCATGAAGTGCAATATAAAATAAAATATCATGAAGTGCAATGATTCACAATTTCATGGAATGCAATATAAAATATCATCAACTACAATTTGGAACAATGGAAACTGATTCATGAAGTGTAGTATAAATACCTAAAAGTTGCTAATTAATTTCCATTTCCCAAATGGAGTCATTGTCTTCAAACTGACATTCAACTTGAGATAAAGTAAAAGAGTCATCTTGATTTTGAGTCTGCTCTTCATTTTCTTTGACCTACATCTCAAATTCAACATTCATTGTGTCATTGCCATTTGTCCCACTGCCACTACTAGTGCCACCAGTGCCACTAGTACCAGTGTTTGGAATTGGAGTGTTGCACAACCCAATCCCTCTTCTTTCACATGTGGACCTCAAGATTATGATTTCCCTTTGAAAAGGATTTTTTTTGACATTATACATAGTTTCTTTCAAACTTTGATTTCAAAAATGCTAATGAACTAAAAACTCTCTCATCCTTCACCAAACCCAATATCATTGTTTGAAATAAATCAAAATTGAAATATTATGATATTGTACCACACAATATTTTACTTTGACCTAATTTTGTCCAAACCTTTGTTATTGATCTTGATTCAAAGGCCTTCTCCATTCCCATGGAATCATACTGGTACCTCATAGCTACTGCAAAATTCTTACATTGTTGTCTAAGATTATCTTTATTTAAAATTCCTTCTATTTTTTGCTCATTGTATGTTACACTTTTCAAAAATTATTTGATCAAGATATTTACTTTCTCATGAAAAATATTTTGGGCTATCTCGGTTTACCCAAAATTGAGGATACACAATACCCATGGCTTCAAGTATTTCATGTCGAGAAAATATTTCACGAATCTATGAGGAAAGAGATTTTGTAATTTCTTTCAAATTATCACTGATAGATTTAACAATTCCATTAAAATCCTCTTTAACAGGTACTTCTCTGCTAGAGCACTTGCCTGTCTTACAATGGTACATTGGTATCTCATATCCACGTACATAGATACATAAGTTCCCTCTTGCATTAAACTATAAATAATTATCAGGATTATTCAAATTTGTAATTTTCTACCACATGAAATAATTTGGGCTTTCTTGTGTTAGATCTAGATATAGATGATCGAGGGCCAAGAATTTATGTTTACGTTGTTTGGCATATTCATAAATATACATAGTTCTATCTTGGGATTTCTTCACAAGATTGTTCATTTCATCTAGCATGGGAAGAAGACTCGCTAAATTCAAGAGTGTCTCTATATCACTTAACCTATACAAGAGGTCAGGAGATTTGTCTACTGTGCTACGATGCTCATACATTACTCCAATCAAGGATTAATATTCATAAATATACATAGTTCTATCTTGGGATTTCTTCACAAGATTGTTCATTTCATCTAGCATGGGAAGAAGACTAGCTAAATTCAAGAGTGTCTCTATATCACTTAACCTATACAAGAGGTCAGGAGATTTGTCTACTGTGCTACGATGCTCGTACATTACTCCAATCAAGGATTAATATTCTGAAAGAACTCATTGCGTTGGTCCATGTAGGGAGATCCATCTGGTATCAACATCCTTGAGAAGCTTGTTTCCTGTTATTATTCTCCTAGCAAAATTTTGAAATTTTGTGAAATGCTTGGGACTTCGACATAACTATGTGTAGAGATTGCGGACTAGATTTTCAACTTTTGATATTGTAGGAAACTTGCTTACAATTTTGAATGCTAAATTCATTCTATGGGCCATGTAGTGAACGCAAAGCATGTATGGTGCACAAGTTTTTTGTATCTTTTTGCAAACACTGCTCCTTTGACCTTGCATCATTGTAGCTCCATCAACTCCTACACACACTAACTTTTTGGCAATTGTCAACTCATCCATACCTGCAATTTCATTCAAAGATTTCTTGAATAGTTCAAATAGATTTTGCGATGTTGAATTTTCCTTCATTTTATGAACATAGAGAAGATGATCTTGGTGGACATGTTGTTTTATAGTATACAAATGCATATAGACCGAAGAAGTATTGTCTACCATAGTAACTTCATCTAAAGATAATGCAATGAAGTTTGAATCCTTTACTTTCTCCTTTAAATCTTAATTTTCCACCACAACAAGACTATTTTCCAATTCCCATCCAGCGTTTACTAACCAATGTGAGAGATGAAAGTGAGGAACACCCAAAAAAGATAATAAATTACAATATTTTGGGTAGTCTGTCATAGGATTCCCTTTGGAAAAAATATGAAAAACAACACTCATCTGAATAGTTTTTGACAGATTTGCTTCTTCCATTGCTTTTCCAAATTGAGCCTCAAGTGTACCTTGACATGTAGAAAGTTTTGAAATTCTTTGCTTATGCTCTTCATATTCTACGGTTTACTGAACATGAAGACATTCTTCCTTTGATTTCCATTTTATGACTGATTGTTCCTTTTTGTCTATGATTTTTTTTTCATAAAATTTACTGATATTCTTTTCTATAGTGTCAAGCTTTAGCTGCAACTTCTTGTCTCTTTTACATTTACAACTACAAATCATACACATGCATTCTGTTGTAGTTTCAACATTGTTTGCTTTCCCCACTAGTATAATGAATGGGTACTTTGACAACCAACCAAGTTGAAAATTCCTTGTCATTTCCCACTTGCCCCCCATTTTTTATTTTAATTTTCTTTCTTGCTACCAACATCATCCTGATCCAAGTCAATTATCTCATTCTGGCTAACCAGGGTATCCCTTGGAACATCTTTTGTGGTATTGCCATCCTCATTTGATACATTTAACTCAATGACAATCTCACCTTGACCTTCCGGTGGTGGTGAGGTATTGTGAATGCCTTCTTCATTAATATTTGGTGGAAGAGTTGATGATGTAGCTCCATCTTGATCTAATGGATCAAAAGCATTGCCAATTCCAAAGTAAGACTATATGGTACCTCTATGTTTTGGGTGTTTTGATGGCCTCCTAGTCCCTTCACCACCTTGAGGATTCTTACCCTTGCTTCTCGACATATTGATCTCTCACTTCAAATAAAAGCTGGAAAAAAATGTCTTCTTGTTTAAGAAGGACAAAGAATATAGATCCCATTCCCTACTCAATATCATCTTTAAGATTGAAGCAAAAATGGAAAAGAGATAAAGAAATCTTATAAAAATATGAAGAAATGATCACTCACCTTTAAGTTTACATTTTCGGCTTTCATCGACTTCTAAATTGAGAAATAAATAAAATGTGTAAGAATAAATGACAGTTTCAATTGTATTTATATCAATCCATATTTGGCAAATTCCACGAGATTTTTAAATGGTATATTAAAAAATTGGCGAATCTTGCATGCTTATACAATGACACATTGTAATTTTCAAGGTGATTATGGCACTATGATTAGCATGGAGGTGTCACAAAAATTGGTGAAGTGTGTCCTCAAATGTAATTATTTTTTAATGTTACTGGTGAAATAGGTCCTCATAAGCAACTATTTATAAATTTTAATTGGTGAAATGGGTCTTTACAAGCAACTATTTGAAAATTTTAATTGGCAAAATGGGTCCTGATACAATGTTGTTTTAATAGTATTGGCAAATATATAGGTGTTTTATTACATGCTTCTGGGATTCCAGGCGAAAATATTAATCAGTCCATTTGAAATGTGTAGTTTGTTATGGTGAATTTGTTGCTTAAATATGCCTCAAAAAAAAATTGTTGGTGAATGGACTTGCATTGGATTGATAATTCATAAAATCCTAGCAATTTGGACACCCTATTTGGTGCGATTAATTCACCAATTTCAATTTGGTTGATTTCTAAAATTTTCCAATTGGTAAAGATTCGCCACTAAAGTTTTCCATGACACATAGTTCTCCTCACAAGGTTGTTTCAAGGTGTCATCCTTGGTCTCATTAGTGTGGGATAGCATAGTGCTTGAGCTTTGTGACATGGTTTAACCACCTCTTATGGATCTTGGATCTTGTATAAATCCAATGATTGTATCAAGCATTAATAGGTCAATCTTTTGGTGCAACGACAACCACCTTTGCAACAAATGGTATTAGAGCCAAGGTCACAGGTTTGAACCCCTCGCTTGTGCTAGGGGGATTGTTGCAAGGTGTCACCCTTGGTCTCCTTAGTGTGGTCCAGTACAGCGCTCGGGCTTCATGACATGGTTTAACCACCTCATGTGGATCTTGGATCTTGTATAAATCCAACGGTTGTATTGGGCATTAACAGGTCAATATTTTGGTGCAACAAAAGTCACCTTTGCGACAAAGGTCTCTCAAAGGACACATGTATACGTTGCCCCATAATCAAGGTTCATTTGTTTCCTTCATTATTAACATTTAATAGTAGGTACATTAAAAAACTTAACTAACCTCACAATATAGTAAACCTATACTAAGGAACTTCCAACAAGGACATATAGTTATCCACTTGACCTCCCATTGATATTGATCCTAATTCAATGTGAGCATCCCAAAACCCTTACAATTACCTTTCAAGGATATTGTACAACATTTGGTACTTAATAATCTAGACTATAATAAAATATTTTATCTAGGATTATAATGTGATTTGGTGATCTTAGATATTGAACAAGTGTATTGGTTCTTGATATCTCAAGCCATTGCATTATACTAGTAAAAAAATGCTTAAAGATTCATGTATGAAGATAACATAGTAGCATAAATAGCACAATTAGGATATTTTTACTAACAATGAGGGTAGCAATATTCAAGATCTAGTCACCATGTGACAATCATGTGAAGCCCTTGTATGGCTCCAATGTTAATCTACTAATATGATCAAGCGCCATGATCCTATTAATTTATGATATTAATATCCACTAGAATTGGTCATACATTAATAAGCCCATACAACATTATGTAAAGTTCAAAATACCTAACACAATAATTAAAAAAATTCTTAAAGCATGGGTAGTACCTCAGTCATACACAAGATAGTTGGTATCTCTACATCCATTAAGGCATCACATATATAGTTTATAATAGAAAAAATAATATCCTTAGCCACTAATCTCTCACCATACTAAAACAAAATTATGATTATTAAAGTATAAGAAGTATCATTAGAAATATATTGGGTTAGTGAGGGTTTCCATAGCTGACATCTAGCCTCACTATTCACAACCAATTCTGCTACAAACCTAATCCAACAATGAAATGGTTGATCTAACTCCATCCTAACCCACACCTTCTAATTAATAAATACTTACACATCATTAACAACCATCATTTTACTTTTCAACATTTGACCATCACCATTTTATAGGTGTCTTCTTAACATAAAAGTCACCCAAAAATATTAGTTTCTTTGCAAATTAACTTGCAAACTAGCAAGGAATAAACACAATATATTGACACTCAATGCATTTCTATAGCATCTAAAAATGGTCTTTAGTAGTCATAACTACATTAGTTGTTTAATTGAAACATTATGAATTAACACAATTTTTGATATTCATTATATTTCTTAATAAAGTTAAGAGTCACTTGATTTTACAACTACCATATTGTTTATCATGCTTTTGACCAAAATATCACTATTTACACTATTATTAAGAAAGAGTTTTTATTTGGTCTTAGACAAAGATACCCACAACCTAAAAGATATAATTACACATAACAAACTAACATAGCATAATATCACACTTTCCATTCCATAATATCTCAACCCCAACCATTTTTTTAACAAGAATCATTTAATTTTTGCTCCAAATTATATTACAACAAAGTATATATTCTTATATAATTAAGACCAAGGTGAAGCATAATTACACAATATGTTGAGCCCTTTATTTCTCTATATAAACACAAAACATATAGAGATGCATCTCCTAATGATATGATGTAATATCAATACAAACTTGCCAAGTAGTGCAATGCATGATCTCCTAATAAGATGCATTAAGAAAGGTCCCATAGACATTCTATTTAAAGCAATTTAAATTATCCAGTGACCTTCTAAGACAACAAAATGTGAGATAACATAACTTCAGTGAAGCTGAGAGAGGATAACTTAGAAATTAATATAATTTTAGGAGAGTAATTATGGAGGGGTATACTTAACTCTTGAAATGATGTTGAATATATTTCTAATGTAGGCATTGAGAAGCTCCATAAGGCATATTTTATTTCTTAAGAAAACACCATTTAGATCTATTGGGGCTCAAAATAATATACAATGTATCTATCAATGACAAGAAAATTTTATTTCCAAACTCCTCTAATGGCATTTCTCCACATCCCACACTAAAATTGCATCCTTTGGATAGAAGAAATTGGCCCCCAAAAGGGCCATGAACTTCTTGTTCACCTATTCCTTCCATGCCTCATCTCCGAGTCTTCTTGTGTTTGATGAAATTATTCCATCCTTTATCCTTGAAAGGTGTGCTTAGCTTATTCATAAGCTCACATTTCATCATAGGAAAGGATGATGTTGACAAAGGCTATGGAATTTGGCTTTACACTTATCAATTGTGTTTGCTTTGACCTTTCTAAAGCCTTTTCAATGAATCCAATCTATGCACATTTTGCAATCTTTGTAGTTCTTGAGACCATGTTTTTTGATGGATTTCATCAATATCTTATGTCTCCTCTCACATGTGTTCACATTTCTTATCCACTCTCTACTTCTAGGTGAATCAAACACCTATTAAATCTACAACTCTCATGTATTTTCCTCCTCTCACTCCTTCCCAACTGTAACCTCCTTTCGTCTAAAAAATTCCTCTCCTCCCATCTGCCATGATGTATGTCAAAGCTCTTATTGTGGTACAATTAAGAGGACGTAGTCAAAGTTAGTTGAATTTTACATTTACACTTCAACACTTGTTGAATGCCTTAAAGTACATCCATACTCTATTCGTATGTGCACCCTATATTTAGTCCCTCATTTCATGTGAATTATGGAGTAAATGATAGGGATGCCATGCCTCAGTAATAATAGACACACCCTCCATCCCTAAGCACCATTCCTCACTAAATGCATGGTTTCTCTCATCCTTCATTAATTCATTTAATATTATTTATTTTATTTACCACATAATGTGAAATGGTCCTATTTACAAGGATGTGACATCACCAATAATCATTCCATCCCATTTCTAGCCTAAAACCACGTAATCATCCTTCTTATAATGTCCACCTTCGGTATATAGAACTAAATATTTATCCAATTCACCTATCACATTTCCAAAAATTAAATAAATATACCTATTACTTAATTGTATTTTCCATCCACTTTGTATTAATGAGTTAAAATTCACTAATCCCTTACTTGCACATTCAAACTTGTCCAACCCCTTCAAATCATCTACACTTTCCAAAGTTTACAAAGTCACTTTGTACACAAGTTATGACCCCTTGTATATGTGACATGGGCCTTGGTACCATGCCTCATGGGAAAAAGGACTTGCACATCCCCTAGGGTACTCCAAAGTACTCCTTTTCTATCTCATCCCTCCACTTTTTCAAAGGGGATTCTCCACCATGGACTCCTCTTTAATTTTGGGCTTTCCCTCATCCACCAATCAAGTGAGGACACATGTACTCTTCTCATCCTTCTAAGGCTCTCAAACAATTTGAGCCCACGATCTTTATATACTATCATATCCAATCTCAAATAGTTGGACACATTCACCATGGCTTAGTTCATCAAGGATGCTTGAATGAAGGTATATTGGGTGATTATCTTATGTTTTTGATTCTTCTTATGGATGAGTCTTGATTTTTTCATTTGAATATTAATTTAATAGGTTAGCTTATATTATCTTTTTTATTTTATGTTTATATTCTTGTGTACAAACATATGTTTCTTCCTTTGTTTGGATTAGTTTGGTCTATTATCTAGATATTTTGGTAGGCGACTTAGAATTGGCACTATTACAAAAAGGAACACCAACAACTTGTACAATATAGTTATATTATCTTTCTTACCATCATATCCCCTTTTAAAGTCCTTGATACATTCTAGAAAATCCATTGACATTTTCCTTCCAATAGATTCATCTGCAACAACATAAATGTAAAAATGCATCATCAACCAAGTAGTTGAAGGTGTGATTTATTAATTGCTATCAACAAGAAATTTTTGTAGATGCTACATAGTTATAAGTTGGTAAAATACCTAGTGAATTCATTGTACTTAATGAGAACAACAAAACCTCTTGTTTCCAATTTGTATATCAAAGAATATTGCTCCTACTTCTTTGAAGGAGTCCCCTATCCTTTAGGCTTGATGTAGACTATTTGAAAGATCTCATTTTGGCATGAGCAAGAAAGATGGTGTCAAAGGTTTTGGAGTTTATATTTCACACCTATTGATTCCTTTCCTTGAAAGTTTTCAAATCCTTTTCAATTTTTTTGTGCATATCCTACAATCCTTTTACTCCACGAGAAGACATTCTTTAGAATGCAATGAATTCTATCCATACTATACATGCTATAATTTGATAAGGTGAAAAAATTGGTGATGACCAAGGGAGTAACGCCATTGGAAATAGATAGATGGGTGTTTTAGTTTTTATAGTGTAATTTGATGGATGCTCATACCCAATTCTAATGATTTTAATTATTTTTAGTGTAATTTTATGGATGTTCATGGCCTCTTACAATGCTTTAGTTTAAAAATATGTGGAAAAATGTTGTGTAGACTGGCTTTACACCTAGCAATTGCCTAAGAATTTTTAAATGCTTTTCTATAGAAACACAATAAGTAATAGTAATGTGCTAGCCTTTATAAAAAAAATAAAATTCTCTACAAATTTTTTCATTTTCAACTAAATACAATTGGTAAGTGTGAAGTCAATCTCCATAACCTTTTGTTCTAAATTTTTTGTCTTTGGAAAACTTGAAGCTTTTGAAGAGGGTATGGACATCCATCAAAGCATAATTAAAACTATATTTTTCTCAATTGCTCTAGTTACAACTATTATAGCGAACATCTTTGCAAAATCTAAGAGCATATGAAATATTTCATAAATTCTCTAAAAGAAATGTGATTGCATGAATTGGATTGATTGCAAGATATGCACAAAAATGTTGTATGGACAATATAAAAGCATATTTATTTATTGAATACAAATTAGAAAGAAATATTTCAGCATCCAAGATTTTTCTAACTACAAATAGTGTGAGAATGCCAACTTGAATAACAATAGTAATACATATTACCCCCTTCAAAAAATGTGAGAATGTCAGCCCTTGTCTAAGTAACAATCATACTATTACCCCTTGATGGCTATCAAAAATAAAGCATGGAAATAAGAGTAACAAAGAGCTATTTCAAACAAAAAAAAATTGTGTGTTTTGTTGCTACTTTATAGTCAAAAAATTTAGCAAATACTTATAAAAGGTTTATAATCTAAAAAAAGTTAGTAAACCATATTTTTTTTAGTTCTTTTCACTTCAAAATATAGAATAAAATGTAATGGATAATGTATTCCTATATTTAAGAATAATAATTTATTTAAGCAATGAAGACACTGCTAGTGTTCTTAAATATAGGTATACATTATCTATTCCATTTTATTCTATATTTTGAAGTGAAAAGAACTAAAAAAAAAGGTCTAGACTAACTTTTTTTAGATTGTAAACCTTTTATAATTATCTTGCTAAATGTTTTGACTGTAAAGTAGCAACAAAACACACAATTTTTTTTTTTGAAACAAGGTTGTTCGCTCTTCATGCATGGGGATGGTGCAAGAGATATTATTATTATTTATGGTGTGGTTGGTTGGCCTCCAATCTTGTGGTTATTGATGGTATTCACTAGTAGAATTTGACAAATAAATGACTACGTGACTAAAAATTTTAGTCAGGTGACTAAAACTTTTAGTCACATGACTAACAGTAGTAGACTTTGGAAAATAAATGACTAATTTGGTCATTTATAAGTGATTAATTTGGTCATTAGGTAGAATCACAACTAAATGGCTAAATAAATGATTAATATCAGACAAATAAAAATGACTAAATAAATGACTAAATAATTGACTAAATTAATGACTAAATAAATGACTATTACTCTATTCTTTTTTCTTTTGAATTTGATCATAATCCATAGAGCTTAAGCCCCACTCATGGGACCCCTACCTAAGCAAGCCATTTGGCCGCCTAGGTTGCTTGATGCACCAAAAATACCTATTGTGTGGAAGGCATTGGCTCTCGGTGCAGTCTTAAGGCTTTCACATATTTTATAAAAAAATTTAACATTTACATTCTTTAACTTTTATTACTCATTATGTTAATGAATCATTAATATTTTTAACTATGATTTGAAGCCAATTTGATTTTCCTGTTGTGTTAGCATGTCAAATGTATCAAAGAGCAATTGTGGTCAATTTCACTAATAAAATATGATTTAAACAATCCAATTGCATTTTGAGGGCTATCTTTCATTTCAAAACACAAATAAAGATGACTAAATAATTAGTCACACATAAAAATTAGACAATATGACATTAAAGTGGTTAATTAAAAAAAATTGAATTGAGGGAGTGTATTGTATTATAATATAATATAATAATAATAATATATTATATTACAATACAATATATTATAATAATAAATTATAATATAATATGATATTATATAATATATATATTATATAATATTATATTAAATACTAATATTATATAATAATATAATATTATATTATATATAATATATATATATAATATAATATAATATAATATAATATAATATAATATTTATATTATAATATAAATGTAATATTATAATATATTTAAAAGCGATAGATTTAATTTTGAAATCAAAATCAAATGAAGTAAAGAAATGAAGTAAAAAAGCGGGAAAGTGGGAGATGGTATTTGATTTTTCTAATAAAAATCATAAAAGGTACCTATTTTCTTTAATACAATGTGAAAAATCAACCATTCGGCCTAGGGTAATGAAAAAACCCTAAATCAAAAAGAAACCGAGCCCTAATCTCATTTCATTTTTCACTTGTATTTTTGGAGAAAACTCAACACCGCCATGCCTGGGTAGGGTTTGAGAGTGGAATGGTGACTCATTCTATTGTTTCTAATGATTTTCCTGAAAAAAAAAATCTTGTAGAGGTAAGTCTTTGGTTTTGAAACTGAAAAGTATTCTCCATTTTGAAGCATTTTATCGAGCTCACTTGGTCGCGACTGAGTATTTTCTATTGTATTTCCTTTTCTTACCATTTGTTGATATCTCTCCTCTTTGTTTGACCGCCATTGGAGTATCTTTGAGGCTCATTTCTAAAGACTTTGGAGGGCGTCTCCTTTACAACAATCTTGTGTAAGTTTCATTATTCTTATCTCTTAAATTTCTATGAGAATAGGCTCAATTCAAGCTCAGTAGAGGCAATATGATAAAAACCCTTGTATCTCCCTACACAAATCTTGATGGGTTACTTTCTTTCTGTAGAAAATGTAAAACTTTGCACTCTCAACTTACTATTTTCATTATTTTGAGGGCTTTTTGTGTTCTAATGGCCGTGACCTTCATAGCATTTTGGGTATTTTTCTTTCTGTTCATTTTCTCTTCCTCATGGGTGTGTGGTAGAGACCCAATACTCAATAAAACAAACTTTTGTATACTTGACGTTTCCACAAAGGAAACTCCAAAAATTATATAAATGGCATGCCCTAAAATTCTTTCTTTAATTTTCTTTTATGCTTTTCATCCAAGTAAAGTGTTTGATTATGAATGGGATGACAGATTGGACAGGAGCAACCAAAGTGTGTCTGAATTCCTAGAGAGCACCTTCATAACTGAGAGAATTATTATATTTATTGGAAATCTTGATTTTAATAGAGGGCTTTGTTTCAACTTCTTTCCACTTAATATCACAACTTTTGGCATTTCCTAAAATCTCTGGCATATTTTCATTCATTTTCATATTTTGTTCTTGAAGTAGATTTTGTAAATAATCTAGGCTTGTATTCTTGAACCCATTTTATTCTCACAATGCTTTCAATAATTTATTTCGAGCACATTCACAGCTTCATAGTGTATCTTCCATTCATGGTTGCAGTCACTGCTGATAATATACATTTAAGTTTTTTTGAAGGTTTTAGTTTTTCTTAAATAATTTTATTACTAGCTTATTTTTTTGAAGCAATCTTTTTTTTTTAGTTTTTCTTTTTCATTAGAAAAGAAAAATTAAAAAAGAAAGGTTGCTTTTATATCTAAATTAGTAATTGTTAAATTAGAAATTAGAATTTAATTTAAATTTAGAATGAAATTTATGTTTTTAGTTTTTCTTAAATAATTTTATTACAATAGAATTTTAGTTATCAAGAGACATTCTAATATTTTTTTTAGTTTTTCTTAAATAATTTTATTACTAGCTTAGTTTTTTTGAAGCAATCTTTCTTTTTTAGTTTTTTTTTTCATTAGAAAAGAAAAACTAAAAAAGAAAGGTTGCTTTTATATCTAAATTAGTAATTGTTAAATTAGAAATTAGAATTTAATTTAAATTTAGAATGAAATTTAAGTTTTTAGTTTTTCTTAAATAATTTTATTACAATAGAATTTTAGTTATAAAGAGACATTCTAATATTTTTTTTAGTTTTCTTAAATAATTTTATTACTAACTTAGTTTTTTTGAAGCAATCTTTCTTTTTTAGTTTTTCTTTTTCATTAGAAAAGAAAAACTAAAAAAGAAAGGTTGCTTTTATATCTAAATTAGTAATTGTTAATTAGAAATTAGAATTTAATTTAAATTTAGAATGAAATTTAAGTTTTCAAGATATTGTGGTGATTTGATTTAAAGAATAATACAATAATTGAATACAAAATAGAAAAAGTAGAGATTATTTCTTTTGCAAATACATTTCTTTTGCAATATCACTAATTCTATGCATTTTTTATTTATTAGACTTACTTTGATAATCTAGTAATATATTTAAGATATTACTTTGATATTTATTCTTTTGCAAATGCATTTCTTTTGCAATATCATTAATTCTATGCATTTTTATTTATTAGACTTACTCTAATGCTTATGGGTATTTGCATTTAAGATATTCATTGTTTATAGCTATTTAGTAATATGTTTATGGACAATACATAGCAAGGAGATATTGCTTTGATAAGCTAGTAATATTTAAGATATTACTCTGATATTAATTCTTTTGCAAATGCATTTATTTTGTAATATCATTAATTCTATACATTTTTATTTATTAGACTTACTCTAATGCTTATGGGTATTTGCTTTTAAGATATTTGTTGTTTATGCTACCTAGTAATATGTTTATTTTTTGATTGTGGATAGGTACAAAGCAAAGAGAAAATGCAAAACCAGTGCCTTACTGGATGCATTTATTGCCCATCTCATGTGCAATAGTGGCATCATTGAAGACATACATTCACACCATTTAGTTTTAGTTTTTTTTCAATTTTAAAAGTATAAGAAATCAGTAGTTTGCATATTGCAAAAGATTTTGTATTCAAAACTCTATATATAGAGTTCTTTGTAACATATTTTATATACAGTTTGAATATATAGAGAATTATTTTCCAATGTTGTTTCAATCCCAAATTTGTTAAATTTTTAATAACATAAGAGCTTTGAAGTTTTATATTATTCAATCACAACATAATTTTCTCTTGGTTTGCAATTTCATAGACTAGTTCTTGTAATAGCATTCTCCAAACATAAGAGTTTGCATACACATCTGAAAGCATTAGTTCATAAATGACTAAATAAATGATTAACATGAATAAACCATGACTAAATAAATTACTATAATGACTACCATGACTAAATAAATGACTAGTTAACAATAATCAATGACTAAATTAATGACTAAATATATGAATAAATTAATGACTAAATATATGACTAAATAAATGACCAATTACCAACGATCAATGACTAAATTAACGACTAAATCAATGACCAAATCAATGACCAAATCAATGACTAGATAAATGACTAAAATAGTTTAGTCATAAATTCGGTCGCGTTATAAATGACCGGAAATAAACTACTAATGGTCACGTGACCAAAATTATTCATTTATATGCAATTTTTAATAGTTTATTTAGTCATATATTGTTGTTTTTGTACTAGTGATTTGTGTGAGTTGTGGATTTAAAGTCCCCGATAAAACTTGGTATGATGTAAGGGACTTTGGTCCCTATTTTCTGATTGTAAGTGGGTTTTAGGTTCCCCTCTAAACCCGGTCTGGGTCCAAGTTCCCTTGTTAAACTTGGGTGTGTTTTGGGTTTTAGGTTCCCGTTAAAACCTTGTTTGTAGATCTGGGTAGTTTTGCTGTTCAGTTAGTTATCTACTGTTGGCATGCTGCTTGTTGGCTGTGCTTTATTTTTGTGTAGCTGGTCCTTATTTGTGTGGGTTTTAGGTCCCTGTCAAAACCTATTTGTTAATAGTTTTAGATCCATTCAAAACCTATTGTAAATGGTTTTAGGTCCATTCAAAACCTATTTTTCCCCCTTAATCAAAACAAAGAGCTATTTTTTTTTTAATCTTGAATCAAGTACTTCACACATTCTACACACATGGTAGATAAAAAATGAAAGTTTACCCAAATTAATCAAGCAATTGCACAAGTTTCTTGGTTAATTCATCATTAGTAGGTATAGCAACATCAGAAGAAATAGAAGCCACTCTCAATTGCATGAAATATTAACAAAAAGTAGGAAATAACATGGCATGAGAAAACCTTTAAGATTTAACTGATTAACAAATGAAATTAAGTAAAATGTCAAAAATATTTTAAGAGCAATTGCATGAATTAGAAAATAAAATTAAAAAGTTGAAACTCTTTTAAGAGGAACTACATGAATCGCAATTGTTAATGCCACTTAGAAGGGATTTTGAGTAGACATCAATGCATCAAGAACATCAATATTAAGCACATGCCTAGGTGTGTCAAAATGTTAGATTCAAACATTGTTGAAAATTAGAATGAACCTTGGGGTAGAAGAAATTTCCCTAAAAACATGTCATATATGTTCACAAAAATAGATTGATACTAATTAATTTCATCAATAAGAAAATACCATAGGAATTAGCTAGAAATGTGTCAACATCAAGGATTTCACTATATGCTCTAATTGTGCCTTCATGCAACTTTTCCTCTATGAAATCACGATCTTAGTATAACCAAATGATGGAATATTAGTATGTTTTATCAATTGTAAACTTTGATGAATAAGAACCCGAGTAAGTTGGAAATATAAGGAATTTAGAAATTTAAATATCTGAGCCTTGGTAATTCCTAAATTTATTTATAATTTATTACTTAACACTTTCCTATAATTATTTTGCATTTATACTATTAAATATTTGTGCTCCATAAAAATGGGGTGTGATATTTTGAGTTGACACTTTTGCGACATGAAAATGTCTTGAAAAATGAGTTATTAGTTGTCAAATGATTCCCATTTATATAATATGGATGACCTTTCTTTAAGGATGTTATGAGATATTATATGACAAATATAAGATATAAAATTAGGAGTGGTTACTTTAGACATGATGACCAATTGTAAGATGTGTAAGAGCATCTATAAGAGCTTTATTTTATACTAATCTAACAAATCTATGTGCCAAAGCTAGATGATCAACTACAATAGTTTATGACAACTTTTATGATACTATAACTAGCATGTAAGAATCATATGTAATTTTATTGTGGTATTTTGGAACCTTGTTTGAGCCCATGGTACTGGTTTATGCTAGTATTTTGGTCCTCCACGAGTCTATATATTGAGGGCTTGAGATGAAGACATTATTATGTGAATTTATAGTTATTGAAACTCTTCTATATTTCTATGAACTTTCTCCTATATTATATGTTGGTGAATAGTCATGTGAAGGCATGCTCTATAAGTATATTACAACCATTTAAGTTTTTTACCTTGATGTACTTTAGAGTGAGGATTTTCTTTCAAAAGGGTTTTGTCAATGTAAATCACAATGTTGTGGTATATTGCTTATTTCAATTTTATATGTGTTTTTGCATTATTTCTATTGCATGTTGTAAATAGATTTGAAAAATTTGTGTATTCTTCTCTCAAGGTTTCTTTTTTTTTTGCAACCTTATCTTCCTTAGAAGTGGTTGCAAAGCATGGCTAATTTTGGTTCTAGTTGTGGGTTGTTGGGTTTTTGGCCTAATCTAGATTTGAGTGGGAGCTAATGTTTTGACACTTTAAAATTTTTGTTGTAGGATTTTTTTAGATGGAAAGAACACCGAGGAGAATGTATAAATAAAAAAACTTAGGTAGTAATTTTGAGATGTGGAATCTAAAGATGAAAAATTTGTTGATTGATCAAGATTTGTGGGATGCCATTAATGAGAATGTTCATATACTTATGTACCCTACTTTGGCATTTGAGTACGATGTGATGGATTATAAAGCCAAAGGACTTATCAAATTATACCTAATAGAGTTTATTCTAAGAGTAAGTGCATCAATATGGTGCACAAAAAGGGGGTCAAAAGTGACCACTTTTTTTTTTTCTAAAATCAGCTAAACCTGAACTTGGAGGAGTAATTTGAGATTCATGCACTCAAAATTTAAAGATACCAAAAGAATAAGAATTGTAGTACTTTGAATCTAGTTTCTAAAAGTTTTTCAAAAATGGATAAGATTAAGAGGATAAAATGCTTTGTGCACACAAAAAATGTTCCTATTTTTTAGAAAAACATAACATAGTGTCTGGCATGCACCCCTCAATTTTTTTAGTTGCATTTAGTATTTTCAAAAATCCATTGGTAGAAATATAGTTAAGAGTGAGTACTAGAAGTTGTATATTTTTTGTAAATTTTTATTTAGTATTTTTTTATGATTTTTCAAAGTGGATGCATCTTGAAAATCACATCACTGAGCGTGCATGTCACATAACTTGCACCAAAATAATAAAAAATGCAATTTTTTTCCAATGTGTAAAGAATGAAGTGTAGAAAATTATTATTATTTTTTTCAAATTTGGACAAGTAGGTCAAAAGTTATTAGAAAAGTCAATACATATGTCTCTAATAACTATGGAAAAATTAGTGAAATAAATTAAAAATAAACATGTTAATGCAGTTCAAATCTAAAAAAAATTATATGTTTACAAAGCTTAGAAGATGTGTGAATTATGGTGGAAATTTTACTAATATTTGATTTATAGTGTGTAAACCTAATGACGAGCAAGTTAAAAATGAGAATGGAGGAAAAAATTGTATCAAAATGATACAAATGAACCATCCAAGCCTAAGTACAAGCCAAAACATGTACGTGTTTTGTGAAAGAAAAAATGCATACATGCTTCGTGCAAGCCAAAATGTGTATGTGTTTTTTGCAAGACAAAATGTGTAGGTTTTGTAAAATAAAACAACACATATGTGTTTATTGCAAGGTAGAATGTGTACATGTTTTGTACAAGCCAAAACTTGCTCATGTTTTTGCCTACACTAAAAGCATCATGTTCTTGAATCTGACTACCTAGCTATCTCCCTCCACCTTAGTCTCTAACTCTCTCTACATCTCTCTCTATCAATATTCATCTCTTTGTGCCCCCTCCCTCCCCCCAAAATCTCTCTATCCCTCTCTCTCCCTCCAAATATTTGTATCTCTCCCTAACTCTCCCTCCCTCCCTTTTGTACTCTTTTTCTCAAATCTCTATCTCCCTCTCTCTATTTCCCTCTTTCCTTTTCTACTCATTTTCTCCCAGGTATCTCTTTGTCTCTCTATACCTAACTCTCCCTATCTTTAATTCTTCTTTCTCCCTATCTAGATTTGTCTCTCCCTCTCTCCCTAACTCTCTCTACCTCTCTATCTCTCTTAATACATCTCTATCTAGGTTATAATTTGCTCATGTTTCTAGGAAGAAAATGTCTCCCCATGCTCAAAAGGTCATCTTAATAGGAGCAAGTTTGTTATAATGTTCTCATGTTCCTATGAAGATAAAAATCATTTGAGTATCTCTCTCCATATTTCTTTCCCTCCCTCTCTTTGTCTCTCCCCCCTCTCTCTCACTCTATCTCTCTCTCTCTAATGTGATCTTTTTTTTTTGAACAATTTAGAGTTGAGGGTATAGGTTTTAGTGTTAAGGGTTCAAGGTGCATCTCCCAACTTGTTTAGCATTTAGGGTGTAGTGTATATGGTCAATGATAGAGGGTTGAGGGTCTACCTACATCTTTATATATCATCTCACATTTCCCCCTCTCTACTCTCCCCATACATATTCTTCTCTATATCACTTCTCTCTCCCCTAGATCTACCTCTCTCTATCTAACTAAACTCTCTCTCCACTATCTACCTCTTTATATTAGCTTTCTATCTATCTCCCCTTCCCACCTCTCCCCTCATCCCTCCTTATCTAGGTATCTCCTTCCCTCCCTATCTAGATCTCTCTCTCTCTCTCTCTCTCTCTCTCTCTCTCCCCTATATCTACCTCTATCTAACGAAGCTCTCTCTCCACTATCTACCTCTCTATCTTAGCATTTTATATATCTCCCCTTCCTACTTCCCTCCTTGAATCCCTCCTTATCTACCTCTCCCTCCATCCCTATGTAGATCTCTCTTCTCTATGTCTCACATCTCTCTCTCTTTCTTATCTACCTCTCCCTCCCTATAGATCTCTCTTCTCTCTCCCTTAGATCTACATCTCTTTATCTAATCAAGCTCTCTCTCCACTATCTACCTCTGTATCTTAGATTTCTATCTATCTCCCCTTCCTACCTCTCTCCTCATCCCTCCTTATCTACATCTCCCTCCCTATGTAGATCTCTCTCTCTCTCTCTCCCATAGATCTACCTCTCTATCTAACTGCGCCCTCTCTCCACTATCTACCTCCCTATCTTAGCTTTCTAGCTATATCCCCTTCCTACCTCTCCCCTTGAATCCATCCTTATTTGTACCTCTCCCTCCCTCCCTATTTAGATATCTCTTCTCTTTATCTCACATCTCTCTTTCGTATCTACCTCTCCCTCCCTCCTTATGTAGATATCTCTTCTCTCTCTCCCCTATATCTACCTCTCTCTATCTAACCAAGATCTCTCTCCACTATCTACCTCTCTATCTAAGCTTTCTATCTATCTCCCCTTCCTACCTCTCCCCTCATCCCTGCTTATCTACCTCTCACTCCCTCTCTATGTATATCTCTCTTCTCTCTATCTCTTATCTCTCTTTCTTACCTACCTCTCCATCCCTCCCTATGTAGATCTCTCTTCTCTCTCTCACCTAGATCTACCTCTCTCTATCTAATCGAGCTCTCTTTCCACTATCTACCTCTCTATCTTAGCTTTCTGTCTATCTCCCCTTCCCACCTCTCCCCTTGAATCCCTCCTTATCTACCTCTCCCTCCCTCCCTATGTAGGCCACTCCTCTCTATCTCACATCTCTCTCTCTTTATTATCTACCTCTCCCTCCCTCCCTATGTAGATATCTCTCCTCTCTCTCTCCCATAGATCTATCTTTCTCTATCAAATTAAGCTCTCTCCACTATCTACCTCTCCATCTTAGCTTTCTACCTATCTCCCCTTCCCACCTCTCCACTTGAATCCCTCCTTATCTACCTCTCCCTCCCTCCCTATGTAGATATCTCTCCTCTCTCTCTCTCTCTCCCATAGATCTACTTCTCTCTATCAAATTAAGCTCTCTCTCCACTATCTAACTCTCCATCTTAGCTTTCTACCTATCTCCCCTTCCCACCTCTCCACTTATCTACCTCTCCCTCCCTCCCTATGTAGATCTTTGTTTTCTCTCTCCCCTAGATCTACCTCTCTTTATCTAACTGAGCTCTCTCTCCACTATCTACCTCTCTATCTATCTCCACTTCCTACCTCTTTGCTTGAATCCCTCCTTATCTACTTCTCCCTCCCTCCCTACGTAGATCTTTGTTCTCTCTATCTCACATCTCTCTTTCTTATCTACCTCTCCCTCCCTCCCTCCCTCCCTATGTAGATCTCTCTTCTCTCTCTCCCCTAGATCTACCTCTCTCTATCTAATAGAGCTCTCTCTCCACTATCTACCTCTCTATCTTAGCTTTCAATCTGTCTCCCCTTCCTACCTCTCCTTCCCTCCCTATGTAGATATCTCTTCTCTCTATCTTACATCTTCTCTCTACCTCAGATATCTCTAAATTATTAATTATTTAGGATGTAGGGCCCATGGTTTATGGGTTTAGGGTTGATGGTTTATGATGTCGAGTTGAGAGTTGAGGGATTAAGGATTAAATTTAATTATGTAGGTTTGAACACGTTAAATTATTAATGTTGGGTTTTGTGGTTTAACATATAGGGTATAAGGTTTATGTATCACGGTTTAGGTTGTAGGATGTAGGGTTGAGGGATATGGTTTAGGGTTGAGGGTATATGATATAGGGTTTACGGTTGATTGTATATGGTTAAGGGTTTATTATATAGGCCTTAAGGTCCAAGGTTGAAAAATAGGGTTTAGGGTCAAGAAGGTATATGGTATAGGGTTGACGGTTGAGGGTTTAGCCTATAGGCTTTAAGGCCTAGGGTTGAGGGATAGGGTTTAGGGTTGAGGGTATAGGGTATAGGGTTGAGTATATGGTTTAGGGTTGAGGGTATAGGGTATAGGGTTGAGTATATGGTTTAGGTTGATCCAGATATAAGGTATATGGTTGAGTATATTGTTTAGGATATAACTTATTGGATCTAGTTCCTAGGGTTGAGGGATAAGGTTTAGGGAACTTACAGTATACGGTATACGGTTTGGGGTTATGGGTATAGAGTTTAAGGTTGAGTCTCACATCTCCCCCTCTCTTCTCTCTATCTCTCTCTATCTCACATATCTCTATATCTCTGTCTCTCTTAGAATAACAAATATAAAAAATTAATATGAAAATGCAATGATGAGAAGATGCTTAGAATAAAAAATCTAAAGACAAGATGAAATGAAATGATGAGATGAGTTGGATGGACATGAAGAATAGGTGACCATCTTAATATATTGAAATTCAATATAGAGAGCACTTAAATTGATAATGCATGCAATATTATGCACTAGGGTATAAGAAACCAAGGTGGTTGTGTATTACATGCATAGGATTGACCCACCAAACACATAGGTTGCTCCAACATCCTACAAATTCACAAAGGGATTTGGAGGGGCCAATGTTAAAAAACCACAATCACAAGAGGATTCCCTAGTGTAACACAAGATCACAGTGAATCTTGGTGGGTACAAAACAAGAAAACCAAGAAAACATGATCACCAAAAGCCAAGACATGGCCATGTTTCTACTAGTCAAAGCACACCATGATATGATGGATTGTGATGGCCTCAAGTACGTAGAGTAAGAAGCTCAAAAAAAAATTGAAAGCACCCCAAAAATATTAAGAGATCTCAAATATCCTTTTCCATAAGGATGATAGGTGGGTTAATGTGGTTTGATATGAGGAATGGTATATCCTATGAAGACTAAAGATGGATGGGATAGATCTTAGGATTCATATGACAAGGGATAGTCAAGATAATTGGAATTTTATGGGGATAACAAATTTTGTTGTAGGCCCACCAACTTGGTGACACACGAACACAAGGACAAGAACCTAATGACCAAAATATACATGGTATAGGCACCTTGAGGGTTGAAGGTACTTAGTTTATAGTAGAGTGTATAGAGTTTACGACCTATGACTGAGTGTAGGGTTTAGGGTTGAGGGTATATGATATCAGACCTGCATAGGGTTGATGGTATAGCATTTAGGATTGAGTGTATGGGGGATCGAGGGTTCATCATATAGGATTTAGGGCCTAGGGTTGAGGGATATGGTTTAGGGTTGAGGGTATATGATATAGGGTTTAGGATTGAGTTTACATGGTTGAGGGTTTATTATATAGGCGTTAGGGCCCAAGGTTGAGGGATAGGGGTTAGGGTCAATAAGGTATATTGTATAGGGTTGAGGGTTTAGCCTATAGGATTTAGGGCCTAGGGTTGAGGGATAGGGTTCAGGGTTGAGGGTATAGGGTATAAGGTTTAGGGTTGACGGTACAGGGTTTAGGGTTGAGTATATGGTTAAGGTTTTAACCTATGGGATTTAGTCCTATGATTGAGGGATAAGATTTATAGTATATGGTATATGGTTGATTATATGGTTAAGGGTTTAACCTATTGGATTTAGTTCCTTAGATCTACCTCTCTTTATCTAACCTCTCTCTTTGCACTATCTACCTCTCTCTCTATCTTAAATTTCTATCTCCCCTTCCTACCTCTCACCTCATCCCTCATTATCTACCTTTCCCTCCCTTCCTATGTAGATCTCTTCTCTCTCTATAGGGTTTAGGGTTGAGAGTATAAGATTGAGTGGTAAGGTTTAGGTTTAAGGGTATAGGAATCTTGAGGGTTGAAGGTATAAGGTCTAGGGTAGAGTGTATAGGTTTTCCGACCTAGGGCTAAGTCTAGGGATTAGGGTTGAGGGATAAGGTTTAGGGTTGACAGTATAGGGTATCTAGAGTTTAAGGTTATGGGTATAGAGTTTATAGTTAAGTGTATAGGTATTAGGGTTAAGTGCATAGGGTTTTGGTAAGTTAAATCCATCATAAGCCCAAAACTAAGCAAAACACGTACATGTATGTTTTGTTAAGTTAAAAGCATGTACATATTTTGTAAAGGTAGATCCATTGTTCTAAGCCAAAACTAAGAAAAACATGTACGTGTTTTGTTAAGTTAAAGCAATGCATTGTTAAAACTCAAAACTAAATAAAACGCGTACACCTTTTTGTAAGGTAAAAGCATGTACATGTTTTACAAAGGTAAATTCATCATTAAAACTCAAAACTAAAAAAAATGCATACGTGTTTTGTAAAGTTAAAAGAATGTACGTGTTTTGTGGAGTTAAAAGCACAAGGTTGAATCACCAAACTAGAAATTGGCCATGTGTGTGAGGAGAGAAACGCTGGAGTGGTAGGTACGTGAGGTGTTGGATAATCCACAATTCTCGTTCAATCATCATCATCAATCACCATCATCAATCACCATTGTTGCTCAACTCTAAGGTAAGAAAATGATGGTGGAAATTCTTGGTACCCAACACCCTATCTATCACCATCGCTACTCGACATGGAAAGCCTCGGTACTGAGAAGATTGATCACAGGATGGTTATACTGTTTAATCATAACCATGGTGAATATGCATATTATAGTGGAGCAGGATGGTGAATAAGCACATTATAGTGGAGCAATGATGGAAAATCCCAACCAATTTCCGATCATGCAACTATTCTCGAGGCTAAGAGAGCTGCATGTTTGGGTACCTTTGAAGGTACTAAAAATAAGAGCTAATAGATGTGTTAGCGTTGATCGGGATAGGAGGGACAAGACTGGGCACTTTTCAAATTCCAAAAGATATGAACAATCCTAGCCAGCTTGTCCGAAAACTTATTGTTTTGTCCAACATCCATGGAAAATCCCGCGATCTTTGTAACATCACGGTTTGTTGTTTTGTACTAGTTGGCTTGTCGAGGCAACTTCAACGTAGCATAAATAAGGAGGGAAGGAGGTTTAAGGGGCATCAAAATGGCTGGTTGTCACTTTGGTGTTGTGTGCAGGTGTCTTCAGGAGTCACACAAACAACAAGTTGGAAGATTATTTAGCCTACGCAAAGAAGTCGCTAGGGATGCTGTCATAAAGATCATTGGTCCCTCAACTTGGGAGGGTGGTCATGTCCACAATGGCGTGGTATATGATCATTTTTGTATGGAAATTGTGTAGGTGATGGGATCCCACCAATGGGACATTAATATTTCTAGACACCTAGTTGCTTTGACCAACAGAGACATAGTTATGTCTGCTTTAGGAGGCAACCCTACTTCGCTTGAGTGTAGTTTTGTGGGTAATTTTCTAGATGCTGGCATTGTTGCGAGAGGCAGGACTGCTAAGATGGCTTTCAGTCTATATAGGTCTAGGGTAGAGGCGAATATGAAGGGTTTGAGAAATTCTTGAGCACTAATAGAGATTTAATCTCCACTTCTAATATAGCTGGATGTGGTGAATTTTTTCCGAGGGCAAGAGGTTCATCATGCAAAAATATTTGTAAAAACTCTCTTTTATAATAGTTACATAAGCATTATTATATTTTCCATGTCTCATATTATTAGATGGAATGAATTTGTAGACTTCTAAATAATGAAATTTTAAAAAATAAATAAAAAATATTAATATTATATTATAATATATTATATGTTATATTATATAATATTAATATAATATAATATAATATAATATTATATTTATTTAAGGGGTAAATGCTTTTGACCCGCAGTTATGAATTGGTGAGGTCACAAACAAGGGACCTCATCCCTAATATAACCACTCAACAATACCACCCCAATAAGATTTGGACCTTGGTGGCAAGAACAACACCACCCTTAAACCATCACACCATGCTAATACCAACTATATTATATTATATTATATTATATATTATATTATAGAATTATATTATATTTGACAAAGGGGCTCCATGTGCTCTGATTCCACTGATGAAGGGTGTTGCCCTTATAAGCTCAAACTCACAACAACAACACAGGTTTGCACATAAAAAATGCAATAGAAAAGCAAAGATTCTTTTATTACAAAAATGTCACTACAACATTGCATGCCATCTTATGGGCTTCCTGGATACATCATTTGCAAGTTTACAAATCTGAGCCAACTCTGCTCTAGGCTCTCATGACCTTACAGTCAAGTCTCTACAACCAAGCTTCCAAGCCCCCTTAACCCTCTTCTTTTTCTCCTAATGGGTTTATATCCTTTCGTCTTTGTTTTCTCTAGCAAGAAATCTTATTCACTATAACCATGTCGTCCATCTAGGGTTCCATGTATCTGATATTTATTTAATTTAGTTACTCGCCTTGCCTTAGTACCACCACCATCACCCAACCAGTAGTTAGGAATGGTTTCCTCATTGTCTGCACTATCATCTTTATCACGCCATCAACCACCATCTTTGTGTCTCGCAATCAGAAACACACTGCATTATCAGGCTGAGACAATTCCATGTCACACCGATATTCTCCCTCTCATTGATTGCCATCCCCATCATTATTCATAATTTGCAACAACAATATGAATTGACCTGTCATCCAATCACATACCACCATTTGTCTGTCCACATCATCACCACTTCCTCATCGTCAGTCATTCACCATAATACCATGAATAGTGCTCTACCACAATCCTTTCAAATTACCACTGCGATGCTTATGATTACTCCTATACCACATGCTACCCACATGGACTATCATGGGCTTGCAGTTCTATATCACCATATCGCAGACTTCGTCACCGAACCATCATGGGGTTGCAGGTTGATGCCACCTGTCACTTCTGACATCATTATTCACCTTTATTTACTCTGTCGGGTCCCATCTTATCGCTCTATCGAATTGACTCTTAAGACCATCTCACTGAGTTTCCACTGTCTCTCTGATGAAAGGCATATTGAGATGTTGAAGAGACTTGTATCTCTATCCTACCAAAAATGATGTGTCCCATTGATATGAGCTAACACAACCACCTTGTCGTAGTGTCGAAGGGACTCAATATGTTTTCCTATCGATGCTCATATGTCAACCCAATGAAGAACTTTGACCATTGCAAACTCATGTTATCACCATGTTTCCTATTGCTATCATCATGTTGAAGGGACCTTAAACAAGGTTCCTTTGAAATATTTATGTCACATCAATGAAATTGTTGATCAACATCGGATGATGTCATTCATTCTTCCTTCATGCTACGTACTCCTAATGCCCAAGCTCTTGTAGACCGCCATACTCAGCTAACTGAAGCTGATTCAACCCTTGTTGGAAAATAAATATCACAGATCGATGTAAGATTGCTCTTCGCCTTGGATGCTCCTACATTATACACATGGGGTAAGAATTTTGTGAATATGGATTCACAAAATGGAGTTGAGTGGTAGTACCACCCTTTCAGACTGCAAGCAACCCTTAGCGAACCCTATTGTTGAAATTGGTACCTTTAATTGCTTCTTCTTTCTCCTCTTCCAACACTTAGCTGGAACAAGAAATCTCCTCTAAAAACTTTGTTCTTTACTCCTCTTCTGTGATGTGGAATCAAATCCACCATAATCTGAACACCTCCTCCAAATTTATCTCTTTCACCTCTAATCTTGTGGGATTCAACCCACCATAGTCCATCCACCCCCACCAATTGGCACATGCACTTAATTCTACAACACCATGCAAATCCTTCTTTGAATACCAATCATCCTAAACCATCTCACATGCATTCACTAACTCATCCACATCAACATGAAAAACATTATGCATTACCTCCTTCTTTGGTAATGCTACATCCACTTGTTCATCATCACCCTCGGATACAACACTGTACTCATCTTTCTTTATGTATTCTAAAAGACATTTTTTAGCTGCAATCACTTACTCCTTTCCTATATCTCCTAAAAATTAATTCTCAACTACAAATTCAATGTCAGTATCACAATCATAATATTCTTCCTCTTCATCCTGCATTAAACAGTCATCCATATAGATCTCTTTATCAAATGAGAAATTTGATGCAAATGGAAGCTTGCCAAGCATTTTCTCACCTTCTTCCTCACTTACAATTGTAGTGTTTTTGTCCACAAAGAAACTTATTGCTGCAACATCCTCATTGAAATTACTCTTATCATACTTAGACTAATCAGTTTCAAAAAAAAATTTCAACCTCCTCATATCTAGCCATCCAATTCATATCATGCAAACTAGAATCCTCCAAGAATTCATAAGATGCAAGTTTTACCTTTTCTTCATCCGCTTCAACTTCAGTGTCCTCTTCTTCAAGGTCCTCCATTTCTATCCATATTTCGTTGGCTGCCACCACCTCTAGATATTCATCCTCCATGTCTTCCAATAAACAATCCTTCAATTTCAGGTTTTGGTTCCTCAACCTGTTCATCCTCTTCCTCTATGTCAAATGCATGACACTTTGTTGCATCCTCTTCCTTTCCTACAATCAAGACATCATTAGAAAGATAAAATTTATCTTTGTCGATCTCATCTTGTTTCCTCCTTTCAATATTATCTCTCAATTCATTTATTTTTTGTTGTATCTCTATCAATTCTCTTTCTCAAAATCTCCTTCTGATTTCCTCTAGTCTTGGAATCCTTAGAATCCATCTAATGACAATGCCCTTTCTCTTTTTCCATTTTCTAGGCCTCTCAAATCCATAACAATACAAATCTTCAACCCTTGAGCAGGTTACTTTTAAAGACTCACAAGTCCCTCTGCAGTCACAAGTACTCCTTGCAACAATATCTCACTCACACAACTATCCTCTACCCAATAAAGACTCTAGAAGATGCTTCCTCTACCCACCATCTATTAGTGGAGGAGCTCTACCTACACCTTCTACCTAGATTTATCTCTATTGGAGGACCAACTTTATCTCTGTTGGAGGATATAGTAGTTACAAACCCTCTTTCATGCCTGCAACAATCATACCTTCCCACAACTCTCTTAGCTTGTCACCTACAGGTCTTGTGCATACTTTGCACTCTCAAGATCTTCTGGCTTTGGTTTGCACTTAACTCTTTTGATCTCAACCCACACTCACAAGTCCTGTTACAAACTACCTCACGTTCAACAATCTGTTTACAAAATTAGGAAAACCTGGCTTTGATACTAGGTGAAGGAGCTCCACGTGCTTTGATTCCACTGATGAAGGGTGCTCCCCTTACAAGCTCAAAATCATAGCAACAACACAGGTTTGCACAAAAAAAAAGCAATAGAAAAGAAAAGCTTCTTTTATTATAGAAATGTCATTGCAACATTACATGCCATCTTATGGGCTTCCTAAATACATCATTTGCAAGTTTGCAAATCTGAGCCAACTCTACTCTAGGCTCTCATGACCTTACATCCAAGTCTTTACAGCCAAGCTTCCAAGCCCCTCGACCCTCTTCTTTTTCTCCTGACGAGTTTATATCCTTTCATCTCTGTCTTCTTCAGCGAGAAATTTTCTTCACTATAACCACGTCGGCCATCTAGGGTTTCCTATATACGATCTTCATTTAATTCAATTACTTTCCTTGCCTTAGTATCACCACCATCACTCAACCAATAGTCAAGAATAGTTTCCTCGTTGTTTGCACTATCATCTCTAGCATGCCATTGGCTACCATCTTCACGTCTTGCAATTGGAAACACACTACATTATCGGGCTAAGAAAATTCCATGTCACATTGATATTCTCCCTCTCACAAATCACCATCCTCGTCATCATTAACAATTTGCAACAACGATGTGAATTCATCTGTCATCCAATTGCATAATGCCATCTGTCCATCCACGTCATCACCACTTCCTCATCGTCGATCATTCACTGCAATACTACTAACACTGCTCTACTACAATCCTTCCAAATTACAACTGCAGTGCTCACGATTACTGCTATACCACACACTACCCACATAGATTGTCATGGGCTTATGGTTCTCTATCACCATACCACAAACTTTCTCACCAAACCATCGTGGGGTTACAGGTTGTTGCCACATGTCACTTCTAACATCATTATTCACCTTTATCATCACTTTGTCGGGTCCCATATTATCGCCCTGTTGAACAAACTCCTAAGACTGTCTCACCGATTTTCCATTGTCTCTCCAATGAAAGGCATATCAGGATGTCAAAGAGACATGTATCTCCGTCCTACTGAAAACGATATGTCCCACCAATATGAGTGGATACCGCCACCTTGTCGCAGTATCAAAGGGACTCAATATGTTGTCCTTCTTACACTCATATTTCAAGCAAATGAAGACCTTCGACTGTTGCAAACTCACATTACCACCATGTCGCATATTATTATCATCATGTTGAAGGGACCTTAAATCAGGTTCCTCTGAAATTTTTATGTCACGCTGATGAACCTGTTGATCAATTCCAGATGATGTCATTCATTCTTCCTTCATGTCGTGTACTCCTAATGCTCAAGCTCTTGCAAACCGCCATACTTAGCTAACTGAAGCTGATTCAACCCTTGTTGGAAAAGAAATATCACATATCGATGCAAGATTTCTCTTCGCCCTGGATGCTCCTGCATCAATATTATACTAATATTATATTATATTAGGGTATGTGCAAGATCATCATGGAAAAAATAGTCCCTTAAGTGGCAAAAAATTAAGAAAAATCGAAGTTAGGCAACTTGACGTAAAATTTGAATACTTTATCTATATTATTTCAAAAATATGTAAAAATAGAATCTATAGCAAATTGAATGTAGTTTCTAAACTACTAGGTTTGTTTCAAAAAATAAAATTATTTGGTGAAAATTTGAAATTTCAATGTAGTGGTACTTAAATTTCAGTGAAAAAAAGTAGGTGTATGTCCTGACCACCTTAACCACAATAAAATGATAATATTTTTATAATATTTTATATATAAGTAGAGGACTCATGCCCGATGTGATGCATATTTTTTGTAATTTTTTCCAAGTAAATAATTAATTATGATTTTTTATTACAACATTTTAAAAAATATAAAAAATCATATGTCTAACCACCTTAACTTGGTCAAAACTTTATGAAATTCAATTTTTCTTTTTAATCCTATAGTATGTGAAAGCATAGAATGTGATGCATGTTTTGGATTCAAAAAATGTGATACCGTTTGAAAGCTATAGATGTTTTTCAATTAGCTTATCAATTAGGACTTTAGTTGTAATTTGAATAGAAAATAAATAATAATTACTTATTAAATTCAAAGTAAAGCATAATTTATATCAGTGGAGAGCTGAGAATATCCTTTAAAAATCCTTTTGTTTTCATCAATTTTTGGGTTAAAAAAATCGTTAGCCACATACCCATCATATTGCCACTTTTGGCCCATCATGATCTTGCACATACCCATTATATTGTATTGTATTATATTATATAATATATAATATAATATTATATTATATAATATATAATATAATATTATATTATATTATATTATATTATATTATATTATATTATATTATATATAATATAATATTATATTATATTATATTGTCTTGTATTGTATTGTATTATACTAATATTGGGTGAAGCCACAATAGTGGTTTACAATTGAAGTGAGGAAGGAAAACTCACAAAAAATGAATGCATTGCAAAAAACTTGATTTTAGGGGTTCGTACGAACCTATTGGTTCGACCAAACCCATTAGGGGTTCGCTAGAACCTGGGTTCGGGCGAACCCGTTTAATGCTTTCCTGCCAAAAAAGATAGCAAAACCCCTTATAAAAGGGGGGTTCAAATGAACCAAGGTTCAAATGAACCCTGGTTCGAGCGAACCCTTATGGGTTCATTCAAACCCCCCTTATTCCTCATCTCCCCCTAAGACACAAAAAAACCCTAAATTTTGTCACTTCGGAGCTCGGGTTGAGGATGAAAATGGATGAATCTTCACAAACCCAACTGGAATTAAGTAATCCTCAGAACGAGCTATCCAATGAATATAATTTTAATATGTTTTGGTTTTATTATGTTTTTGTATTTTAAGTTTTATTAAACATAGGTTTTTCATCAAAAATGAAGGTCTTTGCTTTGCACATGTGGAAAAATAGCAGATTATCAATTTTTTATTTTTGAAAAATATGAGTGCACCAGATATTGAAGTCCTTGATCCAACAAAAAAAATAAAAATGAATTTCGATATATACAAAAAAAGTTATGCGTTATACGGTCGTTCTATGTTTGAATTGTAATTGGTTTGACTTTGAAACTTGATTAAAGAAAAAATATTCAATAAAAAATTTTCTAACCAAGTGGAAGCACTATATATCAAAGTTATGAATCTAAATTCAAAAGAATTAGAATTTTATCCTTCATGGAAAAAAAGTTATGCATTATACGGTGTGCATCACTTTTTAAAAATGTTGTTTTTTGAAAAAAAATAGTTTTCATGGGAGATGGAAAAAGAAGTGCATTTTGATTCCAAAAAATTTGAAAAAAATATTTTTAGAATCTACAGACAAAATGTGACGAGACTCTAGTTTGCATCATCTTCAAATTCTTCACAGTTTAGCCGCTATAGGTGCCCGAATGTGAAGATTTAGTTAAAAATAATAATTTTAGTGCCTAGTTTGGCCAAAAATTGTAAACCACTATTGTAGGATCACCCTATTATATTATAATATAATAGTCATTAAAATGCATGCACATGCTTTGTTTTTATAAAAACACGATCACATTTTGTATTCAAATAATATGCTCGTGTTATGGCTTGGATTTTTTGAGCCATAACATGATCATATTATTTGAATTTTTTCAAAACATGAACCCATTTTGATCTTTTTGGGAATTTGGCCATTTTTTTTGTGCCCCATCTTGGTACACATGCCCCTAACTAATATCCATGAAAATTCCTTTTCAAAGCTTCTTTGGAATAATTTGGGGGAGATGTATCAAGTACAATATCTAGTTTAAAAAACATTCTTGAGGAAGAATTTATATTCCTTGAGAATGAAAGAAGGTACATGTATTTATGATTTCCTAGAAGCATTTAATATTTTGGTGGCTTAGTTGGAATTAGTTAATATTAATATGGATGAGGAGGAGAGATTTCAAACCTTTCTTTGTTCTTTTCCTCATTCATGGGTTTCTCTTGTCATGACCATTAGGACTAGTTCCATGATCTTGAAAATTGAAGATATTGTGGGTTCTTTACTTTATGAGGACATGAGAAGAATACTTTTCATTCGTACCTAAGAGGACCTAAATTTTTAAGGAAAACCAATGGAAAGAAGCAAGGAGAAGGAGAAGTAAGACAAATCTAGATTCAAGTCTAAGGGAATATCTAAATCTCTTGGTTAGTCCAATTCATTTGTTAGAATTTTGGTAAGCATAAACGCTACCCCAAGGATTGCAAAGAGGAAAAGAAGAAGATACATGATTCTAATTTTGAATTTGAGAAGGAAGATGGTGACACATTCATTTCAACTTTGGCAACCTGTGAAAGTAGTTATGCATTGTTAATTGATTCAAGTGCATATCTTCATATGACCTCTAGTAGAAAACAATTTTATGACTAAATTTTTTGATGGAGGTAAGGTGTACTTGGGTGATTATTCTTATCTAATAATTGAATTGGCAGTGGTAGAGTCCATATCTCTAGATGAAATGATTAAATACATTGATAGTGTGTTTTATATTCTTGGGCTAGGTTATAATTTATCATATGTGAGCAAACTAATAGATGCGGCTATGAAAGTTTTTTATTTTTTTAAGTAGGTTGTAATATGGTTAGAGGTATTATGGTGATGAAACTTTGTATAAAATTGATATATGCACAGTTGAGTGCAATAATACTTCTATGAATATTGAATTTATGACTATTAGTTATTGTACAAAAAAATGGAATCTTCTTCTATAGATGGTCATGTATTTTGGTACCTAATGGTTCCCATTCTATAAAATTTAAATTACCTATAGAGAAGAGCATGTTATGACACTAGAGACTTGACCACATCGGGGAGAAAGGTCATAGGACCTTGAAAAATAAAAAACCTTATTGAGGGAACTTACATTATTATAATATTGAGTTTGATTTTTATGAACATTGCATTTATGAAAATTAAAAGTAGATTAAGTTTTATTCAAGTTCACATAAATATAGTGGTGTTTTGAATCTAATTCATTATGACATGTTTAGTCTTGCTATTGTTCCTATGATTGAAAAATCCACATATTATGTTTCATTTTTTGATGATTATAGCATACAAGCATGGGTTTATTTTAAGAAGAGTAAATATAAATTTTTTAATCAATTTAAGGAATTTCAAGTAATGGTTGTGTTGGATTTAAGAAAGAAATTTAAATATTTGAGAATTGGTAATGGTGGTTAATTTTTGTCTAATTATTTTGATAGATTTTATATAGATTGTGGTATTTAGAGACAAAAGATAACTCTATATTCTCCACAACATAATAGAGTTGTAGAAAGAATGAATATATGAGAATGATGGATAAGGTTATGATTATGCTTAGTGGTGCTAGATTAGAACAAAAACTTTGGGCTGAAGTTGTAACCACTACTTGCTACCTAATTAATAGGTCTCCTACATAATCTCTTGTTGATAAAATACCTATGGAGGTGTGATTGGGTCATAAGAATTCCTGAGTCATATTAAAGTTTTTGGTTGTAAGATGTATGTACATGTCCTAAAGGAGAAGTGAAAAAAGTTGGAGAACTAAACTGTAAAATGTATCTTTATTGGATACAATTATGGTGTAAAAGGATATAAGATTTGGGATCTTGTAGCACAAAAGGTATTATTTAGTTGAAGTTTTAATTTTAGAGACTAATCCTCCTTCTATCACATTGCAATTAGAACAAAATAAAAGGAAATAACTTATTAAGCTTCCTCTTATGCCCAAGAAAGTTAAATTGAGGCCCTTAGATAGATAATAAATTGAGAGCTTATACATATTTGAATATTCAAAAGAGGAGGAAGAGGAGGAAGAATCTCCACCTCAACTTGTTCAAAGGTATAAAAAATATATACAACCATTATAAAGGTATGGGTACTCTCATAAGGATTGGAGATGTATATTTTATTTGAATACAAACATTGATGAATTGAGATTTACAAAAGAGTCATTGGATATGAATGATACAAAGTCCTAGAAAATAACCATGAAAGAAGAAATAACAAAATTGAAAAAGAGTGATACATGGGACCTTGTACCATTTATTGAAGGACATAGATTGTTGTATGTAAATGGGTGTTCAAGAAAATTATTGATTTAGATGATAGTATTGAGAAATACAAAGCATGGATTGATGAAAACGATTACTTTTAGGTTGAGGGTGTTGATTATAATGAGATATTTTATCATGTTGCTAAAATACAATCGATTAGATTCTTACTTTCTATTTCTTACTTTCTAAATCACAAAAAACTTATGATTTAGATATTGTGCAAATGGATGTGAAGATAACTTTCCTACATGAAAATTTGGAGGATATTTTTATAACATAGCTAGAGAACTACATATTGAATGGTAAAATTAATTTGGTTCATAAATAAAAAATTTCTTGTATGGATTCAAATAGAGTCCTAGGATATGGTACCATAAGTTTGATAAATATGTGTTGAGTTTTGGTTTTGAGTGTTTCAAGAATTTTATCCTTATGTTTATTATAAAATGATGGTGATCATTTCCTAGTTATTGCTTTATACATTGATTATATGAATTGTTTATCGGAAAAGGAAAAGTTTTGATTTTAGGGCTTAAATCTCAACTCTCAGCGAAATTTGAAATGAAACATGTTGGTGTTGTAAGACACATTCTTGGGATGGCGATAAGAAGAGATATACAAAAGACAAAGTTATGGATTGGCTAGAGTAATCATGTGAATTCAATATTAGATAGATTTAATATGTAGGATTACAAACCATTATGTGTTTCTTTTTCAGTTGAAATTAAGTTATCTATTTAATAGTATTCTACATTCCCATCGAAGATGGAACAAATGAGTATAGTTTGTTACAAGAGTGTAGTTGGAAGTTTAACATACATTATGGTCTATATTAGACTAGACATTGTGAGAATTATTTAAAAATATATGTCTAAACCTAGTAGAGTTCTTTAGGATGCAACTAAAAGAGTCTTCAAATATTTGTAAGGCACCTCAAATTAATTGTGTTATCATGGTAATTTAATAGGAGACAAATATTTTCTTGATATTTGTGACCTTATGTGGATTTATATTTACTAGGTAATATTGATAGCAAAAGAACCACCAATGCTTATGTTTTTACTTTATTTGGCAGTACAATTAGTTTGATGAGTAAGTGATAGTTTGTTATTTATTTTTCTACTACAAAGGTAGAGTCTATGACAACAACTCATGCTTATAAAGAAGCCATTTGGCTTAAGAGTGTATATAGATATTGGATTAAAACAAGGTGCAATGAAAATTCATTATGATAGTCAAAATATTATTTTCCTAGTGAAGAACTCAACTTTTCATGCTTGGACCAAACATATTGACGTACAATATCATATTGTGAGACATGGTTGATGATAATAGGGTGAAGTTGATCAAGGTAGAGTCTTTATGAATGTTACAGATTCATTGACTAAGCTCATGAGCATAGATAGGTTTAGATAGTGTTTGGAGTCTATGGGTCTCTTGGTCCGCAATAGTTGAGTTCATGATGCTATGGTTCCCTTAGCTTGTGTAAGGTCTTCAAATAATGGGATAATATTAGGAATTAAGGTTTCTCAACTTTGGTAATTCTTAAGTTTATTTATTTATTACTTAAAATTTTATCATAATTATTTGACATTTATATTATAAAATATTTGTGCTCTATCAAAATGAGGCATGAGATTTGAGTTGGCACTTGTGCCACATGTCCATGCCTTGAAATTGAGTTATTAGTTGTAAAAAGATGCCCATTTAGTGATGTAATTGTTGGAATAATTGCTAACATCTCCCTTTGGATTCGTGACATGGATTAATTGCCTCCTATGGATACGTTTATCCCTGGCATTTCTATCGAGCATTAATAGGTTGATCTTTTGGAACAATGACAAATGTGCTCCAACAAATGGTATCAAACCAGTGGTTGTGGGTTTGAATCCCCTCAGGTGGTGTTGGGGGAGATTGTTGGACTAATCGCTAGTGTCTCCCTTTAGATTTGAGACATGGATTAACTGCCTCTCATGGATCCATTTATCTCTGGCGTAGTATCAAACATTAACAAGTTGATCTTTTGGTGCAATGACAAACATGTTCCAATAGTAATATGGACTTGGCCTATTTTTAAGGATGTTATGATATATTATATGACAATTGTAGAAGCTAAAAATAGGGCAGGTTACTTTGGACATGATGACCAACTATAAGATGTGTAAGAGCATCTATAAGAGCTTTATTTTAGACTGTTTAATTTAGCAAACCTGTGTGCCCAAGTTGGATAGTCAACTATGACTGATTATGACATAATATATAGGGGTTGTATAAAATTTTCCAATGGTATTTTGGATCCTTGTTTGAGTCCACAATAATGATTTATGGTGGTATTTTGGGCCTCCACAAGTCTATATATCAAGGCCTTGAGATGAAGACATTATTATGTTGAATTTGTATGCATTGAAGTTTTGTTAGAATGCTATTAGATTTCTTTTACATTGTATATTGATGAAAACTCTTGTGAAAGCTTGTTTTGCAATTATATTATAAACATTGATTATTTTTTATAATATAAGGAACATTTATAGGGTGTTGTACCCTTTACACAAAAATCTCGCAGGGCCAAAAAGGAACCAAGTCATCAAAATATCATAAAAATTATACTTAAATCTATGGTAATAGGACACAAAAACTGCACACTAACAACATAAATCCAACACAACATAGACCCAACCACTAATTTTCCACACTTTCCCATTTCTAAAAGAGGAGGTTTAAAACATCATCCCCAATCCAGTTGGAACATTCATTCACAATATTCTTGTCTACTTCATCCTTGATGACATCTGAAAGTGTGATGAACGATCTCTGAATCATTTTAATAGTGAACCAAGCCAGACTATTGAATTTTTGTTCAAGTTCAATAACTCGCTCTTGCAGCATGCTGGAGTCTTTTTCCTTCCCTTTCTTTCTCTAAGTCACCTCATCCACACTAGCCCTAGGATCCAAGGAGTGGGTGGAGTCATCCTTTCGTATCTGGTTCATGTCACAGAAATGACTAGGGTTGTCCATGAAATCTTCATCCACCTCCTCAATAGTGTCTTTTTTGCCTTCAGTTTTGCCACCAGTCTGCTCTGAATCACTAGAAATATCATCCATTGGAGCCCCTTTTTTGCTCTTCACCAATTTGTGGGACCTCCTCACACTAGTTTATTAAGTCCCCACATCATAGCTCATAGCCACCATGGTATCACTCTTAGAGTCTTTTTCCTCAACACTTTTTCCTTCGTTCTTAGTGGCCGAAAAGTCCACCTGGCACATAGATTCTTTTTTCCCCTTCTTCTTAGCAGTGGGTTTGTTTCCCTTCTTGATGGGTTTGTTTTTTAGCTCACATAACCTAAACATAGCCTTGGACTAGGCCAACTCGACCTCCCCTTTCTTCTTTTTTGATCTGGGGGTTTAGACTTGGGCTCAACACTAGGTTCATTTTCAGGCATGCCAGCGGTTTTCCTCTTAGGACCCATTGAGGTAGTAGGGGAAGGATTATCGGGGGCAATGTTAGGAGGTTCTAGTTCCTCCACATGCACAACTGAGATTGGTCTAGGAGGGAAAAATTCCAAATGGAAGTGATAGATCCTAAGGATTAGGCCCTGATATAGCAGAAAGGGAGGCGAAATATCAGGATTGAGAGTGGCAACATCATGGGAATCTTTGATCGAACTTTCCAGGGAAGTCAACAAAAGGAAAGGGAAGTTGAGGATCATTTTGTGTCATAGGTGATTTAACAGTGGAAAATGGTAAAAGTAAAACACCTTGTATCTACCTTTTGGAGTAACATATTTCATAAGTGCAAGACACACCTTGTCTCGGGGTTTTGGTAGCGCCTTATGCTTGAAACTCGATTGCTTTTTAACCAACTTCTCATTGTCCTTGAAGAAGACATTGAGACTCTCTAGGTCTTGCATTTTGGTGTGTTTTTTATATTTCTTTCCATCACAGGAAAGGCCTTCACATTTCCAATCACTTCCTCATCCATCTTGAACAAAATTCCACCCATAGTGACCCACCTGTCCTTCCACAAACCAAAAAATTGGGTCAAAAATTTCCCATCATGGCCCACAAGACTCTTTAAAAGTGAAACCAAACCTCCATCCATACAGATATGCCAATCTATGGGGTCCCTATGAAACTCCTTGTAGTTATCTAGCTCGATTCTTACCCTATCACCACCCATCTTGATCCACAAATCATAGGAACTGGCCCAAAGAAACAAAGTTAGCTAGAAAATAGACTGGCTATCGATGAATTTACCATTTCTTAAACCATCATTACTCTGCCATTTGGGATAAGGCACAATAAAAGTAATTAGACATTTACAAGCTTCAACAGACATTCCCAATGATACCAGCTCTGTAGGGTCATAATTGAATCTCTTAAGAACCATAAGTTAAGGCAATAAGCCATGATAATTTAATCCAGATAATTAATACTCGTCGTTCCAAATGTCTTATTGAAGTTACACATTTTCCCAGGCCTTTTAGCCACGGGGGGAAGATTTGAATTTTTTAAGTACATCTCATAAGATCTTATGCTTATATCTTAAATTGGAATTATTAAATAAACCAGTGATGAACATCACATTACACACATTCCAGGAGATTTGGGAGGATATGTAAATTACATTTGAAAAGAGAGTCCATAAAGCCCAAGGACTCCACCATACATAGTTATGAAATAAAATAACCCCTAGACAACCCTCTTTAAACTTGCCACCTCACCTGACCTAGTCCTCGTCATCCAAGGTCCTGACGTGTAGTGCCACTTGTACCTATAATAAATAGCATTGTTAACTATCATTGAGTGGTTAAATTCCTCTGTTCTGCAAGGAATAATCCTTGTATATTTTTTGATAGCACCTCGAGCCTTTTCCAACACTTGCATAGACTCCAAGTGGAACCCAAGTTGGCCATACCATTGGCCACCTAGTTGCCCTCCCTATAGGTGTGAGTCAAGCACTTCCTTTCCAATTTTGAGACTAATAAATTTATGTCAAGTAAGATATCCCTGATGTTCCAACCTAGCAACTAACCATGATTAATAGATTCAATCACAGTCTTAGAGTCCCTTTCAACATGTAACTTTTCTATACCTAGAGTGACAACGATCTCGATGCCCTTGAGCAGCACCTGTGACTCAGCCATCATAGAAGAGTGAATACCAATTCCTCCAGCAAACCCAACAACCAAGTTTCCCTTGCAGTCCCTTATAACACCACCAATACTGGCAGTACCAGGGTTCCCTTTGGCCACACCATCAAAATTTAGCTTAAACCAAACCAAACCTGAAGGTTTCCAAACAATTTTTTTCCTAGCTAGGGACTTGGAATTATCAAAGGAGTTGGTCTCAAGTTTAATGTTCCAAGAATTTTCCATTTTGATCTCCCAATCAGCAAGGGAAATTTTCGGTGGTTTCCACTTTAATAGGCTGATACTTTCAGAAATAAGTTTGGATCCAATGCCAAACACTTCCTGGGGGCTCCTCTCAATGTCTCTGAAGATCCAATTGTTAATTTCTTTCCATAGGAACCAACAGATGATGGGGGGTTTTCCTCCAGATTTCCAAGGGGAGCAGGTGTTGAAAGGGACCAATCCAATCTTCAAAAAAGGATTTTAAATCCCTATCCAAGGTCCAGTGAGTATCCAACTTTTGGAATTCTAGGTCCCAAACCTCAACAACATAAGGACAATGCAGTAATAGGTGATCCACCAAATCTTCATTATTTTTGTATAACATACACCGATTCGAGATCAGAAAGTCCCTTTTCCTTAGGTTATCTTGGATTATAATTCTATTGTGACAAGCTATCCACTAGAAGAAATTTATTTTTGGAATCAAGTGTCGATTCCAAACCTGTTTCCAAATCCTACTCTGAGATCCCTTGTTTGAAAGAAAACTGTAAGTCATTTTGATGGAAAGGATGCCCTGGCTTTCCAAAGACCAAAAGAAATCATCCTCAACATCAAATAAGGGGATTCTAGACAAGGAGAGTAAGTCATGTAAGGAATTAGCCAAATGTTCTAGGTTAGGGGAAAGAGGGAAGCATAAGCCTAAGTGTTTCCATCTCCTGATACCCAACAGACCATGAAGGTAATCACAAAAATTCCTACCAAAGAACCAAATCGCAGGTTCCATCAGGTTTTTAAACTAAAAAATGGTCAAAGGAGAGTCAAAGCCAAGGGTCTTCCCAGAAGCAAATACAACTACCACTACCAATTTTCCATCTCAGTTCTGATTGAAGTAACTTATTCATTTTGCAAATATTATTCCAAGCTAAGGACCCATGGGGGTGATCATTTGAAATACACCTGATTAGGGGACAATTTCCTAGGTATTTGGCATTCATTATCCTACACTAGTCCTTTTTATTCCTTAACTAGTCCCACCCCACCTTGGCAAGCAAAGATTTGTTGGTAGACTGGACTTTCCTAATGCCCAACCCCCTAGATTTAGGAAGGAATACCTTATCCCAAATGAAAAAAGACATCTTCTTTTCCTCAGTACCAGCCCAAAGGAAGACTCTTTGGATCTTTTTGAATTTCTTAGCAATGTAATTGGGCATTTTGAACATACAGAAGAAATAAACTAGAATCCCTTGAAGGGAAACCGTAAGGAGTTGTAGTTTACCAGCATGACTCAGGATGAAACCTTTCCACCCTACAAGATTCCTTTGAATCCTTTCAAGGATAGTATTCTAGAAATTGGGAGTGACTTCCTTAACAGTGAGAGGGAGACCTACATACACTAAAGGAAGTGAGGCACTCACACAACCCAAAATAGCAGTCACACGATCCTGCAGACTAGGAGTGCAATTAAAGAAATAGATCATAATTTTATTATAATTAATGTACTGGCCTGAACAAGCCGCATAAATATTGAGGTTGATTTCCCATTTCCTGGCTTCCACAACCGAGGCCTTCCCAAACAACATAGTGTCATCCACAAATTGTTGAATGGTAGCAGGGTCAATAGTGGTGGTCAGCTTGACACCCTTGATGAAGCCCTCCAACAACATACGAACAACATTCCTACTCAGAACATTGATCAACAACCATTATGAATAAATATGGGGAGAGGGGGTCCCCCTATCTAATACCCTGCCTAGCCACAAAGAAACCGTGGGGCACTCTGTTGGCCAAAAAAAAATACTTCACTGTGGTTATGCATTCCAAAATGATATTGATCACTCTTTGATTGAAGTTTAACTTATCAAGGAAATTGGGAAGGAAGTTCCATAGGACATTATCGTAAGATTTAGAAATATCAAGCTTAAACACCATACTAGCATTGTTACTCTTGTCCATAGAATGCAAAAATTCATGAGTGGTAATAGCCGCATCCAAGATATGCCGACTTGGGATAAACCCTTTTTGAATTGGGATTATCATTTTATCTAGGAGGGGTTTCATGTGGTTCACCAAGATTTTGGAAAAGATCATATAAACAATTTTACAAAGGTTGATGGGGCAGAAATCAGCCATGGTCTACGGTTCATCAATTTTAGTGACAAGGGCAATGAAGGTGTGGTTTAGCTATTTGAACATTTTTCCAAAATTGAAAAAATACCTAGCTACTAGAGTAAGGTCCTCCCCCACAATATACCAAAATATATGGAAGAACGACAAGGGGAAACCACGGGGTCTAGGGGTCTTAAAAGCACCCATACTAAACATAGCAGCCCAGACTTCCTTAGGAGTAACAACCCCCATAACAAAATAATTATCCTCCTATGATATAGGATTAGGAAGGGGTTCCAATAGTAGATCATCCAACACTGGATTGGGAGCCTCAATAGGAGTCGACAAAGCCCTTTGGAAGTGACCAGTAGACCAATCTGAATGGGAGTAGAAACAACATCCTCTGACTCATTTTTCAACTTTTTTATTTGATTTCTTTTCCTATGCTTAAGGGATGAAACATGGAAGAAAGATGTATTCTGACCCCCCTTGGTCAACCATTGAATTTTGGATTTTTGCTTCCAGAATACTTCTTCTTTCTTCAAAATTTTCTCCCATTCCATGTGCTCAACCCTCTCCTATTGACAAGTCTAAAGAATGGTATCTCCTTCGTCCATTCTTTTTTGTATCTCATAGAGCTTGTTAGCCAATTTTTTTTTTTGAGAAACACATCTCCAAAAACTCACTTGTTCCATCCCTTTACCATATTTTTGATGTGTTTGAGCCTATGGAAGATCTTGAACATCGGGGAACCATGCACATGGACATTCCACCAAGTAGCAATCTTATTCCTGAAATCTGGATGAGAGTTCCACATAATAATGAAACGAAAAAGGGAACAAACCAACAACAGTGTGTTCTATTAGGATCAACAATAGAGGGTTGTGGTCCAAAATAGTCTGGGGTAGAGCCAACAAATTAGCATTAAGTAAGGCAGTCCAATTGGGAGAAAAAAGGAATCGATCAAGACAGACCTAGATCAAACCAACCCCAAGGCGTCTATTAGACCAAGTATAAGAGTGACCTTGCAATTCAACATCAACCAAGCTGGTACAATTCAAGAAGCTAGCCAAATCAGACATGTTTTCAGAGCAATCAATTAGACTTCCACACTTCTTTGAGGGATAAAGGGGGAGTTAAAATCACCAGCTACCAGCCAACGAGCTCCCCTATTAGCCAAAATCTAGTTAGATAATTCCCGCCAGAGGGTTTTACTTGCATTCCTAATATCAGGGGCATAAATGTTAATAAAAAACCAAGAACCCCCAACATTGGAGAACTTAACACCCACACTATTCTTGCATTGGAATAATTCAAAACTAGATATCCTAATGAGATTCCACATCACAGATAGTCTGCCTGAGGCCCCATCTGCATCACTACAAGCAAATTAGAGGGCATTTGACCAAATATACCTAGCTATGGGTTCAAAATTAGTTTTCTTCATCTTGGTTTCTTGTAAAAGAAAAACATCAATCTTGTGTTCCGACATGAAATTCTTTAGGGCCAACTGCTTGTGGTGGCTATTTAACCCTCTCACGTTCTGTGAAAGGAATTTCATTTAGAAGCTTTCTTTGAGAACACTTCGAATGTCCTATGTTTACCTATCACAATTTCTTTTGCCATCTCTCTATTCCCAGTCTACCTTTGATTTGGTCTACCAAGTTTGGATTCACCTCCCACATTAGCTTTCTTTTGTTTATCCTTCTTCTTAGAAGTTGACTAGAACTCTTCTTCCATAGTTTGAGCCTGAGGCAGAATGACCGTCTTAGTCTGTCTAGAACCAGGCGTTTCCTTCTTCACTCCTTCATCATGGATCTCACCATCCTCAACTTCCATAGTCTTAGGGGAAGGATGCTTCTCCATAGTAACCCTAGTCCCGAGTGGCACTCCAGAGTCAAGTAGTGGGGACTTACACACTAGAACTCTGTTGGGAGAGGAACAGTTGAGCTCAAAAGTAGAGTCAACTGAGTCCAAATCGTTAGGAAAATCCATTGGGATTACAAGGTCAACAAATCTTAAGGATATCAGATTCAAAGTGGTAGCAGTTAGTGGGGACCTCCTCCGAAGGTTCACTAGGGTTGGGGTTGTTTCTAACCATTTACTTGTAGTCCATAATAAGGTGGCCTAGTTTAGCACATTTCTGGCAATAAATCACTGCATTCTCATAGTAGACTTGTACAGTCCAAGATCCAAAAATGGAACCTAGCTTCATAGAGTTGGGTAAGGTATTATTTATATCAATGTTGATACAAAAGTGAGCAAAAACTAACCCAAACAAGAGTTGACTTGTTGAGATCGACAACATGGTTGAACCTTGGTTTCCAGTGGCATAAAGACAACCCATGCTTTCCATAGACCTAGGGCCGTGAACTTGAATAGGAATAGTCCGCTAACCATGGCACTGACACTCACACCTCCCTTCAAATGCCATTTCGTGAAAGCCCATCTTTGAACCATATCCATAGAGGGCTGGAAGGAGAAGAACTTGCCGACCACTACTTTCTCCATGGAAGAAACAATCTTGTTGCTAATAGCTTCAGGGATAGAGAATTCAGTTCTTGAGACAGAGATCTCCACCCCAAGGCAAGGAAAGGAACACTTAGCGGTCGGGCTCGTGTTAGTCAACACGTCTTTCCATATCGTTGACGTTAGAGTTAAGGAATCACAGGAACTTCAACAACATGCCGACTAGGAATCACGAAATTTCCAACAACAGAAAGCAATTTTAAACATATTTTTATGACAAGTTAAATTCATATTTGAAATATTTGCATATTCTCTTAAAATTTAGTATAGGAAGTTGTTTCCACAACCTTAGCTTCCATATAGACAAGGATAAGATAGCCATATTTATAGGCATCTTACATTGAAGTTGTCAATTAAGGCCATGAAGAGGAAAATAGATTGCTCCATAATACATCTATCTTGGATGGGGAAACATAAAACATATGTTGCTTTAATCTCTCTAAGCAAATGAGAGAAAACATGTGTTTCTTTAATCTCTCTAAGCAGATGAGAGAAAATGCTCCCTTAAATCCTTGATGTATAGTTAACAAAAACCTGCCTCGAACCTTCATAAATCCTATAGAGAATAGAGGGCTACCTAGTGGTATAGCACCTAGTATTATAAAGGGTATAACGGCGAGGGGACCTAGGTACTCATGAATTTGCATCATCGCACAACAAAAATACAAAATATCATTTGTCCTCTTTCTTCCAAATTGATGCAAAGATATGACAAATATATTTTGATAGAATAAATACTGTAGCAACTGCTTGGATTAGCAAATGAAACTAAATAAGACGTTGAAACTATTTTGAGAGCAACTTCATGAGTTCAGCCGTTAGTGCTACTTCGTTGAGATTTTGAATAGAAAACAATGCATTGAGAGCATCAAATATGTTAGATTCGGAAATTGTGTAAGAGTAGTGAACTAGCCTTGGGGCAGAAGAAAAGTCCCTGAAACAAGGTCATATTTGTTCATATAATTGAATAGATACCAATCAATAACATCAATAAAAAGAACGAAGCAACTGTGGTCCTCAAAGTCTCAGTGATTAAGACTTTAACATAAAATACTGTATTTTTATCATACATTCAAAAATTGAAGAAGCTGAACACTCTACAATGCCATCAATCATGGCTTTAGGGGATTTCTCCAGCAATTTAAGCACATGTCCTGAAACATTTCTGGATTAGAGAGAATAAGCTTAGTGTTTTCTATTGCAATTTATTTCTTCCATTTCTCAAAATGGGCTGCTCTAGACCCATCTGCAAGCTGGTCACAATACTGTAGAAACATAGCCATGTTAAAAGTAGTCCAGAAAAATCCTTAGCTCCAAAATAAATATACCAATGCAAAATACTTTGTAGGATAGAATGGGAAAACTAACAGAATTATCTCGAAATTTCCACTAGAAAATATGGCAGACCAACTTTGGATAATCAATAACAAGAAATTGAACTAATCCAAGTAAGATGGTGAATACACTTATGATAAATCGTAAGGTAGTTATTATAGTTGAACAGCGTATGGAAATTAAACCATAATGGAAATGAGGATTTCTACCAGATATTTTAGTTGGGAATGCGCTGGTAGACATGTATGCAAAATGTGGAAGCACAGACGAGGCAGTGAAAGATTCGATAGATTGCCTCAAAGAAATGCGGTGTCATGGAATGCCATGATTGCAGGGTATGCACAGAATGGATTTTAAAAAAAGGCCTTACAAACTTTCGTATAAATCTAAATTCCACAACTTTTGCCAACATGTTGCTGCCTGTACCAAAATAGGATCTTTGGAATTGGGTATGGTCGTCTATCAAAGGATAAAGGAAGGGGGGTTTTTGTCAGATGTTATAGTTACAACTTCGTCGGTATACATGTATGTATTTCAGCAGGATACCTGCAAAAAATGGCTGCGCATTATACTGACCAAAGTCTTTTTCTAGCTTTTGTAGAGGACACGAAAAACAGGAAAAATCTCACATCGTCGATCAAGGTGGGCAATGTAAAAATGGGCATGCAACGCTAGCTATCGCCACATTTCAGGTGGTCGCATGGCTCCATGCAACGCCATACGTTAAAGAATGCACCTAAATGGTGGGTAAGTTTACAGACTATACTTTTTATTTTTGTTTTGTACATCTTTTACATAAAAGACAAACTTTTGAAAATTCCACTATGTTTGAAAATTCTACCCTGTTTAAAGTAGAGAAATAGTTTTGATTGATTAATTTATTAGTAAATTTATCTTTACAAAAATTTATTTAAAATATGATAAGAGATATCTTTGATTTTGATTAGGTAAGCAGGGTTTTGAAAAGATCTCAAATCTTGCACATAAAAAAGGATATAGTTTGAAGTACAACCAGACACAACTAAAAAGAACAACAAAATGAAGAGCAAAACTAAATAACTGTCCCGCCCACCAAAAGTCAAGGTGGTTTAAAAAATTGTTCGACTGAAGATATCTTTGATGAATCTCTGAAATCTTTGAGTTTGAAAACTTCTTTTTCAGCTAGTTTGACTCATGTATGTTGCTATCATGTTTGACTATATCTCTATTATTACTGTTCCTCAGACAATTAAAACACATACTATCTATGTGTTATGACATGACGAAATAAATTAAAAGAATCAGATTTGTAAGATTTGAAGATCAGATAGAAATGGTCAAACTTGTAAGACTCCGAGATCAGACACAAATGATCAAATACAATTTTAAGTGGCTGTTACTTTTTGGACATCAATTGTATCGGATCCCCAAATTGAAATTGAAAGTTTTCTATTACTGAATTTTTATGTACATAAACCCTCACTTCCACTTTCCACTTCTGTTGTGATTGTAGAACACCTCTCAACATATAAAGAAGAGAAAAACATTAACCAAATACATTATGAATTGAATTAAGTCTCAAAATATTTATCCAATAATAATACAATTAAAAATATCAAATTCAAGCCAATATTGACATAATGTGATAGTTTAAAAATGACAGTATTGTTTTTACCATCGAAATTCAAATCTGTTACTATTCAATATTTATATTGAAGATAAACATTACAAATCAAACTATTAGAAGATAAGTTCGGATCGAATCCCATCTAATACGTGCCTTAAAAGACATGGAAAGAAAGTCAAGATCATCAGTTTAGTTTAACCAGAACCAAAAAGAAAAAAAGCCTTTTTACAATCAAATCTTGTTGCAATTGCACGAGACCTGGTCCCCTTGCGTCAATTTCAGTAGATATTTACGTCTCTGTTTCTTCTTACAAGGGATAATAACGATGATGTGTTAAAGCAACAGCGCAGCGAAAAACTGCAGAAATATTATGCAGGTGATCGAATGTAGAGTCAGCGTATGGGCAAAAAGAAGAACTATTGATGTCAGGAAAAGCAATTTAAACTTTTTTGTATATTTCAATATTAATTTGTAAAAGGAAATATACTATACAGTATTCATAGGTAGGTAGAATAGAATCCTATCTTCAAAAGTCCATAGGAGGAATAAGTAGAATTCAAAGGCATCTAAATTATTAAACAACTTGTACATAAATTATTAAGCAACTTGTACGGAGAGTCTCTATCAAAAAGATAACTCCAAATTTAAGTTTCACCCTTTTTAAGGAATTTGCAATAAAAAATTGGTGAAACGGTCCAAACCAGTTGAAATATTGAATCAGACAGCAGGTTTTAATATTCAAGCCAACATTCATTTCCTCGTACTTAATTAATTCAACAGAAAATTAAATATTCAATTGATTTTGTTATTAATTCTATGTTTGGAGGAGAAGCAACAATCTAATGAGTAAAACACGGTCAGGATCCTGCCACTCTTCCTTATCTTGACAGGACAAAAGTTATCTTTCAGCCTTCCTATTAAACTTTGAATAATTAAATTGGATTGTTCTGTAATTAATGATTTTTAAAGAATGTAATAAATGATTTTTAAAGCAAGTGACTTGGCTTGGCATGGCTGGAATCTTTCATCATAGTCACATCTTGATAACATCTCCAACACATCATGAGTCTCCATGTGTCCACTACCCAAAGGCATTAAGAAGCTTGAAGATAAAGATTTATTAAAAACAATGGTAGCCAGCTCAGCAGAATTCTGTGGGCTGTTGTAGTGAAAAAAGGGTAGTATGGTCTTACAAGGAGTAAACATTAGTCGGTGGAGCCTTTATATATTCAACGCTGATGTCAAACAGTATTAAGAAGATATTTGAAATACTTACTGAGCTTTTCCCATAGTTTTGTGAACTAAGTTGTGAGTACAAGAAGACAGAGATCATGGGTTCTTTGGTGCCAGGGTGGGATTCTCCTAGATCTGGTAAAGTATCATAGCATAATTGTTATATCTAGTACATTAGCTTTTAGCATTCTTTCTAAAAATCCTCTGTTTTTTGTTATGTGGGTTTGATGAGTTTGGGCTTATTTGGAAACAGGGGGGATTGAGAAAAGAAAGTCCTTCACTAAGGAAGAGATAGAGAACTTTTGGAAGATCAAGCGGGAGGTTGAAGAGGAGCATCTAAAGGCAGCCATAGAGACGGCCCCAACAATTTCAGAGGGCGAGACTCTGGTATCTGTTAATTTGCTTGGAAAAAGATCCGATCTTCTCTTTACTTTGAAATGCATTCAAATTTTTATTGACCCTAGTTAAAATTCCATGAATTGGACGAATTTACTTCAATTGATTAAGGATACTTCCAAGTTTCTTTTGCTTCAGAAGTTCTGTTTTGTTGTATCTAATTGGATGAAAAGCCTGATAGATCTAGGTTGATGAAATTTCTATATTGTAGAGAAAGATTGAGCTACAATGCTTGGAAGTATGGTGTTCTTAAGAGAAAATAACAAAATTTCCTTGCATCAAGTCTTCTTAAAGTAGACAGACTAACTTTCTGGCTTTCTCTGTACCTTCTCCAACCAGATGGCCTAAACTGAATCACTTGAGTACTTCAATCTTACTTGTTCATAGCTAATACAATATGGACGTTTTTAATCCTTTATCTTTTCTTTGATTTGATAGGTGGGAACATCTTTTCCCTTCATTTTTGATATGCCCATTTGAATTAAAAGAAATTATTATCAAATTTTAGTATGAAACATTCTAGATTTCCTTAATAAGTCATAGTTCTTCCTTAGAGATTAGCCCTGTTTAATACTATAACTCCACATGCTGAACAAGTGTCTGTTAGGGCTCTAGGAAAATTCACCATTGGAAAATTCACTGTTCAACAATTCATTGCCATGACAAATTCATCTCATGAAAAATTCACCACCAGCAATTCACCGTATCATAAATCAAATTTTCTAATTGTATATGCAATGAATTATCCACCGCAGTGAATTGCTGGTGGTGAATTTTTCACGAGATGAATTTGTCATGATGATGAATAGTTGGACAGTGAATTATCAGCGGTGAATTTTTTGACAGTGAATTGTTAATGGTGAATTTGCCTGAAGCCATCCATTAGATGATGTAGATGTGCCAATAGATACAGTAGATGTGTCATCATCAGTTAATATGCTGTTAAAGTAATTTCAATTACCTGTAAGTTAATTAGGATGTTTGCAAGAAGTTGTTGAGCTTGTCTCCACTCCAACTATAAATATGCAATCCATTTTAATGAACAGTGTGAGTCTCTGCAGCTTGTTTAAGCCTGGGGTGCATATTATTTTTTTAAAGCATGAAAGCTTAGCCTATGTTTATTCTACACTTAAAAATATTCCGTTCTTTCAAAAATATCCAAACTTCTGTTAATCTTTGTTGCTTTTGAATAGAGTTGGTGGTCTTACTGCTGATAATTTGGGGATTTCAGATAAGTAAAATTGTGGGCGGTGGCAAGAGCTTCTCAGATAGAGACAATGAAGATGCTCAGTTTGTGAAAGATGAGAAGTCATTGAGGGACAAGAAGCCGGCCTGGTATGTGTTTTCTCTTCCTCTCTATTTAGACTATATGTTTCAAAACCCAGATATTTTGGCCGAGGTCTTGTTCTGTAATATATCCTCCCATTGATTATGATTGAATTGCTCCGATTCATTTATTCAGGTGGACAAGAAGTAACTGGGCATTTTTGAATGAGCCTCCGCTGTCAGAAATGGAGGTACCTGCCTATAAATATACCACACAGCATCATGTTGCAATGATTGGAGGCCAAAAACAGGTCATGTCCACAGATGTAATGGCAGCCACTTAGACAACATGAAAAGTTTGTATATAAATAATTCACAAAGGATGTAACTGTAAATATTAAATTGGTTTCTACAATACACTCACGATATATTGTGAAGTTGGAGAGCTCAGAGCATTGAAAGAATTTTGGTAGCATTTAGTATTAGAACTCTACTGGGCTACAATTCTGTGTGCTTGCATGGATAAAGATGACGCAAATGGTATTTGAGGTGATGGTATGGATAAAGATGATGAAAAATGTATTTGTGGGTGCTGGCAGGAAGAGTTTCAACTTTCAACTTTCTTTGAAATAAAACTATCAGGTATAAATCAGTGGAAAAGCAATTGAGATGTGAGTGGTTCTAATGGTGACCATCTCTTTACACTGCTGGCATAAATAAAGATGAAGAAAAAGGCGTGACTGAACAAATGTATCACTAACCATTCTTCATGTACTGTGGTTGAGTGTCTTGATACATAAATTTTGTGTAATTTGTGTGTAAAGGTTTAAAAGAAGGCTAGGGTAGTGTGCTAGTCTTGTCTTCCTTGTAAGTGCTGAGCTTTATGGCAAAGATCGAAGAACTCTGCAACTTTAAGTGCAGTTTTACTGTAGTATTCTGTTGAAGATATGATTAAAGTAAATGCTGGTCAATAATGATAGTTATTGATTTTTTTTGTGAAGACATATATAAAATTACTTACTATTGATTAATTGGCAATTGAAGAGTCTCATATTTAAAAAGAATAACCTTATTTTTAAATATTATCAAATGTCCATCAATAAAAATATGATAATTATTTATTATTTTTGGTAAAGATGATATATAAAATTATTATTGATTATTTTTAGATCAATAAAAATCTGATAATTATTTACTTATTTCGGTAAAGATGATATATAAAATTATTATTGACTATTTTTAGTAAATATGATATATAAGAATAACTTTACTTTTAAATATTACCCAGCTTAATGATTAGAGTAAATGTCCGTGAATAAAAATATGATAATTATTTACTATTTTTGATAAAGATGGATGACGATTTTGATTAGCAAGTATTGATGTTGAAGGCCCAACAATAATATATTAAATATCTAATGTGAGTTATAAGATTACCATTCATATAAGATTAAATTATACATTATAACATGTACTATATTTATTATTTTTTACTAGTTACATATATGTGGACCCGACATTGTCATGTGATCGGTAGGTGGAAGGTTGCCAAACATAGGGTGGACACTCTAAACTTGAAATTTTATTATAATTAATCTAGTAATTTAGTAATATTACATTTCAAAATGAAATTTAATAAATGAAATTTTAACTTGTTGACATTTACTTGACTATTAATGTCATATGCTTCATTCAATAGATCATCTATCATGACCACCCAATTCACTATAGATGCATCCAATCCATGTGCATCCTCATCATCCTCATACCCATATACATAAAGAGACCCACAATTTTGATAAAAGTGAGGTAGACATCAAGGCTTAGAAGACTCACCCACCTCACCTTGTGCTAGAGGGCCTACTATGTTGTATAAGGGTTTGAGTCAGCATGCTAATGGACTCTAATATATCCACCCCAATGCCTTCCTTCACAATGGAAGGGGTAGTGATATGTTCAAACTTGGATCTAGCCAAGGGTCTTACTACCTAGTTTCGGACATGTTGTGCCCCCACTTTATCTTGTGGAGAGCCCCCACCTCTACCCTAGAGCTCTCGTATATCAAAATAATTAGGGAGTTGATTGAGGAAAATCTCACAATAGAGTTTCCTCAAAAACTATTTTTGTACCTCATTGTTATTGCATGGAGGATGGTAAAAAAAACCATCCACCACATATCCCAAAAATTATTCCTTATCCCTTGGTGGTGGCACCAAAGGATAGGGAACCTCATGTGAGTAATGTAAGGGTGGATTGGTTCTCGAGTTTGTAAAAAGGGCACACAAATCAAATTTCATTTTTTTTTGTTTTACTTGCTCATATGATAGCTCTTGACATAAAATTATTTTAATTTTTCCCTCTTGTTTGACCAACTATTTATTTTCCCCCTCATTGGTACTATGTGAGTGATAATTGATTGTAGTGAATCAATAAGTGTTAACCTATTGGAATTTGTGGCTACACGATCTTTCAACTTTGTAATTATTCCCTAAAGTTCTCTTCTATTATTTTTTATTTTCACTATTATGTTTTCATGTGTTCTTGGAGGATGTCTAGATATTGAAGGAGGAGTTTGTCGTGGTTGTTCTTTAGGAGGATTTTGGTGAGGAGGTGAATCAAGGTTTTCATCATTTGCTGGTGCATTTTCAACTCCTGCAAATTAAAGAAATTCCACTAAAAAAAACTAATTGAATTTATCTATTCAATAAAAATATTACACAAAAAAACTGAAATACTCACATCTTCAACCTTGACGTTGTCGTGGTGGCATCTTCACAATGAGTATATGATTTAATGGCTAAGATAGGGCCCTCCAAGAACATGAACATGATTCAAATAGTTTGTAGGATATGAGTTTACAAAAAAATTATAAATGAGGGTTTATTGTCGACATTTTGGTTTATAAGGTCATTTAAGCATAACACAAGCACATTATAACATGCTCGTGTTTAGGTCAATAGGGGATCAAAATAGTGGAGTGACCACTTTTTGGTCCCCCATCTTTGTGTACATACCCAAATAAAAACATTGAAAAAGAATGATACATGGGACCTCAAGTACCATTTATTGAAGGACATAAACTTGTTGGATGTAAATGGGTGTTCAAGAAAATGATAGATTTAGATGATAGTATTGAGAAATACAAAGCATGAATTGTTAAAAATGGTTAGTTTTAGGTTGATTTTTTATTATAATGAGATATTTTCTCTTGATGCTAAAATAAAATCCATTAGATTTTTACTTTATATCACATCAAATTATGATTTAGAGATTATGCAAATGGAAGTGAAGATAACTTTCCTTCATGGTGATTTGGAGGATATTTATTTAACACGGCTTGCAAAGAAATCATGCTTGTAAAGAAGCCAATTGACTTAAGAGTGTATTCAAATATTGGATTTAAACAAGTTGTAGTGAAAATTTATTATGATAGTCAAAAAGTTATTTTCTTAGTGAATAACCAAACTTTTAATGCTAGGACCAAACACATTGATGTACAATATCATTTTTTGCGACATGGTTGATAATGATAGGGTGAAGTTGATTAAGGTAGAGTCTTTGATGAGTGTTACAAATTCATTAACTAAGCTTGAATGAGCATAAATAAGTTTGGATAGTGTTTGGAGTAAATGGGCCTCTTATTCCCTAGGAGTTGAGTTCATAACGCTATGGTTCCCTTAGTATAAGGTCTTCAACAAATGGGATAATATTAGGAATTAAGGTTTCTCAACTTTGGAAATTCTTAAGTTTATTTATTTATTATTTAAATTTTTCTCATGATTATTTGAAATTTATATTATTTAAATATTTATACTTTGTCAAAATGAGGCACATGATTTGAGTTGGCACTTGTGCCACATATCAATGACTTGAAATTGCATTATTAGTTGTCAAAAGATGTCCATTTAGTGGTGTAATATGGAAGGCTTATTTTTAAGGATGTTATGATATATTTTATGACAATTGTAAAATCCAAAAATAGGGAAGCTTACTTTGGACTTGATGACCAACTATAAAATGTGTAAGAGCATCTATATGAGCCTTATTTTAGATTGTTTAATTTAGCAAACCTATGTGCCCAAGTTGGATAGTCAACTATGATAGATTATGACAACTTGTAAGACTATATTTAGTGCATATAAGGTTTGTATGTATTTTTACCATGGTATATTGGATCCTTTTTTGAGTCCACAATAATGCTTTATGGTGGTATTTTGGGCCTCCAAAAGTCTATATATTGAGGCCTTGTGATGGAGACATTGGGTGATCCCACAATACTAGTTTACAATTTGTGGCCAAACTGGACACTGAATTGATTTTTTCTAACTAAATCTTCACTTTCGAGCACCTATAGTAGCTAAACTGTGAGGAATTTGAAGATGATGAAAACTAGTGATTTGTGACATTTTGTTTTTAGATTATATATATATATTTCAAAATTTTTGGAATTAGATTGCATTTCTTTTTCCATCTCCTTTGAAAACTAGTTTTTTTCATTAAACACCATTTTTAAAGAGTGACGCTCACCGTATAACACAACTTTTTTTCCATGAAGGATAAAATTCTAATTTTTTTGAATTTAGATTTTCAACTATGATATATAGTGCTTCCAATTGGTTTCATAGTGTTTTATTAAATATGTTTTCCTTAATCAAGTTTCGAAGTCAAAACAATTTACAATTCAGACATAGGCAAACTATATAACACATAATTTTTTTTGTATGTATTGATTTTTATTTTTTTTTGTTGGATCAAGGACTTCAATATCTGGTGCATTCATATTTTTCAATTTTTTTTTTTGATAATCTTCTATTTTTCCACATGTGCAGAACAAAGAGCTTGATTTTTGGTGAAAAACCTACATTCACAAGAAATAAAAAATAAATATAATAAAATTAAATTTATTTAAAATTATACATTTTGGGAAGCTTATAATAAGGAATACATACTTAATTTTTTTTTTATTTAAATGAATTCATTTGATCCCCCAAAAGGTAAATCAAAAGTGATTTTTTATCAGCATTTTGCTAGGTGTAAAAGAGACTTTGTTATAGGCATGGTTTAAAACTAGCAGGGGTCTATCCAAGGGGTTTGATCTAAGGTAGTTTGATCAAACCCTCTTTAATTGGAATGATTTAAATGGAACTTTTAAAGGCTTAAATCATTATATTTTTGAAAAATATGTGATTTCAGTAAAAATCAGAATCTCCCAGAAATTGTAAACCAGCTTTGTGGGATCACCCCATTGTTACAATATACTTGCAGAACAAGCTTTCACTAGAGTCTTCATCAACATACAATGTTAAAGAAATTTAGTATTCTAACAAAACTTCAATACAATGTGTAAGAGCATCTATATGAGCCTTATTTTATATTGTTTAATTTAGCAAACCTATGTGCCCAAGTTGGATAGTCAACTATGATAGATTATGACAACTTGTAAGAGACTATATTTAGTGCATATAAGGTTTGTATGTATTTTTACCATGGTATATTGGATCCTTGTTTGAGTCCACAATAATGATTTATGGTGGTCTTTTGGGCCTCCAAAAGTCTATATATTGAGGCCTTGAGATGGAGACATTGGGTGATCCCACAATATTGGTTTACAATTTGTGGCCAAACTAGACATTGAACTTTTTTCTAATTAAATCTTCACTTTTGGGCACCTATAGCAACTAAACCGTGAGGAATTTGAAGATGATGAAAACTAGTGATTTGTGACATTTTGTTTTTAGATTCTATATATAGTTTTTTCAAAAAAATTGGAATCAGATTTAACTTCCTTTTCCATCTCCTTCGAAAACTAGTTTTTTTCATTAAACACTATTTTTAAGAGTGACACACTATATAACACAACTTTTTTTCCATGAAGGATAAAATTCTTTTTTTTTTGAATTTAGATTTTCAACTATGATATATAGTGCTTCCAATTGGTTTCATAGTGTTTTATTAAATATTTTTTCCTTAATCAAGTCTCGAAGTCAAAACAATTTTACAATTCAGATAGGTAGATTGTATAACAATTTTTTTAGTATGTATCAAAATTCTTTTTTTTTTTGTTGGATCAAGGACTTCAATATCTGGTGCACTCATATTTTTCAATTTTTTTTTTGATAATCTTCTATTTTTCCACATGTGCAGAACAAAGAGCTTGATTTTTGGTGAAAAACCTACATTCACAAGAAATAAAAAATAAATATAATAAAATTAAATTTATTTAAAATTATACATTTTGGGAAGCTTATAATAAGGAATACATACTTAAAAAAAATAAATTTTAAATGAATTCATTTGATCCCCCTAAAGGTAAATCAAAAGTGGTTTTTTATCAGCATTTTGATAGGTGTAAAAGAGACTTTGTTATAGGTATGATTTAAAACTAGCGGGGTTCTATCCAAGGGGGTTTGATCTAAGGTAGTTTGATCAAACCCTCTTTAATTGGAATGATTTAAATGGAAATTTTAAAGGCTTAAATCATTATATTTTTGAAAAATATGTGATTTCAGTAAAAATTAAAATCTCCCAAAAATTGTAAACCAGCTTTTTGGGATCACCCCATTATTATGTTGAATTTGCAAGTATTGAAGTTTTGTTAGAATACTCTCAAATTTATTTTACATTGTATGTTGATGAAGACTCTAGTGAAAGCTTATTCTACAAGTATATTGTAACCATTGAAGTTTATTAGATTCATATATTGAGTTGTTTTGGAGTGTGAAGTTTTTCTCTTGAAAGGGCTTTTTCCACGTAAATCATTGTGTTGTGGTATATTTGTTTATTTTAATTTTAAATATATTTTTGTAACAAGTTAAAATTAGATTTAAAAGATTTGTATATTATCTTCTCAAAATTTAGTGCAGGAAGTTGCTTCCACAACCTTAGCTTTCTTATAGACAAGTATAAGATAGCCATATTTGTACACATCTTGCATCGAATTTGTTGATTGGGACCATGAAAAGGGAAATAGATCACTCCAAAATGAATCTATCTTACACGAGGAAACATAAAATTTGTGGTGCTTTAATTTCTCTAAGTAGATCACAAAAATTCTCACTTAAATCCTTGATGTATGGCTAGAAAAAACCTACCTCAAACCTTCATAATTTTGATAGAGAATAAAGGGATACCTAGTGTTATATGCTAGAAATATAAAACCAACTTCTCCTATTGGATCTATCCTCTCTATATCAACATTGAATTTTAGTCAATCTCAAAATTAAATACAAGGATTTGAATAGATTGCATCCTAATCTCTCCTAGCTATTTTTTGTTCCATCAATAGGTTTCACACATCTTGTGGGTGGTTTGAATATAACATTTTATTTATGTTCTCCTCCATTGATGTATCATTTTCTTTATATATTATATTAGCCTAATTTTATTTGCACTCTTTCAAGAGTCTAGCTTTGTAGAGCTGTAAGGAGTCAAAAGGTGTAAAAATGAATGTATTGGTACATCAAAATGTCTGTGATTTTATATGCATGAGTTGATGCCCAATTTTTGTAATACCTTATTAAGGAATTGTCAAAAATTTTAAGGAGACAGATAAATGTAATGGTGTTCTACTTAGAAGAGCCAAAGCTCTCATATTATTTAAAACTGTGTTTTGATCTTGATATAAAATATCATGTCTATTTTTGTTTGTTTGCTTCATTTTAGTATTTTTATTTTATCATTCAAATGGCATTAGATTAGGCTTGAGAAGATTATCTAGGTTTGATAATTTTCAAAAGAAAGTGTTCATGGGTGGCTACTGAAAAGAGGACAGTCCAAAATAATGTCACATGATTGATGGATGTTTGTAGAAGAGATATATTATTGTAAGTTGTAGTAGATGTATTTTGTGAAAGGTGTATGAAGGATCGTTAGGAGATCAAGTTGTTGCTAAAATTGTAGCATTTACCATTGATCAAAGAAGATGAATAGGCATTATAGAAGTGCAATATTCCAATCTCTAAAGAGATTAATCATTTTTGTGAAGAAAGTAAGAACTGCAAAATTTGAAGATAACAAGCCACTACATAAGGGAAACTACAAAAGGAAAAAGTTTAAAGCTAGCCCCAAGACAAAAAGAGGTCACCAATTTTTAGAAAAATTAAGTCTCATGGAATGAGGAAAATGTCAATTATGTTAGTCACTACATGTAGAAATAGTTCCACCAATCAAAAGATTGGGGAAGAGTTGTAGATATGAAGTTTTTGTAAAAGAGGAACATAATCATTGTGAAGAGGTGAATGCGTAAGAAAAATATATGTTCAATGTGTAAATTGGCCCTTTCCCAACTCCTATGAAATCCTTCGTGATTTGGTGAAGATGTGATCCACTTTGTTGATGATTGAAGTGTGCTCCAAGATGAAAATATACATAACCTACCTAAGATTGAATAAAAATGGATGAGAATTGCTATGGATTTGAGTATAATAACTTTGCTCAAATTGTGGATGATAAAATGAGGAAAGAGACCTCTTATTTATAGAATAATAGGATGGAGAAATGCCCAAAATGAAGCAATGTGGGACTAACATTCAACCAATGGCAAGGTGCCACTTGTCCAAATGTGAATGGATGGAGGATGTGCACATTTTGGAGAATGTGCAAAGAGGGGGGAGATTCAAATTCAAAAGATGGCTTGAAGGACGAGGTGAAAGGGTCTTAAATGCCAAGTGGGAGACATGTAAGAGACAATGTAAGGGGAGTTAATGCCATGTTGGAGGATAAGACATGTGGGAGGGAAAATTCAAATTTGAAGAATATTCCATCTTGATGCCCCTTTGAACGATAATAAAAGAAATAATAAATCAAATAAATTGATTTATTGTGCAAGTGGGAAAAGCTAGAGGATGTGACATGGATTAGACTAGATTAATCAGGATTTAATTAATTTAAGAGAGGATTAAGTGATTTGACCCATTTGATTTAGATTCATGGATTAAAATAAATCAAAAGGAGATGAAAATGATTTAGACTTAGTTAAATAAATATTTTGATTTATTTAACCAAAGGGAGGTGATGTTAGATTAAATTAGATAAATGTTTAATTTATTTAATTTAATAGGTAGACTTTAGAGATTAAATAAAATTGATTTATTTAAAATTAAAGGGGGACTAGGGTTAATTAAACCAAATTGATTAATTTAATTAACAAGAGAGAATGACTTAATTAGATAAATGATTATTTATTTAATTAAGGGACAAAGAGTGATGATAAATTGAAGAGGTGATTTAGGAAAAAATGATGTTAGTTAATCGGGATCAAGTGTGTGAGATCAATCAATATATTTTATGTGTCTATAGCTACAACCCATAGTGATAAAGGGGTCAATTTGAATAAGATGTTTGTAGCCTTTAAAAAGGCCAAAACATTTATAGTCATTGTAATTTTTGAAAGGGAGTGAATGAATATAAAATAATCATAAGGAGGTCATAGGTTGAGGAAAGAACCTATTTTGAATGTGAAGGTTGACACTACCAAAAGAAAAGAAAATTAAATATAAGAAAAGAATGTACACCACAATCCGACCACAAAAATAGGAGGAATTATAGTTGAGAGAGATCGTTGAGAGATCATGGTCATCATGTAAGATTAAAATCACTACTGGTAGTAAAAGGAAGATGAGATTGTTGTAGAAAAAACCAAGAGGATCTAAAACCATAGTCAAAGAAGACATTGCAAATCAATTGTTGGAGAAAACAGGAAATTGGTAGATCGTCAAATTTCATGAAAGTGAAGATAAAATCGCAAGTCTATAAGGTGAGATATAGTTGGTTTGAAACAACTATAGCAATTTAAATAAGTTACCTAATGTCCTCAAATTTGCTTGAAGAGGAGGCACACGAAGCTCCCGAATAAGGGAAATAGCAAGAAGATAGATCGTGGTCTAAAAAAGGCCACTCTATTTTCAATGAAGGAATAGTTCATAGTCAAGAAAGAAGGAGATTGCAAGGAAAAAGGTAATTGATGTCACCCCACAAGAAAATCATATTTTTCATTACTTGGAAAGTTATTAGGTTTTTAAGGTTGCATGAGTAAGCTTCTAGGATGGGAGAGAGTGAAAGATTGTATAGAAGAGAAGCCTCTATTAGAACAAGGTAAGAAAGAGGAGCTATTAAAGGAGATCAAAAGATCAAAGGAGGATAAAAAGTGTCTAAAATTTGTAAAGTTCTCAATTGGTAAGGAAATAATATGGTTGAATACATTGTAGCATTATGTATTTGTGTAAGTAATGTATGAGACCAGTAGAGTCTACTAAAACTAGGATCCTTGAGCACTAGTATTCTAGCTCAAAGGGAGGTGTTGAGAGAAAACAAGGGTATCACACCTGAACACTCATAGATTGAAGAAGATAAAAAATAATTGTAGAAGTGTAAGCTACCAATCTTTGAAGAGATTAATGATTGTTGTGAATAAAGTAAGTGTTGTGTGGTCTCACAACATGCCCCAAGAATGTAAGGCTTGGGGACCCAAGTGCAAAATTTAATGCTTATGGTAGGTGTTGGTTGGTAAAGGAACACAAGAAGTCAATGTTAAAGTGGAAGTATTCGAAATAATTAGTGAATTTGAGTGTACTAGGTGTCAAATATAATAGGTACCGAGTGCTGAAAAGCTAGGTTGGATGGCATGTTTAAAGCAAGGTTTGGTAAGTTGCATTTTGGAAGTAAACATATGGGATTTGTGAAGGTTTTGGTGGTAACCGGGATCCAAGTGAATTTTGTTTCGGTAAAAGATGAAGTTTTTCAGGTACCGGTTATTGGGTAACAATGCATGTGTGTTGAAGTGTTAAAGTTGATTATTAAGTTTTGCTCAGAAGCCTAAAATTTCTAGTAGCCCTCCTCAAGGGATAATTATGTGAGAATGCATTAAAAGCATGTTATTTATGACTTTCCTTAAAAGATGATTTATTAATGATGGTTTTAATTTAATGAGAGTTTTATTAATGTATTAAAAGGGGATTGATATATGGAATTTTATGTGGGAGAAATAGGATGTTGGACTATGTTGCGGTATGGATGATCAAGCAAATTTGGATTATGAATAGTGATATAATTAGGTTGGGCGGTACACTCCAAGAGTTCATGCAATGAAGGAGAGTACCTTGATCTGGGGGGATTTACTTTTAGGTGTTTTATGTCCGAGCCTGAACCTGAGTGTGGGAACAAAAAGTACTGGTGGATTTGGATAACTAGTTCCACCTAATCACTCTAAATATCTAGTAAAGGAAGTTCGTATATATTGTTTGACAAATCTACTTGGTTCGGGTTTCATTTTTTGATCGAATTTTAAATACATAGGTCCAAAAGTTTCAAAGCACGCTAAAGAAGGTTGACATCCATTGACTTATTCAAAAGTTCTCTTGCTAGTTGTCATGTGCTACATGCCTTGCTATGATTTGTCCCTTCGATTTCCTCTCATGTGTTGGTTAAATTTCCCAAGTGACTTGTTCTTATAAAAGGTTGGGAGATATTTTGAACATTTTAAGTTAGATTTAGAATTTGTGGATGTCGAAGAACCAAAACTTTTTCAATTTTTGTTCTTTTTCCTATTTTTTGTTCCATTCTAGATTAAAAACTTGTATGTTTCATTAGAAGTTAACTAATATAAGAGCCAATTTTAAAGCTATTTCTTGATATGAAATCTTATGTAGATGATTGTTTGTTCCTATTAGACAAGACTATGTGTTGCACTATTTAAGGGTGCATACTAACACTATCCGGTGGAAAATAATCCCTTTTTTTGAACTCTTGCATCATTTTGTGCCTATCTGTGAAGCAATTTTGTGACGTATGGAATGGTTTGCTCTAGTTTGGTTATTTCTTGAGGCATGCGTGGATAATACTTGGGAGAAATCTTACTTTTTAGTAATTCTTTATGCTTTCTTTTAGAATAGATGTTTTATATTTCATAAAATGTTCCAAAAAAAGTGATAAATATATGGAGTTTAATTGCAAATCTTTTGATTCCATGAAATTATTGAATGCTTTATGCTAAATCTACTTGAATGAATGTAATTTATTTGAATTTCATGAAATATCATTACAAATTTGTTGATTTCATAATGTTATTGAATGATCAGACTGAGATTATGTTTATATCTCTATGATACCAGGCAATGCCTTAAGGACCATGTACCCATCACGTTTAAGAGCATTATCAAGACGAACCTTGAGCGAACCTAGTGCATCAAGACTTGACAGAAACGAGCCTTGGGATCAAGTTGAGTTAGCCTTAGATTTAGGTTTTCCTGGTGGAGTTTTTCAAGAAAGATAGGTTCCCACAATGTCCTTGTGAGAATTTATCTGCTTGTTGGTGCACGACTAACATCCACATCAACAAGAGTGGTGCTAGAAGGAGGGCCTCCCTTTGGTATCTTTGGAGTTGGTATTGTTGTCCCGATTTTGGATTGGAAGTCTATTTGTGAGGGAAGCCTTTATTTTTTGTAATGAAGAGTAAGGAAGAAATTGAAAAGCTCTGGAGGATCCTTAATCGAAGGCTTTATCCCTTAAGTCTGTTCACTTTTGGTAGGGTTACTAAGTGCAGGATTCATGATACAACTGATCATAGTGAACTTGACTATAAAACCTTTTTAACTAGGGTAAGTTTGGCCACTTATAAGGTAATTTTGTTAACGAAAGCATCCTTAACTGGGAGAAGAAAAGAGCTATTATTGGAAGGAAGTTCAAGAATTTTAAGAAAATGCCTAACCCTAGTGAAACTAGAAATGTTGAAGATCTAACTATTAGATCAAATAAATTTACTAACTGTAATTGTCATGAGAATATTCTAAAAAAAATTATAGAAAAATAAGCAAATTCACCAAGATTTGGTAACATCACATTTAAGGCATGAACGTGAAAGGAGTGAGTCACCAATCTTCGCACACGTGGAAGGTGATAATGAAGATAAAGAGTGGGTGAAATGAATGGGAGATGCATGCTTTTCACCGCTAATTGTGAATCCACAACCTAAAACGGAAGAGATTCTTGATTTTACACAAAATACAGAGCATCAAGGTTTTACTTTCTCTCTTTCAGATAATTGTGTAAATTGTGTTAATATTTGGCCTAACAAAATAAATAGTGATGTTGAGATCAAAGATAGGACATAGGACCAAAGAAATTTTAGAGAGAAAGAAAATCAAGAAATGAATACAACCATTCATGGAACAAAGCAAAGTGAAATGGAGAACCATGAATGAGGATTGGAGGAAGATATAGTATTGAGAAGACAACAAAGGTGTATGCAATTGAATGTTAATGAGGTTGAACTTCCATACATTTTAGCCAAATTATTAGGAAGTATGCATTCAATTTTTTTTTTTGTCAAACACAATTTTTTTTAGAGAATTCATTGCTACATTAGGTTATCTAAAATTTATTCAAGTGAATTTAAAGATAAACTTGCTAAAATTCAGACAAAGAGCATTATTAAACTATTAGTAGAAATTAGGGTAAATTGCTTAATTAGGGTTAGTCACTTGATTAGGGTAAATTTTAGTTACTTAGGTTAATTTTCTTTAGTAGGGTTTGTTTCTTGCTTTTTGGTTTCTTTCCCAACATTAATGAATTCTTCTTAAGCTAAAGCACATGATGATTGAATTCTTAAACATTGCATTGTAAATTGTAAAGGTAAAACCATTTAGAATAAATACATGCTTAAGTATAGAAAAGAAAAAAAATTATTATATTTCATATATATATGAAAATACAAAATTAATGTTGTAAAATGATTTAAAAGAGAAAAAAAAAACAAAAAGAGTAAGCACTAGAGTAGTGGGTAGGTTGGTCAATCAATTTGGGCCACTTCATCCATGAGGAGTGTGTACCCCAGCTAAGCATTGTCCCTATTGTAGTCAATATTAGGGGCATTCAAATCAACAAGGAAAGGTAGAAGAGGAACTACTTCCCCTTGTTCTAGAAACCACAAAATGTCATCAGCAAAAGGGATTCCCATGGTTGGATGAGCAACAGAGAGAACATGGTCCAAATTCCCCAAAAAGTTGGGTTGTACTATCATCACCGTTGTAGAAAAAACTTCAAATACTAAGAGGTCGAGGTCCAAAAGTGAAGCTACAAAGTGTGAAGCTAAGTCTAAATTCAGCCTGTAATATGCCTTGGAATTTACAAAAGTTTCTCAAAGAACCATGCACAAGAACGACTTAGTGGATGGAGTTTGGAGAAAGAACACTTTTCCAAGCCTTTGGGTCATGATTCGACCAAGAAAGCCATTTTGGAAATGAGCATAGGTGAGGAAAATGGGAGTATCCATAGCCTGGAAGCAAGAAAGCACAAGAGGAGAGAAAGGAAAATTGAAGAAATTAAAGAAAGAAGTGAAGAATTTGAAGCAAAGTGTTGAATTTATAGAAAGTCGTGAGAAATCTATGATACAGAGTTGTTTGGATAGAAAATCTTGGGAATGCAAGTTGAGGTGGTAGTAATACACTTTTCTCCAGAATTAAAAGTTAAATCAAATAAATTCTCACAAAGTTGGTGGCCATTGCTTTGAATTTTTTGAGTACGAACATCATGAATCGAGCAAAATGGAGATTTTAGAATTAAATGGTGGTCACTTCAGTTTATTCTATCAAGCCATATTAATCATCATGAAGATGTCCAGGTGTGCTTTATAGAAAGGAAAATTAAGCCGGTGAGGTGGCACATGTCGACATGTGGAGAGATTGAAGAAAACAATACGTGTGTGTTAAGGCATGTGAATTAAATGCAGAGTATGATGGTTGGGCTTAAGTATAATCATGACAAGTCTAATGCATTAATGTTAGCACAACACTGCCAAGCTTATTTTAGCAGGTTGCTATTGTGTAGTCTCAAAACACACCCCATTTTTACCCCTTGAAAAATGTGGACCCCCTTTTCTCTTTTTTCCTCTCGCTTTCACTTGCTTTGGTGTTGTTCTAGGGGTTGGTAAAATGCAAGATTCATTTTCAATTTTCTTGGTCTTTGCTTTAGTCCCTTGTTCTTTCTTGGATTTGGTGTTTCAGTCATTTCATGAAGTTTTATTAGTTTATCAAAAATCAGAGTCCCAGAGTTGTTGCGGTTGCATCAAAGAAGTTGTATCTTTGATTGGTCCAAGTCCTGCTCGGTAAGTCATCACTTTGTAGTTGTTAATCCCAATGGTCCCGCTTTCTGTATTGGAGTCCGATAGTTGTTTTTCATTTTCTTTAGTCAGAATTTGAAAATTGAAGGTTTTGTTATTAAATGTTTAAATCACTTTTGATCTCTCTTGAACCTGGTTCCTAGTCCTTCTTTTGTTCTAGTTTTCTTTAAAGCTTGGAGGTAAGTGTCCCGATCCCCGATAATCTTTCCAAGGTTTGGTACTGGAAGTTGTCAATCCCGGTGATCATAATTGATCACATATCTTAAAGGCTTTTGCCTCGTAAAAATCAAAGTGACACAAGAGTGCCATGTAATATCTTTGTTCCATCTTTCTCCTCTAGTAGCGAGCCTGCGCAAAAACCTAGGTGTTTATAATTTGAACCCTAATTCATAATGATTACACCTTTATTCGAGAAATTAATGCATTGTAATAGGTAATTAATGAAGGTGATGAAATACTCATTTACTTGGAATCACCTCGAGCATGCAATTGCTTTTATAACACTCTACTTTGGGTCATGATGCAAATTTGCAAAGGACATTGAATGAACAAAAATAATACTGTGGAGTGAAAGGAAAGGTAAATTTTGAGAAATTAAGAACACACCTATACCAAGGGTTTCAAGGTTTCATTTTGTAAAGATTGTCGTCATCAGCTAGAACCAGGTATGCTTCGAATAACAAAATTTTTGTTAATTATTTTCACACATGAAAATCTCGAAAGGATGGTATTCCCCTTTTAAAAAATTTAAATGTTGATTATTTTGATTTGAATTTAACCGAAAAGGTGAATTGGAAGTTTTATAAATTTGTTAGAAAAACTGGTTAAAGTTAACCCTAACTCATACACAAGACACATATTTGAAAATGAAGAACACACCAAAAAAAATGAGTACTTCTGAAGCAAAATTAGAAGATGAATTCAAATACTGTAGTTCACAAGCTATACTGATTGGTGCGATAGCTACTGATACTCATATGGGGTGGTCTTCTGATGTTGAAATTTGCACATGACCACGACAAGAAAATGCTTCTCAGTGTACCAAGAATGTTATAGCAAGTGGGTTATTTTGAGCAGGAGGGTTTCTTCCAGCAATGGAGGCCCCTGAATTGGTCATGGAATGTCTAAAACACTACAACCCAGACAAAAGAATCATTGAGAAGGAGAGAAGAACTTATGGAGATCTCTCTGAGAAAGGAATTACATACACATTTGGGCTTTCTACATTTACTCAGATGTACCATATTGATATGAAGGTGAAATCTAAAACCTATAAGATTGCCAAAGAGTGTAACAGAGAAATTATGAATACACAATGGTGTCAAGAGTAGATTACAAAACAAAAAAAACCAATTTGAAGGTCTATGTTCAACCTAGACATTCAAGATGCTATAACTATGCTAAGCAGGATAGTTGGGTTGTGAGATGCTAGTAAATTTGAACCATGGATGTTTGTGATCATATCCAAATTGATGGAAAGTACTATGCAAATGTATTGGGGAAATTTTATTAGTGACTGCATGTGCAAATAGATAAAGGAATTTCCAAAAACTAGATGTTTTTATATGTCATCATATGTGATTTATTCCTATGCCTTAAGGGAAAGTAAGCAGGGGTTGAAAAGGATTGGTACTCTGGGCAGAGAAGTAGGGACTAGTTTAATATATGATCATTAACCCCAAATTACTATCCATGGATACAAAGATAATTACAAAAGAGTCAATGATGTGTTTTCCATGAAGTTGGTTAGAACAATGGAAGGCCACAAAGCTAAAATATTTTCTTTGGAAGCACAAAGTGTCATTAGACCGATTGGAGGCCGGTACATTCAATTTCCCACTTTCTCTTACATTAGAGTGGAAGGGTTTGATGGACATCCTTTCATGTTGCTCAGGTACCCTATGGATAAAATGGTGTTATTAGAATTGTTAAGATAGTTAAAGCCATCTTAGGCTCTTTATAGCAATGCTCATAAAAAGGCTTCCTTCATATTTCCTATTGTGATAGGGAATAATAAAAGCAGTGCAATCAAAACAACTAATTTGTGTGAAGAAGAATTGAAAACATATAATTTGGAATACTTTACACTCCAAAGGACACATTATGAACTAGAAGGGAACATTGCCAAGAACATAGCTGGTTATCGTGCTCATGTCTAGAACCTAGAAGATTATTGGCTAAATTGTGAAGATGGGCACAAAGTAAGAGAAATAAAATATGAAAGATTGTCATTAGGGTATGCATGGATTCTTATGATTCATGATATTCTAGATTAGCTGGAGATAGATGATGGTGAAGTGTTGAGTAAAGCTTACAATGAAGACAAAGTGTATGATGAACCTATTCCAGACCTAGATTACAAAGGTGAAGAAATGACATCAATTGAGGAATTCTCTGCACCGGTTATATTAAATACTCAACATTGGATAAATGATTTTTGCAAAGTTTTAAGAGAAAAAGGAATTGAACCCACATTCTCTCAAGATAAAAGAAGGAAACAAAGAAATGAAAATGAGTTTGAGTGTGTGGGACCTGCTAAGAAGAAGAGAAAAGATGGTAAGGCAGTTGTTGGTATACAAATTGAAGAAAGAACCCCCAAGGCTCCAAGCCAAGGAGTTTCACTAAATCCAACTGGTAAGAAAAATGATGTTGAGTCAGGAAAAGTTAAATTAAAAGTAAAGCCAAAAGTGGCATCTTCTTCCACAAAAAAGCCTAGGATTAACCTACTACTGATAAAGAGGTAGGGGTAATAGAAAATACCGGTACATAGACAAGGTCTGCATCTCAAAGAGTTGCAACATTATTCACTTCTCCCCCCTTAGTTAATATGGCTAGTGTAAAACATGCACTACAAAAGACTCCTATGGTTTTGGATGATGTTTTTGAGGCCGATGAAGCCAAGATTAAGGAATAAATGGATAAGTGGGGTGCTATGTGGGAAAAAATAAAAGAAAATAAGTCTAAAGATAAACCCATGGTACAACCAATGGTAAAAAAAATTCTAGATATAGGGTCTATTCCTATAAGTGTTGAAAAAGAAGAATTCATACAAGGAACACTTGCTTCAAAAGCGAGAAACCCTGATGTTCTTGAAATGGAAACATGGGAGATTGCAGGGCAGGATCCTATTGATGAAATGGTTATTGAAGATACCTTTTATTCCCAGCCTTCACTTGGGAATGTTCAAAATGATAATAAGCAACCGCAAGTCTTTGAAAAATCAAAGGAAGGCCAGGTTGAAATTGAGAATGAAGAACCTTCATGAGTTTTAGGTGATAAGGTTCGAAATGAAGAAAATCCTGATATAACAGGATATAAAGAAAGTGACATCTAAGAAGCTGATGTTAAACACCTGGCTAGACAAGAAAATATAGGTCTCGAAATTGAAGAGACATTGTCCAATCCCATTGATCCATAATCTATGCTAGAGAATATTGAAGAGATTCATATTTCAGAGGACGTAATAGATAAAGTCAAAGAAATAAGAGAAGTTCTTGAATCGACTGGAAACAAGGAACAAAGGAATGTTACAAAGGTAGAGCTTGATGAAGATGCACCTGATTGGTTAATCAAAGAATTGACTTCCCCAATGGAAGTAGAATTAGTGCCTCTAGATCTTAAAAGTCTTATACAAGAAGTGGAGACTCCTAAGCCTACACAAAGAGATAAAATGAAACATTTCATAAAGAAGAATGTAGATGGAGGTAGAACAATCCATATAGCTACCCCAGTAGTTGATAAAAATAGACATGAGATAACACCTAAGGAGTATAAGATAACAAGTATCAATGTTGGACACTCATCCTGGACACAAGAGTTAGAAGAAATGAAGATGAATTTGGATGCAACTATTTCCAAGGTACAAAAGAATAAACATGAGAAAAGAGAGTTGAAAGAATGGGTTGCTAGCCTATAAAAATTAATAAAGTCATTAACCCTATCTAGTCAAGCACATATTGAATTTCCCTAGAATCCAATGCTTATGTCACAAGAACATGTGGATGCAATTGCAGTAATTCGCCATAAAATGAATGTATTTGAAGAATGGATTGAGTATTGGGTAAGGCAATGGGAGGAATTTATTATAGATGCAATCGGAAAATACAAGGAAGCATACTGTTGGTCTGAGAAATGTAGAAGACTTGAAGAAGAGTGTAGGTTTTGCTAGGAATAGGTTAATGCAGAAAGGAAAAATGTAGAAACTCTCATGCAAGTGGATGTCCAAGAATTGATAAGAGAAAATATAATTTTAGAACAAGAAGTTCCATTGCTTGAAAAATGGAAGAAATAGTTGAAATGGGAAGGTGACACATTAATACAATGTATAGAAGGATTTGAAAAGGTCACCGAGAAATGTAGTAAGTTGCTTGACAAAGATCAATATTTTATTGAAGTGTTCGCATGTCAAGATTGTGATCCCCAGACACTAGGACAAAAGGATAAAGAAGCAAAAGATTTCAAGAAATGAATTGAGAGAATAAACAACTTGACCCTATTCAGTTGTTAACCTGGGAAGTCATTGATGAGATCATACATTGTAGAAACACTATAGTTAGATATGAACAGAGAAAGTGCAAAGGAATGCCAGTATACTCTAGATACCAAAGGAATACACTAGGCTCAAGTTTAGTTGGAAGGAAATATAGGGAATTTCAAAAGAACGTATGCACCAAATATTGAATGCTTTCTGAGAATATCAGTTGAAGAAAAGTGAAGAAAGGATCCTACAACCCGAGCCCTAAATGATGGAAGGAAGTACTGGCTATCAGATATTGGAGATGTCATGAAATTGTTTTGATGAAATTGATTTTTGTAGGTTGTTCCTGGTCTCGGTGGATATTCCCTATCTGGTATTTCAAAGGATGTTGATAGCCTTGTTTTATGTGGAGTATTGTGTACCAGAGTTTGAAAGTGAAGAGTGTTGTTGCTGAAGAAGTAAAAGCTTTGACTTCATCTAGAAAATTTTGATGACAGTTGGTGAATGCCACATGCTACATTTTGATTTGCTATTTTTGATTCTCTTGATAAAATTTAAGTTTGAACTCTTGGGGCCTTGTTCCTATAAAAGGCCGTTTATTGCTTTACTTTTATTTTTAAGTTCAAAATTTGTGGATGTCACAAGAGCCAAAAATTCTTTAAGTTTTGTTCCTTTTCCCTATTTTTTGAATCATTCAGGACTAAAAACTTGTATGCACTATAGAATTAATCAATATTGAAGCCAATTTGATAGCTACCTATCTCATGAATTTGTGTAGCTTATTTTGTTAGTTAAGCTGAACAAGACTGTGTGTTGCGCCATTTAAGGGTGCATGTAGAACTTACTTGGTGTCCAAACTAAAGTCCCCTTCTTTAAAATCTCACGCCATTTTATATGTAGCTATGAAGCAATCTGGTGAAGTATACAACGGTTTTCTTTTATTTGATTAACTCCTGGAACATTCGTGGAGAATAACTGGGAATTTTTTTTATTTTCAGTATTTTTATGCTTTATTTTAGACTAGATGTTTAAATTCTTGAAAATGTTTCAAAAAATAGATGAATGGATTGGAAATTTATTAAAAATATTTCATTTTCTATGAAATTGTTGAATGCTTAAAGCTAAATCTACTTGTATACACCTAAAAATGGGCATCACCTTTAATTAATTAAATACTAGCTATTTGATTAATATTCCAACTATGTATAAATAAATTCTCAACTTATTTATATTGTTCACCCTTCTCTAATTCTCCAAATCTAAAAACATATTCTTCTAAATTAATTAAACAAACAAGGTTCCCTAAACTTGTTTTATTTAATTAATCTTCACTAAATCCAATTAGGAATTAGAGCACATTTCTACAACTTTTTGTGCCACCTCACCAAGGTCACATGAAAATAAATAACTCTAATTTTTAATTAGAATTATCTTCAACTCATTTCAAAAAGCACATGGCTCATTTCCTCCCACACTTCCACCAATTTTGGAAGCACATGGTCTTCTCTTCTTACACTTGAATCTTCCATCCAATTGGCATGTTGCCCATTGGTCAAGAGATTCTCCCATCCAAATGGCATGTTGTCTTTGGTCAATGGGACAACATCTTGATTCTCTCCATCTCCACCATCCATTCTTCTTGTTTGAATATGGACCATTGATTATTGCCACCTTACTATATGCTTGGGAAAGTATATAAATACAACCCTTGGGCATTGTATTTTGCATCCATATTTGAAGTAAAGTTATCATGCAGGTTTATCATTGGAGCTTGGAGCATTTTGGGAGTCTTATAGCTAGTTTTTATATCATGTTTAGCTTTTCATTTACATCTTAGATTAACATATTGCATCATAGTTGCATTTTATCATCCATCTTGCATCATAGTTGCATTTTAGATTAGTTCATTTTAAGTTTGAATTTGAGCATATGTAGAATCATGCATAGAATCATATAGATCACTACCATAGTATCCACCTCCACTTGTTCATTTATCATCAACATCATCTTTCACTCATCATAGCCTTCATCATCTTGTTTGCATATAGTTTCATGTAGGCATTAGATTGGTTTGCATGTTGAATGTTATCTCCTTTCCTAAGTAGTCATTTTAACAACCATTGTGCTCATAGAAATATGAGGGGAAAATGGTTTAGTAAATCCTTAGGAATAGAGGACAATGAGACGTTTTTGAAAGATTCCTTAAGATGCAAATTAGAATGACTGCTTTGCTTTTAATCTTTAATGTAAATCATTTCATTAAGGTTTGTGTTGATACTAACTTTGCACATTTCACACACACACAAAATGGCGCCCACCGTGGGGCCTTGCCCTATTTGTTACTAACATGATTGAAAATTTATGTTTGTAGGTTCAAATGTGAGCCTTTTGGAGCCTCTTGCACCCGTTTTGGAGCCTCTTGGAGCCTCTTGTACCCATTTTGGAGCCTCTTGGAGCCTCTTGCACCTGTTTTGGCACCTTTTTCACCTATTTTGGAGCCTTTGGTCTTTGTTTTGGCACCTTTTTCTCATTCTATGGCATCTTTTGCACAATTTTTGGCTTCTCTATCTGTGTTTTGGCGCCTTTTGTCTCTGTTTTGGTGCCTTTGGTCTCTGTTTTGGCACCTTTTGCTCATTCTATGGCACCTTTTGCACAATGTTGGGGTGCTCTATCTCTATTTTGGCACATTTTTTCTTTGTTTTGGTGCCTTTTGTTGTTTCCAAAGGCTAATACTTTGTGTTGTTGTTTTGCAGGTTTCCCAAAAATGCTTGTCAAAGACACTCTTATCAAACTACTGACATATTGCAGGGGCTAGAAGTGATTTACTTGTTTCCTTTTGGTTAAGATAGGAACATAGCTTAATTAAAAAGTTAACAAACATCATGTTTCCTTCTGGTTAAGTTATGAACATAGCTTAATTAAAGGGTTAATGAACCCCATGTTTTTTGTGCTTGATGGATGGTAGGCATATGCTCTCCCTTAACTGGGTGACCAAAAAGCTAGACCCATTCACTTTTGTGTGTGAGTGTGAGTTAAGTATATCACATGTGTTCTCTCTTTATTCATGTGGAATAAAGATTGATTGAACTATGGGTATACTTGCTTGCTTTTGTTTATCTTAGAGGGCCTACCTTGTGGGAAAAAGTAATCACCCAAGGGAACAACCCAACCGGTAACACGCTAAAGCCAAGTGCATTTCCAGTCGGTATATAAGTGTGGATACTGGAACAAAGGCCAGCATAATGAGGTTAGTTTCAACCAGAAGGGAAACAATGGTCTCTTGCCGCATGGATCAATCTCCACGAACAAAAATTCCTTACTAAAACCCTTGTTGTAGTTTGGCCAAAACCTTTATCTATTCTTTGGTGCAACAACGGTCATTGCAAAGGCATCCAAATTCTCACAATTTTTAGTAGAGATGAAAAATATGCCATGGGAGATTCATGGGTATTGATGCTTGGCTGCCCTAAGAAGTGAGTGTCGTGGAGGGGAGCTAGTGGGGTCAAGCATCTAGTCATCCGCTAAGAATAAGTGTGATTGGGGTAAAACCTGTGTGGAATCCAAAATAATACAGTCTTTCACAACCTTAGGAGTGTACATTGCTTGATGTGTCTTTATCCAAGTGTTTTCAAAACAAACAAAATGTCACATGTTGAAAGTGAAAACCCTGATTCAAAATTTCATTTAGTGAAACAACCAAGTCTCCCATTGAAAAATCAAGAAAACAAAGCAAATTTTCAAAGAAACTTTCAAAAAACCAAGTCTAAACCTATTTTGGTGCCTTCTGTCTATGTTTTGGTGCCTTTTTATCATTCTGTGGCACCTTTTGCACATTATGTGGTGCCTTTTGTCTTTGTTTTGATGCCTTTTGCAAAACACAAAATAGTGACCTAGGTTCATCTCTTGCCTAATAGTCAGTCTCATTTTGGGAATCCTCAAGAGTGTTCAACCAATCCTTAGGTAAAACAGAGTCTAAACATGTGTGTTACCAAATGATTTCATGAAAGATTAAAATTCAGAAACCAAAGTCCAAATATCTTAGTCCAAAAGAACATAAAAAATGTCTCACAACACTCTATGAATTTAGAGAGAGGTTGACCTTCAATTTCTACAAAAGATCTTACAAGAACAATCCCGAATTATACATCTTTTATTATTGTCAAAATCCACAAATTTTCCAAAGATTTGATTACCTCGTTTAGGAAGAAAATTTACCTCTGGTTTCATAGTTTGAACTGAAATTTTTAAACCTTCCCAAAGTCCAAAATCATTCCTTAGGTACCTTATAATCCAAACTTGTTAAAATTGACCTCTACAAGTGGAATTTTCCAACCTAAACCAAGATCTAACATCACAAAGTACCAACATCATCAAATTTAATACACTTTTGATTATTAGGCCTATTTTCATCATCCGGATTTATCATCCTCTCATCACGAAACGAATCTACATAGTCAAATCAAGCTTAGTCTCATTAGAATTTGTCATTCTATTTGACTTAGTTGTAATCCTTGGTACTTTTCCAAAACCTAGATCAAAGTTTAGTAAAAAATATAACACTGTATGCCCATTCAAACAAGGTTACAAAAACAAAAGCTCAAGGAAAAAGGACTTGAAAATCAAAACATTGAAGAGCCAAACATTGAAACTCCAACCATTGAAACTATGAACATTGAAATTCCAACCATTGAAACTCAGATCATTGAGACTCCAAACACTGAAACTCAAAATAGTGAAACACAAAACACCATGGCAGAGGCTGAAGAAAATCCTTTTCATGGACTCAACAACATTGATGGGGAAGAAATAACCAAAGAAGAAATCCAACATGCAGAACAAGACCCCAATTTCCACAAGTGTTTAGAAAAGATTTTTGAAAGAAATGGGGAAAAATACCTCCTTATGCTAGCCAAACAAGGTGCCAAATTACCAGAAGACTTTGACGTGAATCAATTGAAAGCACCACCCAAAAAGCCTGAAAATGATCCTGAACAAGTAGTTGCTTTAACTCACCAAATGAAGTACCTTCAACAACAAATCCTTGATATGCAAAAAGGGAATTCAAAATGCTACTTGATCCAAGACATTTTTCCCTATCTATTTGATCAAAGTATTCACATGATACCCTTTCCCAAACATTGTGAGTTCCCAAAGTATGACAAATACAATGGAAAAAATGATCTGATAGACCATGTGAGAGAGTTTAGGACCATGAGTCTTGAATTTGCATATGAGGAAACATATTTGATGAGATTATTCCAAAGAATCTTAGGTGGGAATTGTCTTGAATGGTTCTCCAAACTCACCCCACCAATTAACAACTTTGAGGAATTAGTCAACAATTTCATCACCCAATATTCTTACAACATCCAACATGACATCACCATGAAAGATCTTTGTAACCTAAAAAAAATGAAGGGTGAATCATTCCTTGTGTTCTTGCAAAAATGGAGAAGGTTATAATTTGCATGATATTCTCATCCCATACCCTAAAAGGAAAAGATAGAAATCTTTATTGACAACCTCAATGATGAGATGAGTTATAGATTGGAATTGCAATGTCCCCCAACCTTTGAAAAATTGATTGAAAATGGCATTAAAATTGAAGAGGCTTTAGTCAAGAGAGGAGTCATCAAAATATACAATGAAAACAACTCATCAAACTCCTCCAACAATTACAATAGTGGTGACAAACCCAAGTTTTGGCAACACAAGAATGTTGGTAACAACGATGCTTCAGCTGAAACAAAAAATGAAAAACCCGTATTCAATTTGATAGTTTTTGCCACCAAACCAATCAAAACAACAACCCAAACAATAACAAATCTAAACTAGCTTCAACCTCATACAAAATACCATCATCAAATCGAAGAAGGTTCACACCTTTGGGACAATCCTTAGAATCAGCACTGAAAGAGCTTCTTGAAGCCAAGGTTATAACGTTACTGGAGGCATGTGATTATAACCCACAAGTTAAACCACCATGGTGGAATGATGCACAAATTTTTGTGACTTTCATAGGAACAAAGGACATAAAACCAATGATTGCATACAACTAAAACATTTAGTGCAAGATTTGATTGATAACAAGACAATATTTGTAGAGGGACCTCAAACAAACAATGATCATGGAGTGTTTAAGAACCCTCTACCAAACTATGAAAAGGGGGAATCCTCTTCAGAAAACACCAAAGGAAAGAATGTAAACTATATCTATGATACTACTGCTCTTAACATTTCTGTTGTTGGTAATCCAGTCAATGATAAACAAAGCATTATACCAACTGATTCAAAAGTTTTCCAATCCCAAGCTATGGTGGGACATGTAACCACACCTCATTGCCTATCATTTACTGAAAATGATGATGCATCACTCACCCATCCGTATAATGCTCCACTTCATATTAAGGTTTTGATCCATAAATGTCTGGTCAAACATGTTCTAATAGATGGAGGAGCTGGTTTAAATATCCACTCTTTAAAGTTTATACATGCCTTGGGATATTCAAAAAATGTAATAGATTCCAGTAAAAAGAATACCATGAAGGGGTATGATGTAGAAGAGCGCTTATCTAAAGGATCAGTTACTCTACCAATCAAAATTGGCATTGTGGTGAAAGATGTGGTTTTCCAAGTCCTTGATCTCCCCTTAACCTATAATATCCTCCTTGGAAGACTGTGTATACATGAAATGCAAGCAGTTTCCTCTACATACCATCAATGCTTGAAATTTTCTCACGATGGAGTCAAAATCACAATACAATGAGATCCTAATTCTTTCATGTTTGGCCATAATCAAAGTCCTAAAGCTAAAATCACCATCCCTAGCAATTGTGAAGCATCCTCCCCTCAAATAAATGTTGATCATGAAACCATCAAAACATCCACTCTAGTCATTGCACAATCAAACCCTAAAGTCCAAATTCATGATCTAGGATGTGGAGAATACCATCTGGATAAGTTGCTAATAAATGACACTACTACTCTTGTTGAGAGAGGTTAGACTTCCAACAATGATGTTGAGACTACTACAAAAGAAATGCAGAAAGATGATCGTGTTGGGATTGAAACCTTTTGGAATCCTAATGATACACCTACCCTTTCCATATCTACCTGCACACAAGCTTTTTATACCTATGATAACCCACTTTTTTACCATGATCCTACTGAGGATATCCAACCATCCTTCCATCACACTTGCCCTGGGCTAGGGTATGAATCTCCTAATGTTCCCTCTATCAACTCATCTTTCCAAGTCACTAAGGACGTACAAGCCTCCATTGATGTTAGCAATACTGAAAAGGATAGTATCAAAGACTCCATTGATGGCATCACCACTCCCACTTCATTCATCTCACCCACATCCATCCACCTTGTAGACATGGATCAACAAGTATCATCTAAAGAAAATATAAAGGAGGCAAATCAAAAATCAAAGGCAAAAATACCTTTTTCAAAAGGAGATTCAAAATCAAAAGAAAGCTTGCAACAAAAGAAAAATAAAGAGAAGTCCCTTAGCCAAAATAAAAAGCTATTGGACAAATAAAAAGAAAAAAAGGATCAAGAAAATTCCCTTAGCCAATACAAAAAGCTATTGGACAAATCAAAAAGAAAGAAAGATCCAGACAAGTCCCCTAGCGAAAATAAAAAGCTACCAGACAAATAAAAAATCAAAGTAAAAAATAAAAGCAAGCAAAAGTTGATCTCCAAACATGCCTCTCCCTCAAAACTCATTGGGGGCATCTATCAAAGAAGAAAATCAAAGAAATAACTTGTTGATTCGCGGTCTACATCCATGTCACTCATACCACATATTCCCTTCCACCCATCCATGTTCACATACCTGTCATATCATTACACTTCCATTGGTGATGCCTTTCAATGTATCTTTGATGGCGACCCCTTCACGTACTATAACTCATCAATTGCCCAAGCTCCTTTTTGTTTGAAGCCTATGACCCATATAGTGTGTACATTCTAGGGATCCTATCATAACCTCTTTCATCCATCATCTCTATCATCTGTCATATTTTCCACTCATGTTATTCATTCTGATCGGGTCCTTTCATCCAGCATGGTCATTCACACAAGATCGAGGCATTGTCACAACAGTCTTTGGATCGGGAGCATATCAGTTGTCCACACCAGAAGGGGATTTGTTTGATGAACCCCTCAATAGCTTGCATCTCAAGAAGTTCTACACTTGAATCATCTAGTGCATTGGGGAAAAGGTCCTGAAAAATACCAAAAACATCAGAAAATGTCCTAAAAAAATGGTTTCCTTGATGAAAACTTAGCAAACAGGCGTCTTGGTAACAACAAAAAAATCAAAAATAGAGAAAAATACAAAAAAAAGAAAAAAATGAAAAAAGATCGAGAAAAATCATAAAATCTGAAAAAGTACAATAAAAACAAGTAGTGAAAACCTAACAACATGAGCTATTTGTGATAGGTTAGCTTTTCAATCTATTTGAGCATGCCGACCATTCGCTTTCACCATTCGCTTTCATCATCCATCTACCTATCCTTTGAAAGCACCATGTACATATCTTGACATTGCGGCTGTGTCTTACCCTAAACTGGGGACAACATCCTGATTCTCTTCATCTTCGCCTTTCATTTTTCTTATTTGAATCTGCACTGTTGATTATTGACACCTCACTATATGCTTGGAAAAGGCTATAAATACAACCCTTGGGCCCTGTATTTTTCATCCACATTTGAAGTAAAGTTATCATGCAATTTTATCATTGGATCTTGGAGCATTCTTGGAGTCTTATAGCTAGTTTTTATATCATGTTTTTCTTGGCATTTACATCTTAGGTTTAAATCTTGCATCATAGTTGTATTTTATCATCCATCTTGCATCATAGTTGCATTTTAGATTAGTTCATTTTAGGTTTGCATTTGAGCATATGTAGAATCATGCATAGAATCATATAGATCACTACCATAGTATCCACCTCCACTTGTTCATTTATCATCAACATCATCCTTCACTTATCATAGCCTTCATCATCATTGTTTGCATATAGTTTCATGTAGGCATTAGATTGGCTTGCATGTTGAATGCTATCTCGTTTCCTAAGTAGTCATTTTAACAACCATTGTTCTCATAGAAATATGAGGGCCAAATGGTTTAATAAATCCTTAGGAATAGAGGACAATGAGACATTCTTGAAAGATTCATTAAGATGCAATTTAGAATAGTTTACTTTGCTTTGAATCTTTAATGTAAATCATTTCATTAAGGTTTGTGTTGATACTAACTTTGCACATTTCACACACACACAAAATGGCACCCACCATGGGGCACCATGGAAATTAAATGCATCATAGACATCTATCATCATATAGACATAGATAAATCATCATCATCATTGCATATCATGTATACCTCAAAATAATGTCAAATGTACAATGGTATCCAAACATGGAGAGATACATCAACAAAGTGGCAGGAATCACAAAATCTCTGACTGAATAAGTGTATACATCAAGTATCAATACATCATCAAGTCTCAGTACATTAATCAATCATATACTAGGGCATATCAAACAATTAGAGAAGTCAAACCACATCGCCTAATCAAATTTGAATTCACCTGCACCAGATGTGGAAATCCTCCTATGATCATAACATATCGAAAATCAACAATCTTATCAATCAATCAAATAACCTCTCCTATCATGAGGTTCTTCAATCAAATCAACCTCGCCTATTATGAGGTACATCAATCAATCAATGCAACCTCACCTATCAAGAGGTTCATCAATCAATTCAACCTCGCCTATCATGGGGTTTATCAAATCAATCAATGCACCTCACCTATCATGAGGTTTATCAATCAATTCAACCTTTCCTATCATGAGGTTTATCAAATCAATCAATTGAACCTCACCTATCATGAGGTTCATCAATCAATGCACCTCACCTATCATGAGGCTCATCAATCAATCCAACCTCGCCTATCTTGAGGTTCATCAATCGATCCAACCTCACCTATCATGAGGTTCATCAATCAATGCACCTCACCTATCATGAGGTCAATCATCAAACTATCAATGCACCTTTCCTATCATGAGGTCCATCAATCAGTCAAACTATCATTGATCCTCACCTATCATGAGGTCAATCATCATCATCCTATCATTTGACTCTCACCTATCATGAGGTCAATCATCAACTATCACATCAACATCATCAAATCAATTGGTTGAACACGATCAAATAACATCAAAAATAAGGAGGCAACACATGGGCATTAGTTAATCACTTGGTAGGCTCAATCTTCTTTATTGAGAGATAAATCGATGAAATATCTTGAAAATTCCAAAATTCACCAATTTATTTATCGAGGGGGCATATATCCATCAATACCTGAAAATCAACGTTTGGGGCATCCTCTGGGGCATTGAAAACTTTTCTAAGCATCAACATCAAATTTTTCTTTGAAGCAACATGTAAACACATTACTTCAAACAGGGGAAAAATGTATGCACCTAAAAATGGTCATCACCTTTAATTAATTAAATACTAGATATTTGATTAATATTCCAACTATGTATAAATAAATTCTCAATTTATTTATATTGTTCACCCTTCTCTAATTCTCCAAATCTAAAAACATATTCTTCTAAATTAATTAAATAAACAAGGTTCCCTAAACTTGTTTTATTTAATTAATCTTCACTAAATCCAATTAGGAATTAGAGCACATTTCTATAACTTTTTGTGCCACCTCACCAAGGTCACATGAAAATAAATAACTCTAATTTTTAATTAGAATTATCTTCAACTCATTTCAAAAAGCACATGGCTCATTTCCTCCTACACTTCCACCAATTTTGGAGCACAACTTATTCCTCCCATAGTTCCACCAATTTTGGAGCACATGACTTATTCCTCCCACACTTCCACCAATTTTGGAAGCACATGGTCTTCTCTTCTCACACTTGAATCTTCCATCCAAATGGCATGTTTCCCATTGGTCAAGAGATTCTCCCATCCAAATGGCATGTTGTCTTTGGTCAAGGGGACAACATCTTGATTCTCTCCATCTCCACCATCCATTCTTCTTGTTCAAATCTGAACCGTTGATTATTGCCACCTCACTATATGCTTGGAAAAGGCTATAAATACAACCCTTGGGCATTGTATTTTGCATCCACATTTGAAGTAAAGTTATCATTCAGGTTTATCATTAGAGCTTGGAGCATTTTGGGAGTCTTATAGCTAGTTTTTATATCATGTTTAGCTTTGCATTTACATCTTAGATTAACATATTGCATCATAGTTGCATTTTAGATTAGTTCATTTTAAGTTTGCATTTGAGCATATGTAGAATCATGCATAGAATCATATAGATCACTACCATAGTATCCACCTCCACTTGTTCATTTATCATCAACATCATCCTTCACTCATCATAGCCTTCATCATCATTGTTTGCATATAGTTTCATGTAGGCATTAGATTGGCTTGCATGTTGAATGTTATTTCGTTTCCTAAGTAGTCATTTTAACAATCATTGTGCTCATAGAAATCTGAGGGCCAAACGGTTTAATAAATCCTAAGGAATAGAGGCCAATGAGATGTTCTTGAAAGATTAGTTAAGATGCAAATTAGAATGACTTCTTTGCTTTGAATCTTTAATGTAAATTGTTTCATTAAGGTTTGTGTTGATACTAACTTTGCACATTTCACACACACACACACACTACTTAATTGATAGCAAAATTGTTGATGTTCATGAAATATTATTGTAAATATTTCAATTTCATGATATTATTTTATGATTGAACTGAAATCTGGTATTGAATGCTTATGGTACCAAACAAAATTATGATTAACCATAGACCCCTTGAGATTAACAACAATATCACATCATACACTGAAGTGAACCTAGTATGGTCAAAACTTGACTACCAGAGCCTTGGGATTAAGCTAAGTCAACCTTTTCCTATAACACAAACCACCCTTAGGTTGTCTTGGTTCAGTCTTTCAAGTAAAGATAGGTTCTTCGTGGTTTTCTTGTGAGGATCTTATCTACATTGTTGCAGCGAGTGACATCGTCGTCAACAATTTCCATAAGATAAAATGGAAGGGTGTTAACCAATGTCTCTATATTTAGAATTAATTTGGTGATTTGGTAACTTGCTTCTAAATTTTAACTTATGTTTTTTTTTGGGCGGATAGCGAATTATAGCTAGTTGAAATTTGGCATAAGGATGGTAAAATTAAGCTAGAAAGTTTCACATACGTGAAATAATTAATCGAGTCTTTTGGGAATTGGTAAAATGATGAAGGGGTTTGCATTGAATGAAGTCATCACTACTACTATAATTCCCAACCTAATAGTGGGCCTTGTTGCTTGAAAGTTGAAGCAAAAGATCTTACAAAAAAATATCAAATGAAAAAATGAGCATCAAAGAAATATAAAAAGAGAAAATTCAACTCTTTAGGCTATCCAAATATCTATATCAAGGAAATAGATGCCTGACTGGAAGTAGAGCTATGTTTGGGGGAATTACAAAGATAACCTTGCCAAGGCTATGGATGCTTGATTGGAAACAAGGCTCTATCCAAGGTTGGATTTGGAGGATTACTAAGTTATGTAGTTCAATGTCAATGAGCTAGCTTTTTCACCAAGTTTCAGAGATGGGAATTAATCAATGCATACATTGATACTTTTCAGATGAATTTTGTAATTTTTATGTCAAAATTCAGGTAAAGGTAAGGAGCTATTATGAGAAAATATGCATAAGTTATAATTTATAGTGGGTAATCAGGTCCCGGGTTTTCATTTAAATTTGGTTTTGTTGGTTGGAAGTTGTTGTGTGGTCTCACAACATTCCCCAAGAATGTAAGGCTTGGGGACCCAAGTGAAAAATTTAATGCTTATAGTAGGTGCTAGTTGACAAAGGAACACTAGAAGTCAATGTTAAAGTGGAAGTCTTTAAAATAATTTGTGAATTTGAGTGTATCGGGTGTTGAGTATATCAGGTACTGAGTACCGAAAAGCCAGGTTGGATGGAATGTTTAATGCAAGGTTTGGTAGGTCATTGCGGTCTAGAAGTAAAGGTTTTGGATTTGTGAAGTTTTTGGTGGTAACTAAGATTCAAGTGAACTTTTTTCCAATAAAAGTTGAAGCTTTTCGGGCATTGGGTATCGGGTAGCAATGCATGCGTGTTGAAGTGTTAAAGTTGATTGTTAAGTTTTTCTTGGAAGCCTAAAACATCTGGTAGCCTACCTAAAGGGATAATTATGCGAGAATGCATTAAAAGAGTGTTATTTATGACTTGCCTTAAAAGATGATTTATTAATGATGGTTTTATTTTAATGGGATTTTTATCTTAAAAGATGATTTATTAATGATGGTTTTATTTTAATGGGATTTTTATCAATGTTTTAAAATGCGATTGATAGATGGAATTTTATGTGCAAGAGAAATAGGATGTTGGACTATGTTTTGGTATAGACGGTCATGAAAATTTGGATCACGAGTAGTGATATAATTAGGTTGGGCGATACACTCTGGGAGTTCATGTGATGAAGGAGAGTACCTTGATTTGGGGAGATTTACTTCCATGTGTTTTATGTTTGAGCCCAAATGTTATTGTGGGAACAAAAAGTGTTGGTAGATTCAGATAAATAGTTCCAATTGATCACTCTGAATATCTAGTAGAGGAAGTGCCTACATATTTTTTGATAAATTTTCTTGGTTTGGGTTTGATTTCTTGATCAAATTTTAATGACATAGGTCTAAAAGTTTCAAAGTGCTAAAGAAGGTTGACATCTATTGACTTATTTAGAAGTTCTCTTTCTAGTTGTCATGTTCCATGTGCCTTGCTGCAATTCATCCCTTGGATTTCCTCTCATGTGTTGGTTAAATTTCCCAAGCATCTTGTTCTTATAAAAGGTTGGGAGATGTTCCATTTTAAGTTAAGTTCAAAATTTGTGGATATCGGAGAACCAAATTTTTTTCAAGTTTTGTTCTTTTTCCTATTTTTTGTTCCATTCCATATTAAAAACTTGTATGTTTCATTAGAAGATAACTAACATTAGAGCTAATTTCAAAGCTATTTCCTGATATGAAATCTTATGTAGCTATTTTTTTGTTCCTATCGGACAAGATTGAGTGTTGCATCATTTAAGGGTGCATATTGAAACTATTTGGTGGCAAATAATCCCCTTTTTCTTTAAATTCTTGCATCATTTTGTGCCTAGCTATGAAGCAATCTAGTGATGTATGGAATGGTTTGCTCTGGTTTGGTTATTTCTTGAGGCATGCATGGATAATACTTGGGAGAAATTTTACATTTTAGTAATTTTTTATGCTTTCTTTTAGAATAGATGTTTTATATTTCAGAAAATTTTCCAAAAAAAGTGATAAATGCATGGAGTTTTATTGTAAATATTTTGATTCCATGAAAATTTTGAATGCTTAATGCTAAATCTACTAGAATGAATGTAAGTTATTTAAATTTCATTAAATATCATTACAAATTTGTTGATTTCATGAAGTTATTAAATGACCAGACCGAGATTATTTTTATATCTCTATGATACTAGCCAATGCCTTAAGGACCGTTTACCCCTCGTGTTTAACAACATTATCACAATGAACCCTAAGCGAACCTAACTCGTCAAGAACTAACATAAACGAGTCTTGGGATCAAGTCGAGTTAGCCTTAGATTTCAGTTTTCCTGGTGGAGTCTTTCAAGAAAGATAGGTTCCTGTGGTGTCCCTATGAGAATTTATCTACCTATTGGTGTGCAACTAACATCTATGTCAATAGTAAGAACTTCCATAACAGTTGAAGAAAACAAGCCATTGCATAAAGGAAATTGTAGAAGGAAAAGGTTTGAAGCCAACCCTAAGAAAGAAAGAGGTTGCCAATTTTCAAAAAATTAGGTCTCATAAAATTAGGAAAAGGTCATTCATGCTAGCCACTGCATGTAGGATTAAAAGTGATCTCAACACCCACTTCGCTATAGACCTTAATGGAAGAGCTAGAAAGGTGGATCAAGGTTTTAATCCTTTGTTAGGTGATATGATGTTGGTATTGATTAATTGATTATTAATTGATTGAATTTGATGATGCAATGGCATTCTTAGGTTATTTATTAAAATGCAAAAAACTATTCAGATTTCTAAAAAACACATATTGATAAACAAAAATAGAGTTCAGAACAATAGAGGGTAGACACAAAATAACCTGAAATATAAATTTAGGATTGAAATAGTTGGATAGGGGTGTTGAGCACCCTAAATTGGGAAGCAACTACTCAAGATCTTATTTCACTCTCTTGTTGCTCTTGGTTTGTGTGCTCTTCTATTCTAGACTCACTGTTGGAACTTTGTTTATCATTGATAAAATCCACTTCCTTGATTTGGTGACTTGTAGGGATTGAATGCATGAATGAGAAGTTAGGTCTTTAATATTCCTCCAATTCACTTTAGATATGTAACTTTCACACATGAAAGAGGGGGGGGTTGTGTCATATAGGGGCTTGGATAAGTCAAACCCCATTTTGGTATTTCTACCTCCATAATGGCTATGATGTAAAAGGAGAGATTTCCCTTGATTGGGTAGAGGCTAAATGATAAACAAGTGATAAATTGAAAATTGTTACAACTCACCACTTATATTTTCATTTCATGATGGATTGAAGTCAATGTATTCATCACCTTCAAGGATAAATTGACGCTTGATTTGAAGTCCTGCAAGTGTTAGTACTCACAAAAAAGAAACATGAAAACATGATGCCTGGCTAAGATGATGCTTGATTGAAATAAATTTTGCAATAATTCTACTAATTTTTCTCTTGACTACTTTTAGGATGCTCAATTATGCTATATTTTCACTTTCCAAAATTGCTAGCTTGTTAGGAATAAAATGGTGAAAATGATTTATATTTATATGCAATTCTTCTAATTTCCTAAAAATATAATACTGATAACTAACAAATGATTTTGGATTTTCAAATATTAAAATGTTGACATCAACATAAAGAAAATTTAGCCAAAATAGGTTGGACAAGGGCATTGGGTGCCCTAGGCCAAACCCATCCATTTCAGGGCTTTAAACATTAGTCTTAAATATTAAATGTTTAAATTTTCAATCCAATCTTTTAATTTTATGAAGATATTTATAAAATGGGAAAATTAAATGCATAATTAGGTCCAAGCACACAGGGGGGAGCTAAACCTAGTGTGAAATTTTCAAGGGCAACAATTTTCAAGGCTACAATTGTAAAAGAACATAATCATTGTGAAGAGGTGAATGTGTAAGAAAAATATATGTTTAGTGTGCAAGCTATAGCCCATAGTGATAAAGGGGCTGATTTGAATAAGATGTTTGTAGCCACAACATTTATAAAGTCAGAGTGAAAATTCTGAAAGGAGCAAATGAATATGAAATAATTGCAACAAGGAGGTTGTAGGTCGAGGAAAACATGTGGTTTGAATATGAAGATTGACACCTACAAAAGAAAAGAAAAGTAAATAGAAGAAAATAATGCACACCATAGTTTGACCACAAAAATTAGGAGGAATTGCAATATAGAGAGATCATTGAGAGATCATGGTCACCATGTAAGAATAAAATCAACACCAATAAAAGGAAGATGAGATTGTTGTAGAAAAAACCAAGAGGATCCAAAGCCATAGTCAAAGAAGAAACCGCAAAGTGATTGTTGGAGAAAAGAGAAAATTGGTAGATCACCAAATTTCATGAAAGTGAAGATAAATTCATCATTTTGTAAGGTGAGATATAGCTAGTTTGGAACTATTGTAATAGTTTATAGAAGTCACCCAATGTCCTCAAAGTCACTTGTAGAGGAGGAACACAAAGCTTCTGAATAAGGGAAATTGCAAGAAGATAGATCATGGTTTGAAAAAATGCCACTCTATGGTTGAAGGAATAGTTCATAGTCAATAAAGAAGGATACTGCAAGGAAAAAGGTAACTGATGTCACTGAAAAGAAAAACATATTTTTTACTAAATAAATTTCTTAGTTTTTAAGGTTCCGTAAGTGTCTAGGATGAGAGAGAGTGAACTATCATATAGAAGAGAAGCCTCTGTTAGAACAAGGTAAGACATAGAAGCTTCTAAAGGAGATCATAAGATCAAAGGAGGATAGAAAGTGTGAAATTTTTGAATTTTTGAATTGGTAAACAAATAATATGGTTGAATGTTGTATAATTTGTATTTGTATAACATATAAGATTAGTAGAGTCAACTAAAACTAGTATCCTTGAGCACTAGTATTGTGGCTCAAAGGGAGTTGTTGAGAGAGAAAAATTAGTATCACACCTGAACCTACAATGTATTGGTGAGCAAGAAGCCAAAGCTCATGGTTAGAGCATCCTAACAAAAATGGGATTTCCTAGGTTTAATTTCTAGAACTTGAAGATTATATATGTTGAAGCATCAATGAAAGAAATCAAGAAAGTAATTGGAATTCATAGTTGTGATTAAGGGTGAGTGTTTGAAATATAATCCCAACTAATCTTGTTGGATCTATCCTCTTTGTATTAGCATTAAATCTCAATCAATCTCAGCATTAAAGACAAGGATTCAAATAGATTGCATCTTAATTCCTCCTAGCTATTCATTGTTCCATTGTCTGGTTTCACACTTTTTGTGGGTGGTTTGAATATAATATATTTTTTTCTCTCTCCTCCATTGGTGGATAAATTTTTATATATAGTATATTATTCTGATTTTGTTTTCACTCTTTCAAGAGTTCAACTCTATAGAGCTATAAGAAGTCAAAATTTGTAAGAATGAATATAATTTGGTATCAATATATTTGTGTTTATGAAAGAGTCAAATACTTAAAGATTTACATAAGGTAAGGAATTGTAAGAAGTTGTAATAGATAAATATAATTATGATTCTGTATGGATGAGTTGAAGCTCAATCTTTGTAATATCTCATTGAGAAATTGTCAAAAGTTGTAAGGGGTCAAATAAATGTAATGGTGTTCTACTTAGAAGAGTCAAAGCTCTCACAATATTTAAAACTATATTTTGATCAATATAAAATATCATGTATATTTCTATTTGTTTTATTTATTTTAGTCTCCCTCTTTTATCCTTCAAATGGTATTAGAGAAAACTTGAGAGGATTATCTAGGTTTGAGAATTTGGAGAAGCAAGAGTTCATGGGTGGTTTTTCAAAAGAGGCCAATCCAAAACAATGTGTCACATGATTGATGGAAGTTTACATAAGAGTTGCATTGTTGTAAGTCGTAGTAGATGCATTTTATGAAATGTGTAGGAGAAATTGAAGGATCATTAGGAGATCAAGTTGATGCTAAAATTGTAGCATGTATCATAGATTGAAGAAGATGAATAAGCATTGTAGAAGTGTAAGTTGCCAATCTCTGAAGAGATAAATCATTGCTATGAAGAAAGTAAGAACTGACACAACAATTGAAGATAGCAAGTGATTGCATGAAGGAAACTATAGAAGGAAAAGGTTTAAAGCCGAACCCAAGACAAAGAGAGGTTTCCCATTTAAAAAAAATTAAGTCTCATGGAATGAGGAAAAGGTCAACCATGCTAGCCACTACATGTAGAAATAACTACCAATCAAAAGATCATGAAATAGTTGTAGATATGAGTTATTGTAAAAGAAGAACATAATCATTGTGAAGAGGTGAATGTGTAATAAAAATATATGTTTAATGTTCAAGTTGCAACCCATAGTAATAAAGGGGATGTTTTGAAGAAGATGTTTGTGCTGGAATTTGGAAAGGCAACAACATTTATAAAGTTAGATTGTAATAATTAAAAGGAGTGAATGAATATGAAATAATTGCAACAAGGAAATTGTGGTATGAGAAAGGCCACTGCATGGATGAAGGAATAGTTTACAATCAAGAAAGGAGACTGCAAGGAAAACTGTAATTGATGTCAACCCAAAAGAAAAGCCTAGTTTTCATTAATAAATGTTTTGAGTTTTTAAAGGTTGCATGAGTAAGTGTCTAGGATGAGAGAGAGTCAAATATTTTATAGAAGAGAAGCCTTTGTTAGAACAAGGTAAGAAAGAGGAATTGCTAAAGGAGATCATAAGTTCAAAGGAGGATATAAAGTGTGTAAAATTTATGAAATTTTCAATTGGTACATAAATAATATGGTTGAATGCCATAGGATTCTATATTTGTGTAAGTAATGTATGAGGCTTGTAGAGTCCACTAAACCTAGGATCCTTGAGCACTAGTATTGTGGCTCAAAGGAAGGTGTTGAGAGAAAACTATGGAATCACACATGAACCTACAATGTTTTGGTGACCGAGAAGCCAAATATCATGTTTAGAGCATTCTAACAAAAATAGGGATTTCCTAGGTTTGATTTCTAGAATTTGAAGATTGTATATGTTGAAGTATCAATGAAAGAAATCAAGATAGTAATTGGAATTCGTAGTTTTGATTGAGGGGAGTGTTAGAAATATAAATCCAACTAATCCTATCTATTCTCTTAGTATAAGCATTAAAATCAGTTAATCTCAACATTAAAGACAAGGGTTCAAATCATTTGCATCTTAATTCCTCCTAGTGTTTGTTGTTCCATCAACAAGTTTCACATGCTTTATGGGTGATTTGAAATACAATATTTTATGTTTGTTCTCTCTCCTCTGTTGATGGATAGTTTTCTCTATATATTGTATTAGTCTGATTTTGTTTGTACTCTTTCAAGAGTCTAGCTCCATAGAGTAGTAAGAAGTTAAAATTTGTAAGAATGAATGCAATGGTATCTATTGGAGTAATTAGGACTTCACTTTCAATAATTAATTAATCATTAAGTCCCTTATTACTTTATTCACATAAGCTAAAATTAGGAGTGATTTTTATTAATTAGATTAGACTAAATATAAGTCAAGTTGTCTCATTGCATGAGATTAAGACACTTGTCACAATATAAATCATTCATCATCTAGGGTTTTCTTTTTCAAGCTTTTATAAGCATGCACATTCATTGTAATCCAATGTAATTCCATTTAATTCAATTACAATTACAGGTTAATCTCAATATCAGAGTGTGTGTGATACTTGTGTGGATTCAATCTTTTCTCTCAAGGTTGCATAGAAAATTAGTTACTTTGATCTGTTGTTTCAAATAGGAATTTTGATTGCAAGTATTTTTGGTTCTATTGGGTTGATTATCAACTCCAACATGGTGTCAGAGCACTAGATTTGTGATTTCCTATCCAAATTTTGAGAGAACCGACCTTGAGGCGATAATCAGCTTATCCTGAGGAAAAATGTGCATGACCATTAAGTCTAGAAAAACCAAAAACCTAAAGAACACCTATCGTTTCATCAAATTTAGAAAAGTTAAATTTAAAATGGCAATTTTCTTTAAAACATAAAATCTGATGCTAGTTGTACGACTTTTGTACATATATGTATTGTTTCACTATTAATACTTCTTGGTTGGCATGAGAAGGTAGGGTTTAAATTTTTTTCTTTGGTCTTTAAAAATATTTTTGATAGAGATTTAAAAAAATCAGAAAGAAAAAAATTGTAAAAACCTTTTTGAAAAAAATATTGTGGGTAAAATGTACCAAGGCCCATGTAGTTCACAAGTCACATGGGCCATTGGGCCCCATGAAATTTCCAATCAGTGGCCAACAAAAGCCTAATGACCTTTATTGAACACTAGTCATGGCCTATACCTGCTGCTCCAATGACGTCCACTACAAAATCTACTGCCAACTTAGCATCAAGCAGAATATTCCATAAAACTCGATGTCAACAAATTTTTTTTAGTTACGTGACTTGTAGAAGAATATTTTATTGAATATTTAGGAAAATACACAACATATTCCAGTCGGGATATTTTTTAGGGGTATCAATTTTTTGCCGATGAGGGAAATATTCCCCAGTATATTATGTTGGTGATATCATGTTGACATTAGCAACTGTACGACTGACCCTCCAAACCCCCTCCTAGCCTTCATTTTCCCTAAAAGAGCAATTTTTTTCTTTTTGGCATAACTTAGGCATCTGGTGTCAAAATTAGGTAAATGAGATATCATAAGAAATTTGGTTCCAAGTACTTTCAAGTGGTGTAGGTTCTATTATCAAATTTTCCTATTGGTTCTTGTTATTCTCAGCCAAATTTAGATCTTTATTTTTCACTTACGAGCTCATAAATTTTCACTTGTATCTTCAATTTTCATGATTTTAGTGACAATGGGAAGGTATTTTAAAGCTCTTCAATTCCATTCATGAAATTTTTCTAGAATTTTCCTTTGATACATTTTATTAATTTTTTATGTTTTCAAATTTATGTCAATTACTTGGACGTCTTGACACCTAGAAAGGATCTATTTGTGTTGGATGACTTTATTTGATCTGGTTTATATGTACCGAGGTTATTAGTCTCTAATTTTATCATTTGAGGAAGTATCATGGGTTTTTCTATTCATCCTGTTGTGGTCATCCTAGCAAAGGATAAATATGAGTCTTGTTGAAATGACATCCTGACACATCTCAGGTGGCTTGATCTTTTTCCTTATCTATATGGACTCATACACACACAAGAAACATTAGGGAGTTATTTACCATGGGGTATTATTTGTGATCATGTTGTAGGGGATATATGTTCTAGTGTTGATCTTGACACTATGTGTGTTGTATCAGACATGATTGTCCCCACACACTTTGGAATTGCCTTTGGGAGATCTATGGAGACCCCCATATCTCTTCATACCTAGAGGATCCTACTACAGATTATATCATTCCTCCTGTAAATGCAAATTTCATGGCCTTTGATCACGATACTTTAGAGGAGCTTGAGTGTATCACACGTCTTGCATGTTCTGATGGTTCAAAGACTTGTCTTCATGTTCATACTCTTCATATTGAGACTTCATCACTATCTTCTATTGTTCCTGATCAACTTGGAATTGTCACATATTTGGCCCCTATTGGTTTAGTGCAATACGACATCCATTTTCTTCTAGAAATATCTACTTCAAATTCATATATTACAAACATATCATCCATATTTGTAGAGTCTTAGATTATAGATTTGGAGGATTAATTTGAGGACATTCATCTCCTCTTTGTTGATAGCCACGTTATCGATGTTTTTCCACCATCTTCATCACCTTTGCAGCTTGTTCTACACCATTCTTCAATAATTTCTAGATTGACATAATCTCTTTCTAAATGTGGACACAAGCACTTTTCAGAGGTACCCATCATTTGGATTTGGATTCCTGATTGTCCCATATTTTTGGATTGGCTTCTCTGATCACCAATGGATTTTTTTCTTCCTAAGGAGATGAAACATAAAAATATGGTGGTGAATCTAACATTAGTGTTCATAACCTAGGGCCATTTCCACATTTTTATAAATTTCATTGGGATATATATCAACAAGATGAATTGATTGAATATCAACCTTAATGGTGAGCCAACCAAATGTGGATTTGTATCCTAAGGGGGATTTCTAGAAGGAATTGGAATTATTTTAGAATGGTTAACTTAATGATCCTATTTTCCCTAATATTAAAAATGCACGATATCAATAACTAACAGACGAAAACAACACTCTACAAGTGGATCCGAGAAGTGTATAGGACAATGAACCTACTCAAAAACTTTGGTTTTGATATACCTACAAGGAAAAGGTCACCCAAGGGTGAATGGGTCCTTATAGGGCCTTTTAGATCAAATTTCTAGGTCCTTTGGTGCTAGATCTGAGACTCTATTGCCACATGTCCCACTGTCATAATTTCTGAAATAGATTCTAAAACTTAATTTCTTTGTCTTTGCAAGAATGATGATAATAAATACAATAATTAAAAAATTCTCTTCAAGATCTCTCAATCTTTCTTCAACCTATATCCTACACATACATAAAGAGGGAAAAATGAACATTTTTTTATTTTTTATGGAGGTTTACCTTGGTCAAACCTCATTTTGGTAATTAAACCTTGATAAAAAGATAATAAAAGGGGAGGAAATGATGAATGAGAACTTGTCGCAACTCACCACCCTTCAATGGATTCCTTGAAGGATTGAAGTCATACACATATCTTCAAAGGAATTGGATCTTTCTTGCTTGATTTTCTTGAATCCTTGGATGCTTGAGGATCTACAATGCATGTTAGCCTCCACAAGATAACATGAATACACATAAAATTTGACATGATGTTAGAATCTTGATTGCTACTGATAATAACTGATAATGCTGCTATTGAATGATCTTGAAAATAATTTATTTGCTCAAATTTTTTTGGGAAGGTGTGTGTTATATTTCAAATGATAAAAATACAATGTATTTATAGGTGTTTATCTGACTTCTTGAAAATTAGATTCCAAAAGCTGACAATTACAATTTGAATTTGGATCATTAAAAGATCACCAAAAACATATTTTAAAATGGGTCTTAGTACATAAAGGGGGCCTATTCGCCCATGGGTGAATGGATCCTGACCTATATTTCCAAGACACTCATATTCCATGGCAATTAAAATATTAAATGCATTTATTCACTATTGGTCCCCCTTTTGAAAAATGGTAATAATAAGGCTTTGGAATGCATAATTTGGTAAATTAGAAGCTTAATTAAGTTGAATAAATTAAGTGACCCAAACATAGTATGAAATTGTAAATATATACAATTTCCTACACTATAGGGGAGAAATGTTGTTTGCAGACAATGAATTATATTCTATCTTCACGCATCATCATTTTCATGTGAGAGCTCTTTATTTATGGGGGATTCATATCTTCATTTTCTCTCTTATCAAGGGGACATCTATTGTTCTTATATTAAAAAATTAGTCCTTGGGGGTTCACATTGAGTCCTTCTATCCTTCTTTCACTAGTACAATTATTTCATTTTCTCTTTTGGAGAGGAGTTTTTTCCATGCGGTTTTCTCCTTTTCTCTAGTTATGAGAGATTCATTTATTTGCACATGGGTGTCACATCCCCATTGTCCAAGGTTGTAAGAAGAATAAAATAAATAATATTAAACCTATTAACAAAGGACAAGGGAGATAATACATTTAGTGAGGAATGGTGCTCACAAGTTTCATCCAAATTTTCTCTTGAGAAGAAATAACAAAAGGACAAGGCGAGTGGGAGAAGAGATTGTGATGCCCTGTGATTGCATTAAAGAGGAGAGGGCGTGAGGAGAAAACAAGACATTTCCATTAATAAAGTATGGAAAACTAGTCCTACCCTATTTCTCCATTTGATTTTCCATGTGAAATGATAAGAGAGGGTAGGTAGTGTGGAAAAGAGGTACATAATAGTATTTAATCCCCCATCACCCCTCATTCTAATATTTTCAAGCTTTGTCTCTAGGAGAAAAATGTAGGGAGAAAATAAAGGTAGAGATAATGCAATGTTTGAAAAAAAAAATTCAGAACATGAGATGAGATGGGGAAGATGCCAAGACATGAGGAGAACAAAAGCACATGCAACACCATAGGAATAAAATGAAAAGGAAGGACATGAATAGATTGGAGAAAGATTACAAAACGTGGTCATTAGAATGCATAGATTGCATGATGAGTGAAATGTATTTGCTGAAAAGACTCTAGAAACTATTAAGAAAAAGTATTTTGGCGGATGCAAATGAAATAAAAAATCCCACAACCTTTCGCAGTGCCCTCCGTGCCAATGATATGAAATGGGAGCTTTTGGTTAGGTCATGGACAACCCTCAAAGCATAAATGATAGGGGATTATAAACAGAAAAAAGAGGGGTACATGGAGAATGAGGAGAGGAGTTGAAGAGGGGGGAGGGAAGAGTCATTGGTAATGACCTAGTAGATTAAACAACTAGTACACAAACAACAATATATGACTAAATAAACTACTAAAAATTGCATATAAATGACTAAATTTAGTCAGGTGACTATTAGTGGTTTATTTGTAGTAATTTATAACACCACTAAATTTATGACTAAACAATTTTAGTCATTTATTTAGTCACTGATTTTAGTCATTAATTTGGTCATTGATTTGGTCATTGATTTGATCATTTATTTAGTCATTTCTTTAGTCATTAATTTTAGTCACATGACTATTTTAATGGTTTATTTGTAGTCATTTATAACACCACCAAATTTATGACTAAACTATTTTAGTAATTTATTTAGTCATGGTAGTGATTTTTTTAGTCATATATTTAGTCATTAATTTAGTCATATATCTAATCATTAATATAGTCATTACTTTAGTCATATATTTAGTCATTACAAATCAATCTAACTTAATTAATCCTCACAAATTTATGCATATAAACTTCAAGTATCATAGATATTCAAATGTTAAAAAACACCATGAAATGAAGACTAAAATGCTTGAACAAATATGATTGATCAGACACAAACTCAAACAGATTACAAATCAAGAGGAGCCACAACACAATATTTATGAGTGGAGAAAAAACCACTTTGAAAATTTACTTCATTAAGCCTCATTGGAAAATCAAAATCTCATTGGTTACATTCAATGTCTCAATGACACTGTACAACTTACAGACACTATATAAATAAAATACTCCTATTTTCATATACTTATACTATTTTCCCCTTAAATATAGTCCTTTTGGAAGGGCAACGACCTCCTATAGGGGCTTGACCCATTTAATCCCCTTGCAAATCCACAACTTTCTCACTACTATTGGTTTTGGCTCCTCCAAAATCTTCCTCGCTGGTATTCATGACCTTCCACTTCTCCAATTTGGAGCTACAATCTGAAAATAAGGTTTCAAAATTTGCACATCAAAAACTCAGAAAAGTCAAATAATATAGAGGATAAAATTCAAACATTTTCTTTTCCTTTTCCAACTATGGCACCCTAAACTTAGGTGCTAGATATAGTGAATGTATCAGAATTAGATATAACATCCATCAAAAGCATATTTGGAAGTATATTTTTATTAGATATTGTAGTTGCAAGTTCCACTAATTATAATAAAGATAAATAGTTTTACCTTTCTACATCAACTAATGCAATTTTGATAACTTTTAGTGGATAAAAAATGCTAGCCTTTATCATATCAACATACTCACCTGCAAGTTGCAACACAACATTAAACTTATTAATTATACTCAACATCTAAGAAAGAAAAAGATAATTCAAACATTATCAATTTAGTAGAAAAATCATCAATTTCAAAGATCAAAGTAGCCAATGCTTCACTCTCTACATCCTTTGCTACAATCAAAAGAGGCCTTTGTTTCTGTGATAAATGCAACAAGAAATTATGTTATTTGTCAAAACTTATCACTATGTACTTATGAACTCAAGATCATTTAAATTTTCAAACTAATCGACTTGACTACCTAATTTCTTTCTATCACATACACTTTTGGTATCCAAGATAATTGAGAATCCTAATTATTGAACTAAGAAATTCATCAACGTACGAAATTATATCTTAAGTAAAATGTAAATAAAATCAACATTACATGTCTTAGCTTATCAATTGATCTCAAACTGTATATGCACCTTTTTCATATAGCTTAAGGACATCTACAATAGATATGCACAAAATGAATTTGGTGGAAAGACTTTAAAAACTTTCAAGTGAATACAATTTGCCATAAATGCATAGACAATACATCCCTATAAGAAATATTATACTCCCTTAATTAAATATTATTACATATTATTCTATTGGGGGTAATTTACTTTATCAGGGGGAATTTTGTTTAGAAAACCTAGATCACCAACATATCAGCTCATGTGAGAGGTTAATAACCAACTATTAAGCCTACACATGACACATGCATGCACAAAATAACAAAGAAAAATAAAGATCATGCATCACACAATAAGTATAAGACAAAAAAATGTCAAAAGAGCTGTGTTAGGACTAAAAAAATAATCCCACATATTTGCATTAACATCTATTCATTTATCTCCTAGTCCTTACAAAATCTCACTAGACTCAATTTCATGATCTAGACAAATTATTGAGGTTCGTGTAAAAAATCCATTTTTGTAACTAGCATACCCAAATAATCACATTCATGAAATCCATTGAAGTCCTTTGATACCATCAGGCTAATAATACTTTATTGGTGGAACTCCCATCACCACCCCACTGATAGCTCAATAGGGCCAATTCATATCCTTACATCGGTGTAATATCCTCCCATCGTCACAGCTCTGGTGCATCAGCAGAATGAATGATGAAGCTCCCCCAATAGCCCGATATAATCATGGGGTATCAAAGTCTAAAACTTATCGGTGAAGTTGGGATGCATTAGGGTAACATTGTTTGATTTCTTACTAATAGACCAAAAGAAAAACACTTATCGGTGGAGAAGGTGGCCATCGGTGGAAAATGAACCAAGGTCCCAACGATATAGCGATGAATGATTACTACTAGCTGATGTGGCATCAAAAGCATCGTCAGGATATTTAACATAAATTCTCTCCCCAATGACAAGACTGAAGCAGGTGGTATATTAATGAGCCAACACAGAGGTGAATTGCACCATGAATTAATCATACAATTTGCAGAAACCAGAAAGACTACGCTAACTGCAAAAGTAGAAAGGACAAAACTCAGAGCTCTCACGCAATGAAGCCAAGAGAAGCAAAAATTCATGTAAGTACTCCACTCTTAGCTAGAAAGTTGCATTTTTTCAGAGTTTGCAATGGAAGAAAATGTGGAAAAACCTAAGGCAAAGAAACAAAAATTGAAAAGAGGAATTTAAACCAAGACTTGATAGATCAGTGTCCGGGGTCAGGGCCAAGACCCAGAAGAAGTGTTCAAGCAAGTAAATTGTTAGATAAACATAGGGGTCTTGGGGATGTTTGGACGCTACACTGGGGCTATGAGCTTTTTATTTATCACTACAGAAAACAATTCAGATTTCAACCAGTCTATAACCCATGGAGACTGAACTTAGGAAGACTTGTGGTGCCAAATGTGTTCATCAACGTAGAATTGGTGAAAGCTCTGGCTAGTTGGTATAATGCCAAGAAAATAACTATCCAATCTCCAAATGGGGCCGATATGCTTGTTATCTCCTAAGACTTGATATCTAATGTATTTTAGTTAGAAGGTCCCATGAAATTGCCATTCTCCATTAGAGACTTTTTGATAGAATATTGTTGCATGGATACTAGTTACAAGAGATGGAAGCTAGCTTTGCACAAACCTAAGAATGAGCAAGGTCAACTCAAAAAAATCTCAAGCAATGAAAACCCTCCATTTCATATAGATTTGTTTGAAGAATACTTCCAATATACCTACTACTTAGTTGGTCATGTCTTGGGAATTGAGGTTCCACCACTTATGTCTATTGCACTGATGGTTCTAGCAGCTGATATACAAAGCAAAGATGCTAGTTCATTCGACTATAAAAACTATTTGGCGAATGCCCTAAATTAAGGGCCAGTGATTGCATATATTTCAAACACTATTCCTTGTTAATGCATTTACTTTTATATGAGGGACATGCTAGAAATGTGTGGGGTAAAGAATTAAGAATCAAAGACATAGATAAAGATGGAAACTTTAAACCTGTACAGATGTGGAATGCACTATGGGATAGTCGATGTGAGAGGTCTCACTATTTATATTTTGAAGAATATTTTGTTAAACCACTAATGAAGTTGCTAGGCTATTCATATGATCACAATTTATCTCCTGAGGTGTAGAGATTTTTGAGACCAAGGAAAACAACCCGAGAGGCAAGGTGAACCATAATTGGGGAGACTGGTATGCCTTCTTCGATTGCACAGTAATAAGGGTTTATGGATTTGGAGGGGTTCCACATTTACTACCCTAAGTGGTTCCTAATAGTTTTGCTTATTTGGAAATAGTATGACAAAATTAGCAAGGTCTGATACTAAACATCTCAGAGTCATAATAAACAATCACTCTTTCCTAGCACTTTTTGTTTTGGAGATTTCACATTATGTGCCATTGAAGGATATGAAGAAATTGGTGCTAAATTAGCTCATTACAACCTTCCTCTTGGGTATGAAAGAAATAAATTTGATGCAAAGGGATTTATTCATCAAGCAAGATTAACTCTGAATTTGTCAGGGTATGAGCATTAGTTTGCACTTGATGATGTGATCAGGAACCAAGATGAAGCTTCCACTGGTGAGATAATGGATTCATATAATAAAGTTGTTCTTGTAGAGGAATGGAAGAGAAAGAATGTCCCATCATATAGAGAAGTATTTTCTAATATACAAGATCCCTTCGCTAGGATTAAGCAACTTATTGCTCATATGAATGAAATAGTAAAAGATGTGCCCTCATACATTTTTGATACATCTCATACAAGTTACACATGAATGCAGGTTGAGGATGTGGAGCCTTTGTATCACATACCCCTACAACCCACCCCTGATGTATGTTTCTCCACTGACAACAGTGAAGAGGAAGGAAGTGATGAGGAGAGTGATGGAGAGGAGCAACCAGTGGAACAAATAAAGGCCCCTGTGATTACACAATATGAGCCCCCTTAGGAACTTGTAAAATTTGAAACATCAGATGAGTTATCTGATGACATTAGGGTCAAGGATGGCCATGAATTCATTTCTGATAAAGATTTTGTTAAAACTCCCGAGTTCAAATCATTTATCTATGAGTATAAGGGGAAGAAAATAAGACAAAAGGAGCAAGACATTACTCTTGAAAAGGAAGTTGATGCCTTAGAAGAATTGAAAAAGGAAGTTGATAGGGAAATGCAACCCATCACTCCTGAAAGAGGTAGATAATTACTTCAAGAGGCTAGGGTACTACTTCTACTAGGATGGGACATGCGCTTAGCAATTGTGTTCGATAGTTTCAGAAAAAGAGGGTATAGAACAATGAACTTATCAGAGGAAACTAGTGATAAGATATATTCAGGGTCTGGATACAATCTAGATGAGGATTCCTTGCTTATTTGGTCATTATACCCTCATGAGAAGAGGCCAACAATGATTGAAAATCCTAATCAAGTATTTAGAAACCTTTTGGTCAAAAGAGTTGCGGGCACTAATCCCTTAGAAACTACAGAGCTGAATGTCAATGTGGCAAAATTCACTAGAGCACAAATTGAAAATTGGTCAAAGAGAATGAAAATTGAAAAAGAAGTTATCACATCAAATAGAGAAGTCATATTCATCTTCTGCTCTAGAATTGTATGCTCCATGGCTCAAAAAGGATAAGAGAGTGTTAGATGCATTAGCTGATGCAGCCTATTGTAAAACTCCCATTTGAAAGCCCAAGAAAAGTGTAAAACACTGGAAAAAGAGGTGAAAATCATTAAGTACAATGTTGTGTCTGAGATAATCAAAGAGAGGTTCAATAAGATGATAAAGCAAGCTGATGATAATTGGGGTGTATTTAAGAAAATACAATCAACACTAGAGGAGAATTTCCGGTTACAAGGAAGAATGATTGATAAAAAGAAGGAACTTTTGGGTGAACATATCCTAAAAGACCAAACACTGCAAAGATATAACGACTTGGTGAGATCCCACAACCAATATCAAGAAAGGGATGATTGGAAAGCAGAATTTATAGAGTTTCTAACAATTGCATTGTAGGAGATCAACGATGAGGATATGGTCTTGTAGAATACTCATTAACAAATTGAGAAATTCATGTACATAGAGTATGATATGAAGGTGGTCATATCCAATGCCGACACTCATGTAGAATAGGGGTACATTGATCACCTCTTAGCTTTCAATCTGTTTATAAATCGGGTAGTGGATAATTCAGGCACAATTGAGAAATAGTCAGAATCGATCGGTGGTAATGATGTGGACCCTATCATACAGTAAATCTTTGAATAGGTCTTAGATGACTGTAGGATTCTACTCAAAGATTAACGGATTGGTACACATGTTTATGATTGTGTTAGTTTCTTAAATTAAGTTCAAAATCATGTTTTGTTATCAAGAGTCATGTCTTTTGGTTTGAAGCTAATTGTTGCCTCTCGTGTATATAAGAGAGACCAGGACCAAAAGAAGGATATAGGAGAAGATAGTAGGTGAATAGGGATAGATAGACAACAAAAAGCTTCCATAATGTTTCCATTTCAAAAGACTATGTTGTAGATATAATTTTGAGGAAATAAATGAAGGATCTTTGATTCTGTGGCTTTATATTGGTATCAATTGTTTGTTTAAAATATTCAATTACCTGGTTGTCTCCAGTTTAATATTTCCTTATTATTTAAATTGGTATATCAAGTATATATTAAATTTATCAAAGCACATTTTTTGTTCGATGGAGGAGCATGTATTCTCCTCATACATGCAAAAATTGTCATGTTACACTATATTTAGCAACTCTACAAAACTTGACAAAAATGACCTACAAATACTTTGGATAGTTTGCACTTTTACAACTTTTTTTCAACTTTGTCTCTTTTACCCAATTGACTCTAAAATCATCCTAATTCATAGTGAATGGTCTCACAAGACCTAATTAACACAAAATGACCTCCTCAAATGCTAAAATGACCTACTAAGATGCAATGGCATTCAAATTTGAAAATGGAAGCTTAGGTGCTCTTGCACCAACATGTATGCTATGTGTGGGATCATAGACAAGGAACTTGAAGTGTTCGAAAAAATGCCTCAAAGAAATGTGGTCTCATGGACTACAATAATTGTAGGATATACACAAATTAGATATGTTGAAAAGGCTTTAGAAACTTTAAAGCAAATGCAATTTGTAGGTTGTTCCAAAACAACCTATGGTGAATTTGGGCTATGTTTTAGAAGTCATTAAAGGGTATCTGAAAATGGTTTTATATCTTGTCTACAGTGCTTTAGGATTGAAGGAATTGAGAGATTGAATCCTATTTTTTGTGAAATTTGTCTAAGTGAGGTTGAATGGTGCCTCTGATTGCTATCAAGCTCCATGTTGGAGATGCCCATGCTAACAATAGAGACCTTTTTGGTAGATCAATATATGGATATTGAACCCACCATGTCGGTCTACCAAGATTATGGGACCATTATCCAATCATCAAACAAACAAGATCAAATCACTTAAATGAAATATAACCTTGACCTATAACAAGTCAATGAAAGAATATAATAGAAAGGTGAAGGTAGAGGAAAAGTTCTTGGTCTTCACATAAATTTGATGAACCAATTTTCCATTAACGCAACTCAAGAACTCAACCAAGGTAGCAAAGAATTAAAAATCCAATGGGGGCAAGGAACCAATGCTTTGGAAAAGGATTTAGCTAGGGTATGCACAAGATCATCATGGAAAAAATAGGCCCTTAAGTGGCAAAAAATTCAGAAAAATCAGAGTCAGGCAACTTGATGTAAAAATTTGAATAAGTTATCTATATTATTTAAAAAATATGTAAGAATAGAATCTGTAGAAAATTGAATATAGTTTCTAAACTACAAGGTTTATTTTTTATTTTTAAATCTATTTGGTGAAAATTTGAAATTTCAATGCAGTAGTACTTAAATTTCAGGGAAAAAATAAGAAGTAGGTGTCTATTTGACCACCCTAACCACAATAAAATGATAATATTTTTTTATAATATTTTAGATATAAGTAGATAACTCATGTCCGGATGTGATACACATTTTTTTGTAATTTTTTTCCAAGTAAATAATTAATTATGATTTTTTTATTACAAATTTTAAAAAATATAAAAACTCGTATGTCTGACCACCTTAACTTGGTCAAAACTTCATGGAATTCAATTTTTATTTTTTTAATCCTATAGTATGAAAAGCATAGAATATGATTCATGTTTTGGATTCCAAAAATGTGATACCATTTGAAAGCTATAGATGTTTTTCGATCAGCCTATCAATTAGGACTTTAGTCGTAATTCAAATAGAAAATGAATAATAATTATTTATTAAATTCAAGGTAAATAATAATTTATATTGGTGAAAAGCTGAGAAACTCCTTTAAAAACCTTTTCATTTCATCAATTTTGGGTAAAAAAAAGGTCGTCAGCCACATACCCTACAAATACCCACCATATTGCCACTTTTTGGCCCATCATGATCTTGCACATACCCGCCAACCACATAACAGGTGGGAGCACATTGTACTAGATAAAGCTTATGCAAAATAAGGTGGGGGCAGTCAATTCCATTTTCTATAATGTGGTAAGAGTCATATAGGTAAATGCTATGTCAGGCTGGGGAACTCTTCTTGGAGGTTCTAAACGATTTGCCTCTTTTTAATAAGACTGTGTTGGCAATGCCATCTGGATCACAGTTGTTTGGTGGGATTCCAAACCCAGACAATGAGGTGCAGTTGTGGAAATCTCATTAAGAGAAGCTAGAAGCTACCATGATGATTTTTCTAAGTGAATTTATATCAAATTCTTGCTTAGCATGGCTTGAGACATGTGCAGATGATATTCTCTCTATAGATAGGCTTGGGGGAAAGTATTTGCTTGCTCTTGTGAAAGGTGGCAAGGAACTTGCAAAGAATGGGACATTGATTAGAGAAACATTGGACAGTCTGGATACATTTGAAGGGAGCTTGGAGTGGCTAAAAATGGTTTTTGGTTCAAATGTTGAGTTTCCATGCCAATGCACGTGTAAGATTGTTTTGAAGCACTGAAAGATTCTATGGAATGAACTTTTTGAAAGCCTGTTTGTTAGTAGGATGAAACAAATAATAGCTAATGGATTTGTAGATTTGTGTGAGAGATTTAAGGCTGGTAAATGCTTTGAAGTTACATCTCTGGCAAGTTACAAATATGTTGAAACCCATTTGCATAAATAAATTACTAGTGAGGTCTGGCTTGTTAGGAGAGGGGACCTAAAAAAGTGTCAATTTACATGGGTTGAGTTTTAGATTTATGATGACAAATGATGAAGACTGGTTTGGTCGCCTTAACACTTATTTTTTGAACTGAGGTTAGTCAAATAAAAGATACCATAGATGAGGGGTCCAAGAATATTCTGGAAGACCTCCTAAGTTTTCTTCATGCACATAAATCTCCTTCAAGGATAAATGATTTAGCACCTTATTTGCAAGAGCAATGCTTCCATTTTATCTCAAAATTGATTGTTGAGATTGAAAAACATCTTGCACATATTTCAGAAGCTCTATATCATGAATGAAAAATGAGGAGATGCCAGAAAAAATGAACAAGGAGACACTAGAACTGACAATTATAGTGGAAAGGGAACTTTTCTTAAGAAGGCTTGTAGTTGCTCTCCATTTTCATTCAACTTCCCTTCCACTAGTTCTTGGCTCGTCTTAGCTCTAGTTTGTCGAGAAAAAAATTTAGTTTGAGGAAAAAGATCTTCAACTCTCAGATATTCTAGTACTAATTTTGATTACCCTCTTCTAGATAGTTTTGGAAGAGAAATACTAATGATGGGTCGGTTTGAAGCTTGAATCACAGTATAAAAATAATACCACCAAATTGAATAAACTGAGAAGAATTATGCACAATCTTTGTATCAGAGCTCATAACATGTGGATATTGTGGATAACTGAAGAGATTTCAGGCATTCTCACAAGAGATCTAAGGGAGGATGATTCTTAATCCATGACAACTCCTTTGAAGGCCTGTATTCTCATTTGCATTGCATATTTTGTTTGTTGTGGCTTATGGAGTTGGTTTAATTTCCATGATTCATCTAATCACTAATCTCTTCTTGCAGTTTTCATGAGATTTCTTCTAGTTCTGATTTAAGTCATCATGGTTTATATTTGGATATATTAATAACTGAATGAGAATAAAGCATCTAGAGTAAAGAGCTACATTTGATTCTTTCAGTCACTTCAAACTCTTTATTTCCCAATAAATGGAAAAGACTAACATGTGCCCTTGCAACCCTTCCAGTCCATATTAATCATGGAGATGTAATCTATAAGTATGCAGAAAAGTATCAAAGGGGAGCCAAAAAGTTAGAGATTTTCATAGGGCCTATGAATCAACTCTTGTTGTTTTTATATGAAAACATTGTTATTTATTTTCTATTTATAATATCTATTGGCATCATTTGGGAACTCCTATTTTTGGGAATTCAGTAAGAGTTCTAAAATAAAGTAGGATGACATCTACTATACAATTGAACATTTAAATGAAATTTGAAGCATGATTTTATTTAATTTTTAATTTGATTCCTTAAGGCGGCCTCATAAAATGCCCTTTTATGATTGTATATCAAATTGCCTTCTGCTTCTTTTCTTTTACTACTGCAAGTCACAATTTTAATGTTGTATGTTTGCTCCGTCTCTTGTAGTTTTTTGTTCCATGATTTCAAGGCTTACCATTTATTAGTCTGTGATTTGTAGGGTTGGGAAGAAACTAAATTGAAACAAGAACATTAGCATGGAGGTAAACTACTGTTAAGGTTAGTAAATTACTTGAAGCCATAGTTACATCTCTGACAAGTTACAAAGATGTTGAAAACCAAATCATGATGATCAGAAAAGAAATCCCAATCTTCTGAGTACACTTGTCTTCATGTTGGGCTATTTTAAACAAGATTTGATTGAGTTTGAAACACCCATTCAGCTCTATTTAGTTCCAAATAAAATTTTCCATATCATCTAAAACAAAACCCCTGAACTCCATCTGCTTCATTCTGAAAAAAATGGCTACAATACTTCACACACCAAGGGTTCTATCAGCTGAACGTGTCTTCTAGTTCCAACGATGCATCAATGGTTTTGTTTTTTCATCAGTGTGAGGATTTTCTATTAGCAGGATGAGGTCTCCTACTCTCGTGATGGTCTGAAGGGGATGTCAAGGGTGACATCCCCATCAGACCATCATGGGAATAGGAGACCTCGTCTCGCCGATAGAATATCCTCATGCCAATGAAAAAATAGAACCGTTGATGTATCGTTGGAACCAGAAGACACATTCGACTGATAGACCAATAAGGTGGGGGCAGTCAGTTCCATTTTGTATAATGTGGTAAGAGTCATATAGGTAACGCTATGTCAGGCTGGGGAGCTCTTCTTGGAGGGTCTAAATGATTTGCCTCTTTTTTATAAGATTGTGTTGGTAGTGCAACCCGAATCACAATTGTTTGGTGGGATTCTAAACCAAGACAATGAGGTGCAGTTGTGGAAATCTCATAGAGAGAAGCTACAAGCTACCATGATGATTTTTCCAAGGGAATTTATATTAGAGTCTTGCTTAGCATGGCTTAAGACATGTGCAGATGATATTCTCTTTGCAAGTAGGCTTGGGGGAAAGTATTTGCTTGATCTTGTGAAAAGTGGCAAGGAACTTGCAAAGAATGAGACATTGATCAAAGAAACATTGGACAGTCTGGATGCATTTGAAGGGAGCTTGGATTGGCTAAAAATGGTTTTTGGTTCAAATTTTGAGTTTCCATGCCAATGCGTGTGTGAGATTGTTTTGAAGCACTCAAAGAGTCTATGGGATGAACTTTTTGAAAGCCTGTTTGTTAGTAGGATGAAACAAATACTACCTGATGGATTTACAGATTTGCGTGAGAGAGTTAAGATTTGTAAATTCCTTGAAGCCATAGTTACATCTTTGGCAAGTTACAAAGATGTTGAAACCTATTTTCACAAATTAACTACTAGTGAGGGTTGGCTTTTCAAGAGAGGAGACCTAAAAAGTGTCAATTTACTTGGGTTGAGTTTTAGATTTATGATGACAAATGATGAAGACTGGTTTGGTCGCCTGAACACTTATTTTTGAACTGAGGTTAGTCAAATAAAAGATACCATAGATGAGGGGTCCAAGAATATTCTAGAAGACCTCCTAAGTTCTCTTCATGCACATAAATCTCCGTCAAGGATAAATGATTTAGCACCTTATTTGCAAGAGTAGTGCTTCCATTTTATCTCAACATTGATTGTTGAGATTGAAGAACATCTTAGACATCTTTTAGAAGCTCTCTATCAAGAAATGGAAAATGAGGAGATGCTAGAAAAAATGAACAAGGAGACACTAGAACTGACAGTTATAGTGGAAAGGGCACTTTTCTTTGGAAGGCTTTTAGTTGCTCTCCATTTTCATTCAACTTCCCTTCCACTAGTTCTTGGCTTGTCTCAGCTCTAGTTTGTTGAGAAAAAAGCTTCAGTTTGAGGGAAAGGATCTTCAACTTTCAAATATTCCAATACTGATTTTGATTACCCTCTTCTAGACAGTTTTGGAAGACAAATACTAATGAGAGGGGTTGGTTTGAAGCCTAAATCACAGGATAAAAATAATAGCACCAAATTGAATAAATTGAGAACTATGCACAATCTTTGTATCAGAGCTCATAGCATGTGGATATTGTGGATAAATAAAGAGCTTTCAGGCATTCTCACAAGAGATCTAAGGGAGGATGATTCTTTATCAATGAAAACTCCTTTGAAGGCTTGTATTCTCATTTGCATTGCATATTTTGTTTGTTATGGCTTATGGAGTTGGTTTCATTTCTATGACTCATCTAATCACTAATCTCTTCTTGTAGTTTTCATGAGATTTCTTCTAGTTCTGATGTAAGTCATCATGGTTTATATCTGGATATATTAATAACTGAATGAGAATAAAGCATCTAGAGTAAAGTGCTACATTTGATTCTTTCATTCACTTCAAAATCTTTATTGCCCAATAAATGGAGAAGACTAACATGTGCCCTTTCAACCCTTCCAGTCCATATTAATCATGGAGATGTAATCTATAAGTATGCAAAAAAGTATCAAAGGGGAGCCAAAAAGTTAGAGATTTTCATAGGGCCTATGAATCAGCTCTTTTTGTTGGCGTCATTTGGGAACTCTTATTTTGGGAATTTAGTAAGATTTCTCAAACAAAGTAGGATGAAGTCTACTGTACAATTGAACTACTATTCCACTGCACTGTAAACGTTAAACCCCTACCATCCCTACACTCCTTTCATTGTACTCTACATGGTTGATATAGGAAGAGCCACTTTTCACTTTATTATTGTTCATCCTTTTTCTTTACGTGCTACTCTATTTTTTACACTCAACTTCAAAAGTGATTTGCATGCCCCCTCAAAAAGTGGAAGCTAATTTTAAGAGTTTAAATTCTAAAATTTGTATAGACAACTCAATCTACATGTCCCTTAATATCATTTTTATAGATAAAAGTAAGTTCTCCTATGAACTATGCAATTTGATAGTGGAAACTTTGAAAAGAAAATCACTTTTAACATCTCATAACAGAAAAGAAAAGAATAAATAGATGTTGATTCCAAGTTCTCTATATAAATCCTTAACTTCTACAACACAAGATGGATCTGCTTTTCCATAATTAGCCTAAAAAAGAAGATAATCACTATTAGTCAACAAGCAACTAGTAAAATGGATCATATGGCTTGACTGCGTATAGATTTGAAAAGTAAAATTAATTGAAACCATGGAAAGTGACTTACCACAAGATTCTACACAAATCATGTTCGATGCGGAAAAATGGGTAGAGGTTTCAATCCAAAATCAGGTGTGCTTTACTTCTCCATTTTGGTAGGCTACCTTGAAAATAAGGTTTCAACTCACTGCTCCATTTTGGTGGGCTACAGGTTTCGATTCACTACTCCATTTTGGCGGGCTGCATTGAAAATAAGGTCTTCATGGAGGTTTTAGAGTGTGTTTATTAAAATGAAAATTATGCTTATAAAAAAAAATTGGTCTTTTTCCTCTTAGATTATTTGGTTGTTTATTCTTTTTTTTTTTCTTTTTTCTTTTCCTTTTTTGCTTATTTTTTAATTTTTCAAGGTTTTTGGGTTTTAGTTTTTTAGGTTCTCTTATGGTTTTTGTTAATTTTTATAATTTGGTGGTTTTCGTCAATTTAGAAGAAACTTTGGTGTTCATATGATGACACCACAAAATAAAATATTTATTCCACAATAAATATTTATTAGTAATTTTTTTTGTAATATTTTATTATTCATTATGGCAGGCTACGATTGAAAATAAGGTCTTGATGAAGGTTTTAGAGTATGTTTATTAAAATGAAAATTATGGCCAAGATTTTAATAATGAACACATTTATTTAGTTATTTATTTAGTCATTTTTATTTGTCTGATATTAGTCATTTAGTTGTGATTTTACCTGATGACCAAATTAGTCACTTATAAATGACTAAATTAGTCATTTATTTTCCAAATACTACTAGTGTTAGTCATGTGACTAAATTTTTTAGTCACGTAGTCATTTATTTGCCAACTAGTGAACATGGAAGCATGGAGAAAGCATGAAGGGATCTGTTTGACAAAAGGTGTTTTCATATACCATGATCACAGGATATGCACCCAATCGATTTGTTAGAAAGGATTCAAAAAATATCAAGAAAAAGCAAGTGGCGATTGTGAAGCCAAATTTGACAACCGTTGCCAACATCATCCCTACCTATGTCATGCGTGAGAGTTTTGGAATAAGATACATGGACATCCAACAAAGTAAAAAGGATAGAGGGATTTTGATGACATTGGGAGAGGAGACTTCTGAAATATTTGAAGGAACTCACATGTGTGGAGTAGCCTATCACTTCGTGCTCATATGGAATCCCCAATAGATAAGGTCATTCCCTTCACCTTGTTTATGTGCTAAGTAGCATATGGTTGATGACAACATAATTATTTCCTGGATATCTTATGTTTGAGTATGAAAAGATGGATAAATGTGTCAATTTCTTGACGTGATATTATTGTTCAAGTGTATGAATATAGATAAGTTATGATATAGTAACATGCAATTGTTTAAACCTTAGAGGTTGAAACCCTATCAACTCAATAAAAGGGAAGGTGGCATTCATGGTTATCAAATGAAGTTATTTAAAAGATTGATAATTTGGGATTTTCTATCTACCTAAACCAAACCCCCTTTATATTACTGGATAATCCTTCTCGATTAAATTATTTCATTTTCCAATGGCTTGAACTTTTATCATAAAAGAGGAAGATGGTGTATAATCTTACCTTAATGTTTTAAAAAGAATAAGGTGGGTTAAAAACATAGCTATATAAACCTCTATATAATATGAACTAGGAACATGATTACCTAATCTAAGTATTGGATTATGGTTGCATAATAATTTAAGAAATGGGTATGTCAGGGATCATGATGGGCCAAAAAGTGGCAATATGATGGGTATGTGGCTGACATTTTTTTACCCAAAATTGAAGAAACGAAAAGGGTTTTTAAAGGAGATTCTCAGCTTTCCACCAATATAAATTATTCTTTACTTTGAATTTAATAAGTAGTTATTATTCATTTTCTATTCAAATTATGACTAAATTCCTAATTGATAGGCTGATTGAAAAAATCTATAGCTTTCAAATGGTGTCACATTTTTTGAATCCAAAACATGCATCACATTCTATGCTTCACATACTATAGGATTGAAAAAAGAAAAAATGAATTTCATGAAGTTTTGACCAAGTTAAGGTCGGACATACAATTTTTTATATGTTTTAAAAGTTGTAATAAAAATTCACAATTAATTATTTACTTGGAAAAAATTACAAAAAATATGCATCACATCGGGACGAGTCCTCTACTTATATCTAAATTCTTATAAAAAATATTATCATTTTATTGTGGTTAGGGTGGTCAGAAAGACACCTACTTCTTATTTTTTCCACGAAATTTAAGTACTCTTGCATTGAAATTTCAAATTTTCACCAAATAGATTTTTTTTTTAAACAAACCTAGTAGTTTAGAAACTATATTCAATTTTCTACAAATTCTATTCTTACATATTTTTGAAATAATATAGATAACTTATTCAAATTTTTACGTCAAGTTGCCTAACTCTGATTTTTCTGAATTTTTTGCCACTTAAGGGCCTATTTTTTCCATGATGATCCTGCACATACCCAAATGACGACTTGTTTAGTGGCACTAGAACCACATTGTACCACACATACATTTAATGTTGTAAGTTGATACTTTTGGTGACCCCACCTTGGATTTGAGGATAAATATTTAATATGACTACATGTTGACTTGAAGAACCCCTTAAGTATGAGAACCTTAACATGGGAAATGTTATATAAATGAAGGAAAGATATAGAGCTATAGTAAACTGTGATATGGTTTCATACTAAATGAAAGGAAAATACTGTTTAAGTTGATAATATTATTGAAGACTGAGTTAAGAAATAAACCTTATGTGACAATGATAGGCTATATTCTATGAAACCTTATTGTTGACCATTGAGTTCATATTTAGTAGTAATGACAAAGATGAACAAATTATCCAATATATGACCTAGACAATTATAAGAATAAGGGGGTTGCATCTTAGGGAAAAGGAAGATAGAAAATAAAGAATTTTATTCACATAGTATTGTAATGGATTATGTTTTCATATGATTTGGTTTAATGGATATGGCGTTGACAACCATATCGACCTTGCTTAGAGCAAGTTTATAACTATTGTGCTATAATGAATGTTTATGTGAAAAAAATTAATAGGATCATGATGCTTGATCATATTAGTAGAATAATGTTGGAGCTATATTGAGGCTTCACAAGATTACTACATGGAGATTAGATGTGTATTCCTACCATTATCATTAGAAAATTTAACTTAGAATTGTGATATTTATTCTATTGGGCTATTCTCATAAATGAATGTTTTAGGGTTTTCTCATTGGGACAGTATAGTGGTTCAAGATATCAAGAACCAATGCACATTTGATATCTAAGATAACAAATAAAAATCACATTGTATCCATGTTATCATATTTTAAACCTAAATAGAAACTTATTCCATAAACTACGTGGTGATATCATCACAGTACCAAAGGTGGCCTGAAACCTCTAATAGGTAATTGTAAGGGGTTTCATGATGCTCACATTGAGTTAGTAATAGTAACTATTGTAAAGCTTAATTTTGAGATTTTACATAAGTGGATAGAAGTGTCAGTGCATAGGTATCCTTGAAAGGCCTTGTGAGGAGAACTATGTGTGACTCTGACTCATTTGGAAGTGGGAATGTAGGCGGTCCTTGGGAAAAGGATTCCTTTGCAACCTCAAGTCCATAGTGGGAGGGTTTAGGTGGATAACTCTAAGGGTTGGGGTTTTTCCTAATTGGTTTGACCTTCTCCCTTTAGTATGCTTCAGTTTGAGGCTAAATGGGTACTAGATGGGTATGAATGAGTTAAGGGAATCTAAAATTGTGTATTTAATACATAATATTATTTTATATAATAAGCAAAGATTGACTACTTTATAATGGGTATTTGATTATACACATATGATGGGTAAAGTCCATCTCATGTTGGTTCCATGTATCTCTTATGTGTTTGTGTAATTCAACTCCATATCTATGTGTATAGGCAGGCGTGTATTTGTGGATTGAGATTGTGATTCATGTTATGTATGACCTGTACAAGAGTGAACCTTCATGATATTTGAGCAGTGAAAGGAAGTCATTGGACCATGCCAATGATCGATGTCTAGGATACTACTAGGGATTAGTCAACATTCACCTAGTTCACAGAGGTGAAGGTAGCAGGCTACCCTGGTTATGATATGGTCATAGTGGTTGCATGGGTAGGGACCCATCCATGCGTGTAACAAAAATTTGGGGCTAACCACATATTGAGAGGGTTCACTGGCTATCACTGGTAAGCACAAAATTGATCGATGCCAAGTGTTACCTGAGATTGTGAAGAAAATAGCTGACAATATCACTAAGGTCACAATGTGGTATATGTCTAGAGCTACTTCTTCTTGGGTGGATAGACTTGTCATTGGTGGCCTATAGGTGATTGAAGTTGGAGTCCACTGGTTTTGGTAGGTTCACTACTTGGGGAAAAAATTAGGATGGTGGAAAGACCCATGGTGTAGTATGGGATGCACCAAATCCCCTCCTAGTTGTCAGACTATATACTTAGCCTTGTGAGGTTATGGACAAACCCACAGTGTAGTATGAGATACACCAAATCCTCTTCCCATTTGTCCAATGGTGTAAAAGACTAGTGGAAGGATAGGACCCGCGGTTTAGTGTGTAATGCATCGATATTCTTTCTACCTAGTATGCATTATGGAAATGTGTTAGCCATTGTGATGCATTAGTCAGCCATTATTATTGTGATTATGTGATGTATGGTGGAACTCGTCACTATGTTTATGTGATGTATGATGAGGCTTGTCACTGTGTATTTGTGATATATGTTGGAGTGAGTCACTAATGTAATTGTGATATGCAAATGAGATAATAATTGTACATCTGATGTACATATGAGCTAATTTTTTTGCATTTGTAATCTGTGTATGATCCAGTCACTTTTCACTTATGATATATGAATGATCTAATCACTATTGTACTTGTGTTTTGTATGAGCTAATCGGCTTGTGAATATGGGGGTATGCTCATGATGGCCATTGTGTATAATCTATGAGATTATGGTATGAATGACCTCTTGTGAATATTGTGAATGTTTTGTACACTAACATTGGTAATGATTTATATGGACCCAACACTTGATGGAAAATTATTATCATTATATTATAATTGACTATGTCAATATCTTACATGTACTAAATTAATAGTTATGGGTTAAGGTGAGATAATAGATCTCCTATGAGAGGAGAGATTGAACTCCCTCTATCATTGTGGGGCGAACTACGATGCCTCTAATTTCCCATGAGGGGTTACATAGGCAAGGTCATCATGAACCCTTGAGGCTTAGGTTGTAGGTCTAGGAAAGACCTTGGCATTGTGACCTTACCATAGGTTGAGTGTAAGCATAAGTAGTGGTGTTAATTTTTTTGCCACCATGGTTCATATAGAGCTATTGAAATTAACACTTCTAATTTACATGGAATATGATGGGTTGGTTAAGTTGGTAATTGTGCTTTGTTTATTAAAAAAATAAAATATTGTGCCGAGATGGGGATTTTACATTGGTATTAGAGAAACCAGGTTCAAACACTAGACCTATGAAGCTCACCTGACTCCAAACTAAAGTACATTATCTGGTACTACCAACTGACCATAACTAAGTTGATCACTTGATATGTACATAATAGTTTTGAATATCTTAAATGGGCTTTCAAGCTTCCAAGAATGCATGGCTAGTCTTAACCATATGAACTATAAGTGAAAATAAGAGTGTGCATAAGAAGGTTGTGGTAATTGATTGTTACTATTCCCTTGACCCAATTTTTTTTGCAATTTCACACCTTGTCATATCATAACTATCTTAGCATATTTAAAAGTAATTTAAAATAGTTGGTATATTCGACTACTAGGAGTGGTCTTTGATGCATGCTACTTTAATACCTTACTAAAGTTAATTGGTAAATGTGTTTACCCAATGGTATAATATGGATACATTTTAAGAAATATTCACTTGTAAATTCAAAATTGAGGGTTGGATTATGTAAAAATGCTTACTCAAGGGTATATTTCTGGTGCGTGCCCCCTTGAGTCCTATAGAAATTCATTCTAAATTGGTCAAATTAAAGGAAATAGAACCACTTGAGAGGCAAGAAATTAGGTGTTCCAAAAGAAAATATATTGCTACATTTTAAAAAAATTAACAAATAAACCCTTCTAGTAAGTTGGGACGACTTATCCCAAGGGGGGAAGGATGTCACATCCCCGTCAGCCAAGGTTGTAAGAAGAATAAAATAAATAATATTAAACCTATTCACAAAGGATGAGGGAGACAATACATTTAGTGAGGAATGGTGTTCATGAGTTTCATCCAAATTTTTTCTTGAGGAGAAAGACCAAAAGGACAAGGCAAGTGGGAGAAGAGGTTGTGATGACCTGTGATTGCAATAAAGAGGAGAGGGTGTGAGGATAAAACAAGAAATTTCCATTAATAAAGCATGGAAAACTTGTCCTAACCAATTTTTCCATCTGATTTTCCATGTAAAATGGTAAGAGAGGGTAGGTAGTGTGTAAAAGGAGGCACGTAATAGTCTTTAAACCCCCATCACTCCTCATTCTAAGATTTTCAAGCTTTTCCTTTGGGAGAAAAATGCAGGGAGAAAATAAAGGTAGAGATAATGCAATGTTTGAAAAAGAAACTTTTAAAGCACGAGAAGAGATGGGGAAGATGCCATGACATGATGAGAAAAAAAGCACAAGAAACAACATAGGAATAAAATGCAAAGGAAGAACATGATCAAATTGGAGAAAGATTACAAAACATGGTCATTGGAATGCATAGATTACATGATGAGTGAAATTTATTTGTTGAAAAGACTCTAGAAACTATAAAGCAAAAGTATTTTGGTAGATGTAAAAGAAATCCAAAATCCCACAACCTTTGATAGCGCCCTTCATGCCTATAATATGAAATGGGAGCTTTTGGTTAGGCCGTGGACAACCCTCAAAGCATAAATGATAGGGGACTATTAGTAGAAAAAGAGGGGTACGTGGAGAATGAGGAGATGAATTGAAGAGGGGGGAAGGCAGAGTCATTGGTAATGCTCTGGAAGATTAAACATGGAAGCATGGAGAAAGTGTGAAGGGATATATTTGAGAAAAGGTGTTCACATATACCATGATCACAAGATATGCACCTAATCGATTTGTTAGAAAGGATTCAGAAACTTGCAAGAAAAAGCAAGTGGTAGGCATGAAGCCAAATTTGACAACTATTGCCAACATCATCCCTGCCTATGCCGCTGTGAGAGTTTTAGAATAAGGTATGGAAATCCAAAAAAGTACAAAGGATAGAGGGATTTCAATGAAATTGGGAGAGGAGACTTCCAAAATATTTGAAGGAACTCACATGTGTGGAGTAGCTTGTCACTTCGTGCTTGTATGGTATCCCCGATAGATAAGTTCATTCCCTTCACCTTGTTTTTGTGCTAAGTAACATATGTTTTCAATGACTTAATATAATTATTTCTTGGATATTTATTGTCTGAGTATGAAAGGATGGATAAATGTGTGAAGTTCTTGATGTGATATTTGGTCTAGAAGGTTTATCAATGATTATAATTATTTTAAATAAGAACTCAAACAAGTGTAAGGTCATAAATTAATGGTTTAGATATTTTTAATTGAGATACTAAATCAATGTTTATGTGTGTGTGATCAAGTGGGTACTTCTACTAGGTTAGGAATACGAGTGAATATTATTGTTCAAGTGTATGAATATAGATAATTTATGATCTAGTAACATGCAATTGTTTAAACATTAGAGCTTGAAACCCTATCAATTAAATAAAAGGAAAGGTGGCATTAATGGTTATCAAATGAAGTTATTTAAAAGAATTGATAATTTGGTATTTTCTATCTACCTAAACCAAACCCCCTTTATATTACCAGATAATCCTTCTCGATTAAATTATTTCATTTTCCAAAGGCTTGAACTTCTTATCATAAAAGAGGAAGATGGTGTATAATCTTACCTTAATGTTTTACATAGAATAAGGTGGGTTAAAAACATAGATATATAAACCTCTATATAATATGAACTAGGAACATGATTACCTAATCTAAGTATTGGATTATGGTTGCATAATAATTTAGGAAATGGTGACTTGTTTAGTGGCACTAGAACCACATTGTACCACACATACATTTAATGTTGCAAGTTGATACTTTTGGTGACCCCACCTTGGATTTGAGGATAAATGTTTAATATAACTACATGATGACTTGAAGAACCCCTTAAGTATGAGAACCTTGACATGGGAATTGTTATATATATGAATGAAGGAAATATATAGAGCTATAGTAAATTGTGATATGATTGCATACTAAATGAAAGGAAAATACTATTTAATTTGATAATATTGTGGAAGACTAAGTTAAGAGATAAACCCTATGTGACCATGATAGGAAACATTCCATGATACCTTACTATTGACCATCGAGATCATATTTAGTATTAATGAAAAGGTAGAACAAATTATCTAGTCTATGATCGAGAAATTTTAAGGGGGTTGCATCTTAGTGTAAAGGAAGTTAGAAAATCAAGAATTTTATTAGTAATATCATAAATGATTATGTTTTCATATGATCTGGTTTAATGGATATGGCATTGACAACCTTCTACAGTCAAATTACATATTGACCTTTCTTAGAGAAAGTTTATAACTATTGTGTTATAATGAATGTTGATGTTAAAAAAAATAATAGGATCACGATGCTTGATCATATTAGTAGAATAATGTTGGAGCTATATTGAGGCTTCACAAGATTACTACATGGAGATTAGATGTGTATTCCTACCCTTATCATTAGAAAATTTAACCTAATTATGATATTTATTCTATTGGGATATTCTCATAAATGAATGTTTAAGGGGTTTCTCATTGGGACATTATAGCGGTTCAAGATATCAAGAACCAATGCACATGTGATATCTAAGATAAAAAGTAAACATCGCATTGTATACATGTTATCACATTCTAAACCTAAATGGAAACTTATGCCATAAAATATGTGGTGCTATCATCAAGGTACCAAAGGTGCCCTGATGCCTCTAATAGGTAATTGTAAAGGGTTTCGTGATGCTCACATTGAGTTCTAGTAATAATAACTATTGTAACTTAGCTAAATTTTGAGATTTTACGTAAGTGGATAGAAGGGTCAATGTGTAGGTATCCTTGAAAGACCTTTTGAGGAGAACTACGTGTTACATTGACCTATTTGGAAGTGGGAATGTAGGAGGTCCTTGGGCGAAGGATGCCTTTGTGACCTCAAGTCTGTAGGGGGGGTTCAGGGGGATAACTCCAAGGGTTGGGGTTTTTCCTGATTGGTTTGACCTTCTCCCTTTAGTATGCTTCAGTTTGAGGTTGAATGGGTATGGACAAGTTAAGGGAATCTAATATTGTGTATTTAATACATGATGTGATTTTATATAATAAGCAAAGATTGACTACTTTATAATGGATATTTGATTATACATATACGATGGGTAAAGTCCATCTCATGTTGGTTCCATGTATCTCTTATTTGTTTGTGTAATTTAACTCCATATCTATGTGTTTATGTATAGGAGAGTGTGTATCTATGGATTTAGATTATGATTCATGTTATGTATGACCCACCCAAGAGAAAACCTCTAGAATATTTGAGCAGTGATAGGTAGTCATTGGACTATGCCAATGATCAATGTCTGGGCTATTGCTAGGGATTAGTCAACATTCACCTAGTTCATAGAGGTGAAGGTAGCAGACTACATTGGTTATGATACGGTTGTAGTGGTTGCATGGGTAGGGACCCATCCGTGTGGGTAACGGTAATCCAGGTCTAACCACATATTGAGAGGGTTCACTAGTTGTCATTGGTAAGCATGAAAGTGATCAATGCTAAGTGTTACTTGTGAATGTGAAGAAGATAGCTGACAATATCATTAAGGTCACAAGGTGGTATATGTTGGGAGCTACTTCTTCCTAGGTGGAAAAACTTGTCGTTGATGGCCTATAGGCGATTGAAGTTGGAATCCACTGGGTTTGGTAGGTTCACTACTTGGGGAAACCCTTGGGATGGTGGACAAACCCACGGTGTAGTATGGGATGCATTGAATCTCCTCCTAGTTTTCAAACTATATACTTATCCTTGTGGGGTTGAAGACGGGCCCATGGTGTAGTATGGGATGCACCGAATCCTCTTCCTATTTTCCCAATGTTGCAAAAGACCGGTGGAAGGATAGGACCCGTGGTGTAGTGTGCAATGCACCAATATTCTTTCTATCTGGGATGAATTATGGACATGTGTTAGCTATTGTGATGTGTTAGTCATCCATTGTTATTTTGATTATGTGATGTGTGGTAAAAATTGTCACTATGTTTATGTGATGTATGATGAAGCTTGTCACTATGTATTTGTGATATATGTTGGACCTAGTCACTAATGTGATTGTGATATGAAAATGGGATAATAATTGTTGTACATGTGTACATATGAGCTAATTCCATTGTAGTTGTGATTTGTGTATGATCCACTCATTGTTGCGCTTATGATCTGTGTATGAGCTAATCAACTTGTGAATATGGGGGTATGCTCATGATGACCATTGTGTATAATCTCTAATATTATGGTATGAATGACCTCTTGTGAATATTGTGAATGTTTGTACACTAATGTTGGTAATGATTGGTATGGACCCAACACTTGATGGTAAGTTATTATCATTATATTATAATTGACTATGTTAATAGCTTACATGTACTAAATTAATAGTTATGGGTTAAGGTGAGATAATAGATCTCCTACGAGAGGATAGATTGAACTCCCTCTATCATTGTGGGGAAAACTACGATTCCTTTGATTTCCCATGAGGGGATACGTAGGTAGGGTCATCACGAACCCTCAAGGCTTAGGTTGTAGGTCTAGGAAAGACTTGGCCCTTGGGACCTTACCACGGGTTGAGTGTAAGCATAAGTAGTGGTGTTGTTTTTATTGCCACCATGGTGAATACAGAGCTATTGAAATTAACACTTCTAATTTACATGGAATATGATGGGTTGGAATATGATGGGTTGGTCAATCTTACTGGCATGAAACTCCTGAAAGAGAAAAGTCGGTGAGACCCTATGGAAGTCTTACTGACTAGCAGTTGTGTTCTAATCGTTTGAAATGCTCAGGTTGTCAAGAAGTTGTTTCTGTCTTTCCGACAGGAGTCATCAGCAAGACATGATGATCGCTGTGAAAGTTTCCATCTCTCTCCACCTAGGCAGACCTCTTGCTGACGGTTTGGTTTCTAATGATTATCGTGGAGACTCATGGCAACAAAAGTCATCGGGGAGACGACATGAACTTTAGAGTGACTCATTCCGATAGTGCTAGTATCGGCGATAGGTTGGCTCCTAGTGATTGTCGGGAAGACTCTTGGCTAATGGGTTTGCATTCGGTAAGAACTCTTGCCGATGGATGTGGTCTCGCTGATAGGCTGGTGCATTTGATATGACCTCTTGGTGATAGCATTCCTCTTGCCGATGGGTATGAAAATCGGTATGACCTCTTGCCAATAGCGATGGTCTTGCCAATAGAGCTACATGGGTATGAACATCAGTGTGAAGTCTTAGCGATAGCGATGGTCTAGCTAATGGTTTTGTAGTGGATATCGATATGATGTCTTAGTGATAGAGTGAGTCTGGGTGACAGGTTTGAACTTGATATGACTCTTGCCGATGGTGGTGACTCTGGGCAATAACGATAGTCGGGCATTGTGGCATCGGGGAGACATGGCCTAGTGTCTCACCAACATGTGATACTGTTTAAACACCTTGACCAAATGTCTATCCTACATGGTTTGTTTTCAACCAATCAGAGAAGGAGAATGTGAACCGCTAGCAGTTGGACTGTTGCGGTCATTCCTGTGAGGAAGATCAAAAAACCATGAATGACATGGATATACTCTGTAATCGAAGATGATGATCAGTTCGGTGAACAGTTCAATGTGTGATCAGTGTGTATGAATTCAATTCAGAGAGCATTGTAACTAGGATGTTCTATACAAGGTTGATCAAGGAAATTATGCTGCTGTAAATTGACATCATAAAGTTAAGTTTGAATTCTGTATGTAATTATCTTTACTGTAATACAAAGAGGCTTTTCTTGGTGTGGTGGGTTTTTCTCCCGTAAGGGTTTTCCCACATAAATCTGGTGTTCAAATTGTGTATGTTCATTTCTCTATTCTGTTAATCCTTTCAAGGGTATCTTAATTGGATTGTAATTGAAAATTTAAAGTCACCTCTGCATTCTTCCCTAAGATTTTGATGTTAGGAGAGTTTGTTCCACACCTAAGCTTTCCTTACAAGTGGTATAAGAGCCTGGCCAGTTTTGTTATCCTTGTAGGTACGTTGGTCTTTTTTGTGTCAATTCTGTTCAGTGGGAGTCTTGTAGAAGTTTGGTAATTCAAATTATAGATTAAGATGGCAAGAACGTTAGGAAAGATTGAAATTGAGAAATTCAATGGCAGTAATTTTGAGTTGTGGAAACTCAAAATGGAAGATCTGTTGGTTGATCGTGATCTTTGCCTTATTGTGTCTAGAATGAAGCCTACAGGCATGAAGCAAGAGGATTGGGACCTTGCAGATCGAAAATCAAAGGGGTTGATAAGGATTTTTTTAGTAGACTTTGTTCTTCTGAATGTTCATGAAGAAAATACTACATCTTCTTTGTGGAAAAGACTGGGAGCTATTTATTAGGGCAAGTCCTTGGTGAATAAATTTTACTTGAGGAAGAAGTTGTACTCTTTGAAAATGCAGGAAGGAGCATCTGTTGCTGATCACTTGAATGCTTTCAACATTTTGATTGCTCAGTTAGCATATGTGGGTGTGAAGATTGATGAAGAAGATCATTGTATGCTATCATTATGTTCTTTTCCAGATTCTTGGGATCACTTGGTGATGGCTATTGGGAGTACGACATCCAATTTTAAGATGGAAGATGTTGTTACTTCTTTGTTGTTAGAAGAGATGAGAAGAAAATCTTCTGAGATGGCGAAGGAGGCTCTTGCTATTAGAGGCAGATCAAAAGAAAAAGGCAAGAAGAAGGACAAGAAGTCCAAATCAAAATTAGAAGGGAGATCAAAGTCTCTTGGCAAGAAGTCGAAGGTGAAGTGCTAGAATTGTGGGAAACTTGGTCATGTCCGAAAGATTGTAAAGAGGAGAAAAAGAAGAAGAAGAAGTATTCTACTGACAATGATTCTTCTCAGAGTGATGCAGACGCCTTCATTGCAGCTTTGGCTACACAGACATCAGATGATGTCTGGCTGATAGATTCTGGAACATCTTTCCACATGACATCTCATAGAGACTGGCTCACTAAGTATGAAAAATACGATGGTAGAAGGGTGTATTTGGCAAGTGATTCATCTTTGGAAATAGTTGGTCGTGGAAGAGTCAGAATTCAGTTCCCTGATGGAAGAGTAAAGGGAATCAATGATGTAATGCATATACCAGGTCTGGCTCAAAATTTAATTTTTGTTAGTAAGTTGAATGATATTGGAGTGCAAGTCATGTTCTCTGGAAATGGCTACAAGATGACTAGAGGCTCAATGGTGCTAGCTAGGGGTGTCTGTATTGTACCTTGTATAAGTTGGATGCACATGATGTGCAATGCAATAGTGTCTCTATAAAGTCACATAAAGCTACTCATGGAGAAAAAGAGGAAAAAGCTCCTGATAGTGCAAACTCTATGGAAGTTAAACTTCCAGCAGAAAAGACTATGCTCTGGCATCATAGGCTAGCCCACATTGGTTAAAAAGGTTTAAAAACCTTGAAGAATAAAAACCTAGTTGAAGGGCTTGATGATTGTAACCTTGAATTTGAGTTTTGTCAACATTGTATATATGGTAAACAACACCGTGTTTCATTTTACTCCAGTCCTCACAAATCTTTTGATTTACTTGATTATATTCATTCTGATGTTTTTGGTCCAGTAAATGTTCCTTCTTTGTCTAAATCAAGATATTATGTATCATTCATTGATGATTATTCAAGAAGGGAATTTTTTTATGTTTTGAAAAGTAAATCAGAAGTGTTCAGTCATTTTAAGGAATTTAAAAACCTTGTGGAAAATCAGTTTGGAAGAAAAATAAAATGTTTAAGGACTGACAATGGTGGTGAGTTTTGTTCTGATGAGTTCGAAAGGTATTGTAAAGATCATGGGATTAAAAGACATATAACTACACTTTACACTCCATAGAAAAATGGAGTTGCAAAAAGGTTCAATAGGACAGTGATGGAAAGAGCACGAAGTATGTTGAGCAGTGCTGGCTTGGAGGAGAATTTTTGGGCTGAGGCAGTTGCAACAACATGTTACTTGATAAACCATTCTCATAGTTTTGCTCTTGTTGAGGAAACACCTTTGGAAGCATGGTCTGGGAAGAAGCCCTCTTTGAGACATATTCGTGTCTTTGGCTGTGAGGCATATGCATATGTGTAGAATGAGAAAAGATCTAAATTGGAAAACAAGGCTATCAAATGTATTTTTATTGGTTATAGTGCTAGCATAAAAGGATACAAGCTTTGGAATCCTGATATAGAGAAGATTCTATACAACAGAAGTGTTATCTTTCGTGAGCTGAAGCCTTCTACCTTGGATCTGCAGTCAGAGACAAAATCAAAAAATAAAAAAGATGTAGTTGAAATTCCTCCAACACTAGATAAAGAGGAATTGAAAATTCAAAATGTACCTGAAACTAAGGAGAGCTCAAGTAGTTCTGAAAGTTCTGAAGAAGAACAACCTTAGCCTCAGCCTATGAGGAGGTCAACACGTGAAAGAAAGCAACCTGATAGGTATGGGTTTTCTATGTTAGATTCTACTTGTGCCTATGCTTTAATTTCTAGCACTGATGAGCCTAGCACTGTGAAATAGGCATTTAGAATGTCTGACTGAGACTCTTGGTTAGAAGTCATGAATGAAGAAATGGCATCATTAGAAAAGAATGATATTTGGAGTTTGGTGCCCTTGCCTGAAGGCAGGAAAGTTGTTGGCTAAAAATGGGTATTTAAAAGGAAAATAGGTCTGGATGGCAGTGTGAAAAAGTATAAGACGAGGTTGGTTGCAAAGGGTTATTCCTAGGTAGAGGGAATTGATTATGGAGAAATTTTTTCTCCTATAGCTAAGCTGACGTCTATCAGATTTCTTTTGTCACTTGCAGCAGTGTATGACTTAGAGGTTGAATAGATAGATGTGAAGACAACATTTCTTCATGGTGACCTTGAAGAAGAGATTTATATGTCCCAACCTGAGCACTTTGTGGAAAAAGGTAAAGAAAGTCTGGTTTGCAAGTTGAAAAATCTTTGTATGGATTAAAACAATCTCCTATGATGTGGTACCAGAAGTTTGACACGTTTGTTTTATCATTGGGATTTGTAAGATCGAAATCTGATCATTGTGTGTCATACAAAGTTGAAAATGATCATGTTCTTATTATTGCTCTCTATGTTGATGATATGATTTTCATAGGAAATAGTAAGTTAATGATTTTTGATCTAAAGTCTCAGTTGTTTGTAAAGTTTGAAATGAAAGATCTTGGTGCAGCTAGGTATATTCTGGGAATGGAAATAACCAGGGATAGAAAAAGTAGAAAAATTTGGCTCAGTCAGAGTAAGTATATTAATACTATTCTGGAGAGATTTTGTATGAATGATTGCAAGCAGCTGGTTGTTCCAGTTTTGCAAGGAATGAAGCTATCTATTGAAGACTGTCCAAAATCTCCTATTGAGATAGAGGACATGACCAAAGTGCCTTATGCTAGTGCAGTTGGAAGCTTAATGTATGCAATGGTTTGTACAAGACCAGACATTGCCCAAGCAGTGGGAGTTCTTACTCGTTATATGGAAAATCCTGGAAAGACACATTGAGATGATGTGAAAAGAGTGTTTAGATATCTGAAGGGAACTTCAGAATATGCTTTGTGTTACCATGCCAATTTTGGTTGAATCACAGAGGACTCTCAGCATTCGAGGCTATGTGGATTCTGATTGGGTAGGGGACATTGACAACAGAAGATCCACCAATGAATATATTTTCATGATGAATGGTGGTGCATTTAGTTGGATGAGTAAGCAACAGGCTGTAGTCGCTTTGTCCACTACAGAGGTTGAATACATGGAAGAAACAAATGCATGTAAAGAATCAATCTGGTTAAAATGTTTGTGTTCTAACATTGGGTTTGATGCAGGGAAAATAACAATTTAATGTGACAGTCAGAGTACTATTTTTTTGGAAAAAAATCCTACTTTCCATGCCAGGACGAAACATATTGACTCTTAGTGATCATCGGGAAGACTCTTGGCTAGTGGGTTTGCATTTGGTAAGAACTCTTCCCGATGGATGTGGTCTTGCCGACTGGTTGGTGCATTCGATTTGACCTCTTGGCAATAGTGTTCCTCTCTCCAATGGGTATGAACATCGGTATGACCTCTCGCCGATAGGGATGGTCTTTCCGATAGAGCTACATGGGTATGAACATCGGTGTGAATTCTTAGCTATAGTGATGGTCTCGCTAATGGTTCTGCAGTGGATATCGATATGATGTCTTAGGGATAGAGTGATTCTAGGCGACATGTTTGAACTCGATATGACTCTTGCCGATGGTGGTGACTCTGGGCGATAACGACAGTCAGGCATTGTGGCATCGGGGAGACACGACCTAGTGTATTACCTACATGTGATACTGTTTGAACACCTTGACCAAATGTCTATCCTACATGGTTTGTTTTTGACCAATCAGAGAAGTAGAATGTGAACCGCTAGCAGTTGGACTGTTGTGGCCATTCCTGTGAGGAAGATCAATAGACCATGAATGACATGGATATACTCTGTAAACAAACATGATGATCAGTTCGGTGAACAGTGCGATGTGTGATCAGTGTGTATGAATTCAATTTAGAGAGCATTGTAACTAGGATGTTCTATACAAGGTTGATCAAGGAAATTATGCTATTGTAAATTTACATTAGAAAGTTAAGTCTAAAATTTGTATGTAATTATCTTTACTGTAATACAAAGAGGCTTTTCTTGGTGTGGTGGGTTTTTCTCCCATAAGGGTTTTCCCATGTAAATCTGGTGTTCAAATCGTGTATGTTCATTTCTCTATTCTTTTAATCCTTTCAAGTGTATCTTAATTGGACTGTAATTGAAAATTTAAAGTCACCTTTGCATTCTTCCCTAAGGTTTTGATGTTATGAGAGTTTGTTCTGCACCTAAGCTTTCCTTACAGTGCTGAGATGGGGATTTTACAATGGGTACCTAATCAGGACTTGTATCTAAGACCCATCCATGCATCCATCATTGGATTCTTCATCAAGGTTTTATAACTTCTCCCTAAGTTGATCTTAGGGGGGATGTTGGAGTAATTAGGATTTCACTTGATAATTAATTATTAAGTCCCTTATTACATTATTCACTTAATCTAAACTTAGGAGTATTTTTTATTTAATTAGGTTGGACTAAATATAGGTCAAGTTGTCTCATTATATGAGATTAAGAAACTTTTCATAATATAATGCAATCCTCATCTAGGGTAACTTGTTTTTTCATGCTTTTATAAGCATGCAAATTCATTGTAATCCAATGTAATTCCATTCAATTCAAAATTACAATTATAGGTTAATCTCAATATCATATCTTGTGTGATACTTGTGTGGATTCAATATTTTCTCTCAAGGTTGCATAGAAAATCAGTTGCTTTGATCTCTTGTTTGTGATAGGTGTTTTGGTTGTAGGGATTTTGAGGAACTATGGGGTTCACTATCAACTCCAATAGTATCAACATGTTTATGTTTATAAAAGAATCAAAGATCTTAAGGTTTATGTAATGTAAGGAATTGTAAGAAATTGCAATATTTGAATATAATTGTGATTATGTATAGATGAGATGAAGCTTAATCTTTGTAATGTCTCATTGAAAATTGTCAAAAGCTATAAGAAATCAGATAAATATAATCATTATCTGCTTAGAAAAGTTGAAGCTCTCACAATATTTAAAACTGTATTTTGATCAATATAAAATATCATGTCTATTTCTTTGTTCCATTTTATTCTCCCTCTTGTATCCTTCAATATAAACTCTAGTATTATAAAGGGTAGAGGGTGAGGGCACGTAGGTAGTCATAATGTCATGAATTTGCATCATCGCGCGCACAAAAAAAAATATCACTTGCCCTCTTTCTTCCGAATTGATGCAAAGATATGATATAAATATATTTTGATATAATAGATAATATAGCAATTGCATGGATTGGAAAATGAAACTAAATAAAATGTTGACACTATTTTGAGTGCAACTGCATGAGTTATGATCGTTCATGCTACTTAGTTGATATTTTGAATAGAAAACAATGCATTGAAAGCATCAATGAAGGTTGTGTCCAGGTGCATCAAATATGTTAGATTCATAAATTGTGGAAGAGTAGTGAATTAGTCTTGGGGAAAAAGAAAAGTTTTTGAAACAGGGTCATATTTATTCACATAATTGGATAGATATTGTAGACACGTAAAATATACTGATTGACATCATGCATCTGATCCTGACTTACTAACATCGTTTCTTCCTGAATCATCCCTCGGTCTAACCATTTATTCAAATCCCTCTATCTGATTAAATTCATCAATTTCCATCCCTTAATTGAATAAATAATTTTATCTAATTAAGTCAATTCCTTCTGTTAATTAAATCAATCCATCTAATCTAATTATTCCTATTTAATTAAATAATCAATTTATTTGATTAAGTCTCTAAAGTTTTTCCATTAAATTAAATAAAGTAAAACCTTATTTGATTTAACCTAACACCATCCCTTTTAATTAAATAAATCAAAATCCTTATTTAATTAATCTCATCATATTCCTCTCTTATTTGATTTAAATAAATCCATAAAATTGAGTCAAATAGGTCACATCATCTAACCTCTCATTAAATTAATTAACCCATAATTAATTTAATCTCATCTCATGTCACATCCTCTAGATAATGCAAGTTGCACATGAAAATAGATTTAATTCATTTATTAAATCTCTATTTTTCTCACAAGGCATCTTTTGGAATATTCTCTCAATTTGAATTCAAAAATTGCAAGTCAACATGTACATCCAACAAGGCAATAAATTCATCTTACATGTCCTTTTCCTTGAGCCAAGTGGCATTTATTGCATTTTCCATTCCCTCTTGCATGTCATTTCAACAAATTTGAAATTCAAATATTGGCATTATTTGGCACAAACCCAAAATCTTGCACACCCATCATCCATTCATAGCTTGACAAGTGGCATCATATCATTGGATGAATGTTAGTCCCACATTGTTCAAATTTGGACATTCATCCATCTTGGAATTATATAAATGAATAGCTCATATCCTCATTTTATCATCCATAATCCAAGTAAAGTTACCATGCTCAAATATCTCTTGAATTTTATTCATTATCATTAAGTCATAGCTAGGTTTTGTAGATTTTGGCTTGGAGTTCTCATCTTTCATCAAAGTGGATTAGCATCATCTTCAACATTTAAAGCTTGCATCTTAGGAATTGGAAAAGGGTCAATTTTCACATCAAATTGGTACCAATTCCCCCATGGGATCATGAGTTTGCACATCTAATTAGGATTTAATCTTTGTTTTATCATTTTCATTGTGTTCTTTGTTATTTTCATTCCTAGTTTGAGGTTGTAAATGGATTTCATGGGGAATCCTTGTTTTAACTTGCAATTCCTTGTTTAACTTGTTTACTCATGTTGTTTTGCAGGTACTAGGAAAAGGGTTCACACATTTGGCGCTAGAAGGAGGGCTGGATATCATTATTTCTAACCTTTTCTTGAAATTTCTGTGTTTTTCTTCACATAGGAAATTCCAACACAGGCTTGTCAACATCGCTGTTTTGGCACCGCGGGCTTGTCAGCGTTGCTATATGGCGCCGCTATATGGCACCGCTTGAAACACAAACTACGTCGCTGGACTCATCCTACCAAGATTTTTGAATTTTAAACTTCACCATTGGACTCGCCGACTTGCAAACAATTTCAAAAAATATTAAACAGTGACGTTGGACACAAACTATGATGCTGGGCAAAAATTGCGATGCAATTGAGCTCTCTGTCCCGACACAGAGCACCGCTGACTAGTAATTAGCGCTGTGAGGGCATCGTTGGGAGAACAAACTGTGACGCCTTCACGAGTTGTGATGCTGGGAGATAGTAAAAGGGAAAATTTGATTTTTTAGCACGTGTTTCATGTTTATGATTAATTTATCTTATGTTTCCTACCTTTTAATTTCTGTATTTTTCCAAAATCTAATCTATTTTTCTTTTCTGTAGGTTGGAAATCGAAGTTGAAGAAAGGAGCGTGAGGGCTATGTCTTACGAAATCAACATGTTTTTAAACACTTTAGTGTTTATTTAACACTATTTTGAGGATTTGTTATCTTCTCATTCTTAGGACACTAATTTTTGTTTGGGCTTAAAAAGAACCTTTCCATTTCTTGCAAAAAGGCTAAAATGAACTTTAGGATCACAACTTACTAGATTTCGTTTATTGGATTAACAAATTAAACAAATGTCTTTCACTTGTGATTTGGTGCTCTAAAACGAACTCACATTTTGCTTTGGGAATCTAAAAAGAACAAGTGTCATTTTTTTTTCGTGAGGGCTTACTTAGACTAAAGCCATTGAAAAAGGACGTATGCACTTCTCTCGCACTTTATAGCGATCTTGATAATCAAAAGGCCTTTTTCATGACTTTGGGTTAAGACAAAGCAATCACCTCCACACTTCGATTTGGGTTTAAAAAATAAAATTGAACAACATATTGTGCGAGTGTGAGTGGGGGCTTTGTTGTGAATATTCTCTCTCTTTGTTTCCAACAAGGATTGATCGAGTTACGAATATTGTTCTTCATTCACTTTTTTTTTATCCTAGAGGGCTTGCCTTGGGAAAAAAGTACTCACCCAAGGGAATGACTTAACTGGTAACACTCTAAAGCCAAGAGTATTTCCAACCGGGATATAAATGTGGATATTGGAAGAAACGCCAATATCACGTGGTTGATTCCAACAAGATGGATTTGAAAGGGGACTATTGCCATATGGGTCAATCTCCATGAATGAAAAGTCCTTACTAAAACCCATGTGCTAGAATTTTCCAAAATCCTTTAATCTATTTGTTGGTGCAAGAATGGTCGTTCTAAAGCTGCCCCACACTTTTACGGTCTTCTAGTAGAAATGGAAAGCATGCCATGGGAGTTTCATGGGTGTTGATGCTTGGCTGCCCCATATAAGCGAGTGTCGTGGAGGGGAGCGAGTGGGGTCAAGCATCTAACCATTCACTAGAGATAAGCGTAGCTGGACTTGTCCAAGTGGGAATCCAACAAATATTGCCTTACACATCCATAGGATTGTACTTATTCTTGGGTTACAAAATGCATTGCTTGATTGAAAACATCTCAAAAACAAACACTCAACATCATCCAAATTTCAAACCCTTTTGAAGACAAATGCAATTGACTCAATCCATATGTTATTGCTTTCCCTTGGGATTTACATCCTTAGAGGTTTCTAAACATTGGATTATATCTCGATTTGTCTCCTTAAGTAAACAATAGGAAAACCCTTGCCTTAAATTCATTGAATTTCCACATAACATATCTTGTGGGGTTTGAAGAAATTAAGACATTGGACATCTTAGTTTGAAAACCTAATTGAAGAAAGTGTTTTTGGTAAAATAAATTCATTAAGCAAAGCTAAGCAAAATGAACTTTCATATGTGTTGAAGACTCATAATCCCAAAGCCAAAATCATTGGTTGGAAATCCGAAAATGAATGTTCAAATGAAATCATTTCTTGGTTACAAAGGTCATTAGGAAGCATTTGCATGCTCTTCAATACCTAGGTCTAGGCAAACAAAGTGTACCTTTTTAGGTTCACCTTAGGATCAAAACATATCAAAATCTTTTTCATCCATCCTCCAAAATATCAAAATAACATCATCTCACAAACACCTTTTGGAAAATCTTGAAACCATCCTTAATGCTAGGCTTTGTGGCAAAATAAAAATCATCAAAATCATTGAGACTAAAATCTTTGAAAACATTATCAAAATCACCTTTGGCTAGGCATGTGTAGATGCATCCTTTTGCATATACTTAGTCAAAGTTATCAAAATCATCTTGTCTAGCTCAGTATATGTAGATGAATCCTTCATCATATGTTTAGTGAAACAAATCATCTTGTTTGAATAAGTGTGGGTAGATGCATCCTTCTCCCCACACATATTCAAATCATCATCCTTTGAACAAAGCTATCCCTTAGATCATCATCCAACATCTTAGCGTCTTTTTGTTCAAAAATACAAATCAAAATTAAAATCAAAATCAAGGACAAAATCTTAAATCCAAATCCAAAATTAAAAATCAAAATCTGCAAGCCCTAAAAGCCTAGTATCTCATTCAAGATTTATCAAAAGCCAAAACATCCATATCATCCATCCCTAAACATCATCATCATATCATCACCTTTGATCCTAAAGGCATCCTAAAAACTTTCTACTTTGGGGCATAAAATAACGATCGATCCAAGGAATCAAGAGATTCATCTCCCCTATTCTCGAAGATTGATCCTTGTTTTATGGTTCTAACTAGATCTCAATACAAGAAGAGTATGGAAGCCAACAAAGAAACACCCGCTTCAAGTGATCTTAGCCAAAAAAATGCAGAAATGAATTCAGTTGAATCAAGTAATCCGTTGACCCTCTCATCATTGCAAAATCCACAAGAAGAAAACCAAGGAGAGGACCTTACCTTTGGAATGTCTCACAAAGAAATGACTGAAATGCTTCAAAATCTAGAGAATCATAAAATCATCAACATCATGATGAGACTCAACCCTTCGTTATACATGCTTGAACTAACAAAACAAGGGGCCAAGTTGCCTTCGGATTTTGATGTGAGTACCATCATAGAGGCGTCTTTTCTTCCAATTTCATCCACCATCCCCATTTCATCCACACTCCCATCTCAAAACATCACACAAAACATTCCACAAATCACAACATCATTTGCTCCAACCCAACCCAACGTTAACAAGGGAAGTGCATTTCTCAACACACTTCAAACACACCCCCTTGTTAATAATCAAAACATGGAAGCAAATACCACCTTGGAACAAAGCATACCCGAAAACCCATTACATAAAAATGTTCCTCTCACATTCCATCATGATCCATCATCATCATTTTTTCACACAACACCTCAAACCCCTCTTATCACAAATTCATAAGAAGAGGGAGATATGTTCGGACCAGGGGGCGTATTTGACACCACGAAATTTTCACAACAATTTTCACAACAACTCACACCCCTTACATTTCCACCTCTCCCACCATTGCCATTATCATCCACACCACTCCTTGGTTTAGGGCTTCCCCCTCTACCAAGTATCAATCAAACTGCTATCCCAACCATCAATCAAAGCATTACATCGAATGCCCAAAATATGTCGTTGATATCGCAACAACAAACAACGAATACAAAAGTAATGGAAACATCACCAAACACACCCTTAGCATCACAAAGCATGGTCTCTCAAGGACCAACCATATCAACAACACCATCCATCACACAAAACATCAACACCACCTTCACAAACACTATTCCAAATCCACCACCTCCTCCACCACCACCAACTTTCACCACATCAAGCCAATACAATGCAACATTGCAAGCTGCTTTCCAAAGAGGATACCAGCAAGTTCAAAAAAAAAATCCAAACAACTAGCCGCTCAACAAGCTGCTCAAGCCGCCCAAGCAGACCAAGCTGCCTTACAAGTGCAACAAGCCCAAGCATTATTGCAACAACAACAACAACAAGCCGCTCAAGCTGCACAAGTCACACAAGCATTGCAAGCACAAAGGGCCACTCAAGCACAACTGTTATTACAACAACAAGCAGCACAAGCACAAACAACACAAGCGCAAGCCCAATATCAGGCACAACAAGCTCAATATCAAGCACAACTTCTTGCACAAAGACAAGCAACACAAATTCAAGCATATCAGCAAGCACTAAAGCAATACCAAGAGCAGCAAGAAGCAGCAGAATTAGCAGCCCAACAACAAGCGTTGTTGAAACAATAGCAAACACAACAACAAGCACAAATCCTAGCGCAACAACAAGATAAAAAACAAGCGTTGTTCATACAAAATCAAGTAGAAGCCTACTTCGCCCGCCAGAACATAGAGATACCATCGAACAACACACCGACCAATCCACTCATCCAACCCATGATTCAAAGACCCCAAAACACTTTCATCCCACCCCCTGATCCACAAAGTGATGTGACGACACAACTCAGGTTGCTCTCGCAACAAGTGCTCGACCTTCAATCAGGACGAACAATGAAAACACCAAGCAACTTGTGTCCCTATCCATTTGATAGGAGCCTAGAGATGAAACCATTCCCCAAGGGATTTGAAATCCCCAAATTTGAAAAATATCGAGGGATGGGAAACCCTGAAGATCACATCAGGGAATTCTAGGTTCATTGTATGGAAGTCGCATATGACGATACTTATCTGATGCGGCTATTTCCTAGGAGCTTGGCAAGCCCCGCTATAGAATGGTTCTCTCGCTTACCTTCAGGCATTAGAACATTCCAAGAAATTAGGGACGCATTCATTAAAAATTATGCATGCAACATTGCAATGGATGTTAGTCTCGAAGAACTCTCGGCTCTAAAACAAGGAAAGAATGAATCTTTTGGTTCATTCCTTCAACGATGGCGATCCAAGGCCAATCAGAGCAAGTGGACCATGCCAGAAGAACAACAAGTTTGCACCATCATAGCCAACCTTGAAGGCCATTTGGCATTTCATCTTAAGGTTCAGGTAATCACCACATATGATCAACTGATTTCCAAGGCGCTTAGCATCGAAAGAGCCCTTGTGACCCAAACCGCAGAATCAACATCATACTACTAATAGAAAAATAACCACCCATCATCCAATTAAAAAGATAAACCTCGCACATGGGAAAGGAACAAGAATGTTACTAATGATGGCATCGTAGATGCCAAAGTGGTCATTAGTGGTCCTCGCCAAAACACACCCACACAGCAAATGCAAGCACAACACCAAAACACTCATCACACAACATACCAACCCAACAACAATCCAACCATCAATAACCTCAATGATCAAAGAGGACCACCCCAATGCAAAATTTATCCAAAACAAAAATACACCATTTTGGGGGAGCCACTTGATGACATAATGAGAAAGTTGATCGACGAAAAACTCATCAAGCCTCCTACATTCAAGAATTACCAAGAACCCAATGTCAAACCCCCTTGGTATAACGCGAATCAACTATGTGAATTTCATAAAATCAAAGGCCACAACACAAATAGTTGCATGAGACTCAAAAACATCATCCAAGATCTCATCGATAAGAAAATCATAAACATGGAACAACCTATGGGAAATCAGGATCTTAAAATATATATGAATCCGATACCGAACCATGGCAACAAAGGGAATAACAATGATAAAGGGAAAGAAAATGTAAATCATGTCTATGAATCCATCGTTGCCTCACTAAATGAAGACTACATGGTCATCACCATCAAGGGTGCCCATGCCGAAGATTGTGGAGTAACCACAAGAGGCGGAAAAGTAACCATTATAGGATCATCCCAACCAAATAGAGTCCCTGCATCTGGATCCGTTCCTAATGGCTATAATGTTCTAGACCAACTCAAGAGAACGCCAACACACATCTCCATCATGGAGTTGTTAAAAATATCATCAGTGCATAAAAAGATCCTTGAAGAAGCATTAGCCTCATCCACTATCACCGCGGATCTCGATGTAGAGAAATTCCAAGCTATGGTCGGAAATATCATAATGCCTAATCTCCTTACATTATCTGACCAAGATTTGCCCACCCAACCATCTCACAACCATCCAGTTCACTTGGAAGCCATTGTAAACAAGAGAAAAATCAAAAGGGTCTTGGTGAATGGAGGTGCAAGTTTGAACATCTGTTCTCTCAGCCTCATCAAGCAGTTGAAAATATCAAAAGATTCCATCGATAAAGGAAAGGGCATCACGATAAGAGCATATGATGACCAAGAAAGAGTGTCTCAGGGCATGATTAAATTCCCTATTCAAGTAGGGCCAATGCTCATGGAAACCACCTGTCAGGTCCTAGACCTCGACTTTCCATATAATATCCTCCCGGGATGCCCATGGATCCATGCGATGGAAGCCGTAGCATCAACCTTCCACCAATGTGTGAAATTTACACATAATGGACAAGAGATTACCATCCATGGAGATCCTAAACCATTTTCATATTGCAAAAATCTTGAGGAAAAGTATCACAAAATCCCCCAAGTACCAAAGAATGATGAGGGCCCATCCACACCATACATCAACCCCGCCACTCTCGCATCCACTTCTGCGACAAAGACACCCGCCATTCCCACCATCCCCACCATCTCTGATATCAAGCTCATTATCTAGGAGGACGATTGTGGAAGCTACAAACTCCCTAACAATGATTTTGTGATAGGAGAGTTACCACAATCTCCTAGATCACGTGACATCCACAAGAAAATCAAGCTTCCACATCCCAAACCCATCTTGAAGACTATCCCAAATTCACAAGATGGGGAGACCTTGGCCATGAGCTTATTGAAGTAGATCCATCTCACATCTTGTATCAAGATGAAAGACTGACAACTAATTTACCAATGGATGAAACAAGCAAGGGCTTACAAATGATGCTTGCAATAGGCTACGACATAAATCAAAGACTGGGACAAAATGACAATGGGCTCGTAATACCTATCATGCCAGAGACACGACCCATAACAAATCTTGGTCTTGGATGTACCCCTATGAGAATAACCATACGTGGCTGAAGTCCTCCAGTTAGAATGGTTAATATTTCTCCTCAGCTAATACTAGTACAAGTACACTCACCAATAGTCACAGGTAGAGACACATAATTTTATAACTGAGCCCTATATTAGTAGCAATGACGAAGATACCATGACCAATCTACCTAGGTTATTTGAGGACACCACCCTGTGTATGATTAGCACCCTCTCCTTTGAAACAAACCATCCAAATCATGAGATCCGTTTAGTGTACCCCCAACTGATCGACTATGACCAACGAGGACCACCAGTTCTCAATACATTCGAAAATGATGAGGCACTCTTAGAATTCATGGGATTGAGGGATAACATTCCAAATGGAGATCACAAGGCAGGGTTTATAATGGAGTTGGACACACATTCCTATTATGGGGAAACGATTGAATCCTTCAGTTGCAAAAGTGAGAAAATAAGAATCATATCCAAGTCCTTGAGTGAAAACCACACTGTGGCACTCTCTGACAAGAAAATAGTAAAAATAAAGGATGTATCCAATGGTGAAAACCTCTCTGAGGTGCCCAAGGATGAAGGATTCAATCTTCCTCTAAGAGCTATTCATTAGGAGAAGTTAGCAGTCTTGGCTGAAAAATGCAATCCTGTCAACCTAGGAACAGAGGAGGCTCTGCATATCACATTCTATGCGGAATCACTATTATCAGAAGAGCAAGAACTCCTAGCAACATTCCTAAAGGAAAGACAAATAAACTTCGCATGGAGTTATGCTAACATGCTAGGCCTTGATCTAGAGATCATGGGTCATCACTTAGCAGTGTATCCAGAAGCAAAACCGGTCAAAAAAAAGCTTCGAAAAATGAATCCTCAAATTTCCCTATTGGTCAAAATGGAGCTCAAAAAGTTGTTAGATGCAGGATTTATCTGACCAATTGATTACCCAGAATGGGTATCAAATTTGGTAACTATTTCAAAACCTGATGGAGCCATTAGAATCTGTACGAACTTTAGAGATTTGAACAAAGCATGTCCCAAGGATGATTTCCCGCTTCCTAACATCAACATGATAGTAGACATGAGAGCAGGACATGAGATGCTATCACTAATGGACAGATTTTTAGGATACAACCAGATCATGATAGCAAAAGAAGATCAACATAAGACAACTTTCACTTGTCCATGGGGGACCTATTGCGGGAACATGGTGCCATTCAGCCTAAAGAATGCAAGAGCAACATATCAATGGGTCATGACATTGATATTCCATGACATGATTCATAAAATAGTCGAGGACTATGTCGACGACATCCTAGAAAAATACAGAAAGAGACAAGATCATATAACAACCCTAAGTGCCATCTTTGACAAACTGGAGGAATACAAAGTCAGACTAAATCCCAAGAAGTGCGTCTTTGGTGTACAATCAGGTAAATTGCTAGGATACATAGTCTCCATGAGGGGTATCGAAGTAGATTTGAAAAAAGTGAAAGCAATCCTCGAGATGGAAGCACCAAAGACATTAAAACAATTGAGAGGCCTCCAAGGCCAACTTTAATCCATCCGATGGTTCATAGCACAACTGGTAGACAAGCAGAACCCATATTCTCACCTACTCCACAAGGGAGTGGTGTACAAATGGGATACAAAGTGCGAAGAAGAATTTAACAAAATCAAGGAATATCTACTGACACCACTAGTTTTAATGCCACTTATCCCAAGAAATCCATTGATCTTATATGTGTTAGCAACAACAGTAGCCCTTGGAGCTCTCCTAGCTCAGCATGATGAAAACAGAACGAAGAGGGCCATCTACTACATCAGTAGGACAATGGTCGATCATGAGCTAAATTAATCATTCATCAAGAAAGCTTGCCTCGTAGAAGTGTTTGCATCCCAAAAATTCAGACATTAAATGTTGGCACACAAGATAAAGCTCATTGCAAAAATTGATCCCCTCAAGTATCTCCTATCAAAGGCAATGCTCACAGGAAGAATGGCAAAATGGGTAATGATATTATCAGAGTATGACATCGAGTATGTAGAGCAGAAAGCCATTAAGGGACAAGTTATTGCAGATCAACTAGTAGAAGCACCCATTTATTCTGAGAACCCTCTTGTCTCAGAATTCCTGGATGAATCCATTTTTAACCTCAACGTAACTGACCATTGGAAACTATACTTCGATGGTTCATACACACAACATGGATCAAGAGCTGGTGTCTTCTTCATCACCCCACAAGGGGATTGCATACTGAAGTCATACAAATTGGCATTTCCTTGCACCAACAACATAGCATAATACAAGGCTTTGACTATAGGCCTCAGGATAGCAGTGCAATGGAACATCATAGCTCTCAAGATGTATGGAGACTCTTAGTTGATCATAAATCAGGTCAATAATGAATATCAGACTAAGGATGATAAGCTCACTCCATACAAGAAACCGGTGGAGACTTTAAAGGAATCCTTCATTGACATAACATTTGAGTAAATTCCAAGAACCAACAATAGAGCGACAAATGCCATATGGCTACAATTGGGTCCCTATTAAACATCCCTCATAACGTACCGAAATATGAAGTTTTGATCGAGCAACTTCTCATTCCCACATTCGCGGTACCAGAATCGGAATATGTGTGTGAAATCGTTGGTCCTGGTGATCCTTGGTACCATGACATCTACACATATCTTAGCATAGGAGTCATACCGTGACCTCCCATCAAACCTAAAATGAACCTTTGTCAAAAAGGCATCTAGATTGTCATCTAGAATTTGATACCTTATACATTAGAAGCATAAAAGGACCCTAGCATGCCTAAAATCTTGAGGAGGCATTAATAAAGCTCCTAACGAAGGTCCATAATGGTATCTGTGGCTCACACTCAAGTGGAATGACCATCACCAAGAAACTACTAAGGATGGGGTATTATTGGCCCACAATGGAAAGAGAAGCACATGATCATGCTAAAAAGTGTCTACAATGTCAGCAGCATGGGGACCTCATCCATGCTCCAGCTTAAGAGCTCCACCCTATCGTCACACCATGGCCCTTTTCACAGTGGGGCCTCAATCTCATTGGAAAAATCACACCCACCTCATCCAATGGCCACAAGTTCATCATAACTACAACTGAGTACTTCACAAAGTGGGTAGAGGCCATACCCATGACATATATAACTGGAAAGCAGATCTCAAAATTTATCCTGAACTATCTCATCTGTTGTTACGGTGTCCTATAATCCATTATCTCAGATAATGGGACACCATTCAAGAACCAGGAGGTTCATGACTTGTGTGAGAAATTCAAAATCCAGCATCGCTTCTCCACCCCGTATTATCCCCAAGGCAATGGCCAAGCAGAAGCCACGAACAAAACCATCCTCAAAATCCTCAAGAAAACAGTCAATGACGCAGGTCGTGACTGGCATCTGCAACTTAATCCCTCCCTCTGGGCTTATCAAACTAGCATCCGTACATCCACTGGTGCCACCCCATTCTCCTTGGTCTACAAATAAGAAGTCGTACTTCCCATTGAGATCGAGCTCCTATCCCTTAGAATATCATTGCAAAAACTCATCACTGATGAGGACTACTGGGTTTCAAGATTAAATGAGCTGGAGCTACTAGATGAGAGACGCATAGACACTTTAATTCATTTGCAAGTCTATCAAAATAGATTCAAACATAGCTACAACAAGAAAATTAGAAGTAGGACTTTCCAAGTCGAAGAACTGATCTTAAAAGAAAATCAGAAGAATGTCCCAAACCCAAACAGCAAAGGCAAGTTCGAACCTAATTGGTTAGGACCTTTCGTCATCACAACAAGTTATAAATCAGGGGAATATCAACTATCAACACCCGAAGGGGAACCTCTGCAGGAGCCAATGAATAGCTCCCATCTCAAAAAGTTTTATGCCTAAATCTTTCAAGGTATAGAACCAAAAATCCAAAAAATTAGAAAATGTCCTAAAAAATGGTTACTTAGGTGAAAACTCGGCAAAACAGGTGTCTTGGTGACAACAAAAAAATTAAAAATAAAAAAAATCAAAAAAAATCAAAAAAGGATCAAAATAGTAAAGATAAAAAATCGTCCTCTAGTGAAAACCACTTCGGTGGCACTTTGGGCAAGTACCTTGGTGAAAACCTGGTAAACAGGCGCCTTACGTAAATAAGCACTTTCCATCCACCAGGATCTTTGCGGCTTGTTCGGCATCATCCTTCCATCTTCCATCACATTCAAGCCTCCATCCATCACTCTTCCACTCGCATCCACACGATAGCTTGGCCCTGTTTTCATATCATGATCCCTCCTAGTACTACTCGGCCCATCCTCAAGGTTAGTTTGTCCTGCCTTTATCAGAATAGTCTATTACATCATGCTGGGGGAATCTTCTTATTGGATCAGATTCGTGTATATCCTTAAGGTCCTAAATATCAAAAAATCCAAAAACATCAAAAAATTAGAAAATTCAAAAACATCGAAAAAGCACAAAATCCAAAAACATCAAAACATATCAAAACTCAAAAAAAAAGTCGTCTTGTCGAACTACGTCATCTCTGAGCTTGAACGCAGGCAAGGTTGATCTTTGATCATCCCCCAAGACATTTAGGTCAGTCTTATAGGAGTCCACCATAATAAACTAGCATCTCATCATGTATATTATCATCTGTAAATCGGTCAAGTCGTCAGTCAAACTATGTGGTCTCTGCGTGTATAACGTAGCAAGGCTAATCTGTTGATGAGCCCTCGAGACCCCTAAGATAGGTCTTTAGGTTAGTCTCTTGGTCAAAATCTCAGAAAATCCCAAAAACATCAAAAAATCAAAATCAAAACATTTGAAAATCTCAAAAAAATACCAAAAATAGCCTCAAAACATTGCAAAACATCAAAAAAATCCAAATATTTGAAAAAAATCCATCCACCTCATCTCGCTTGCACCCACAATAATCACCATCCATAATAAACTAATCACCATCCTCAATCTTTGACAGGATAATTGGAAACAAGTATAGCAAATTAAAAGTGAAAACTCAAAAATGTCAAGTCTAAAGTCTAAGTCAGTGCGTAAGCAAGTTGGTTATCTCTTTATATCGGTAACACATCATCTAAATTTGTCCCATATCAAACATCCCTTAGAACACTTTGATAAATGAAATGACGTGCCACCATCCACTAACATGTCCTAGGATGAATCCTTCCTACAATGGGCATTATCTTTTGGCAATAAGTTTCAGTTATCATCCTTAGAAAACACATCCTCTTTTCGTTAGCAGTATTGAAGAGCATCACTTTGTTTGTTTACTTGGTCTTTATCTTTTGACTTATCTTATTTGCGCTCATTCCAAGGACGTCTTGATGATATCCTAAAAATAGAGAATTTAGAGAAATAGGAATGGGGCAACGATCATTATCTTTTGTCTGCTGTGCTTGTTGGACGTTCTTGTAATATAACCTTGGCGAATACTTGCTTTGATAGGTATGTATGGAAGAGGTCTAGGGAAACTTGTTGACTATTGCATGGATAGGTTTACCTTTCTGTGTTTTGGTCTGAGGTGTCTAAAACTTTTGAAGTGCATCCTAGCAAGGTTTCCATATGTCAGGTGTGAACAAGAATACTCCTATCTAATTGTCAAGTCAAAGTCCATCACACTAGGTACAATGCCATCCTAATTTTCTATACCTTTATGCATCGTACCACGTGTGTTATCAAACATAAGAAAATTTTGGCCCTTTGAAAATCCCAATTCCTCAGCAAGTAATCATCATCATCATCATCATCGTCGTCATCATCTGCATTTGCATCTTGTGTCTTGTTGAAATGACTTCTTCTCTTCCTACTAACCGCACTAACAAGGTACTCTGACAGTTGATCATCATCACCATCATCGTCATCAATCCTGCATCCACAAATCATTTGCATATTTCATAAAGCATATCATATAGGAAACATACACACTGCATTGCATTATCATCATATAAACAGTTTATCATAAAAATTCTTCATAAATAGGTGCATCCATGTCATTGCATTTCACCCATTACATTACATCTCATGGCATTATATCGTTCATTGCATAAACATTGCATTTGCATTTCATAACCATTTCATATTACCATCTACCATATAAATCATCGAATAGCATCTACGGAAGCATTCCATAATCATTTTTGCATAATCATAAGAAATAGGTATATAAGCATTTAATTCATTATGCATACATACTTGCATAACATAAATGACATCATATCATCACATTACGTTTACATTACGCATCATCATATCACTTTGCATTAACATATCATTGCATCACATACATCATCATTTAGGATAATAACATTTGTTATTCTAAGCATCTCAATTTCATTATGCATTAACACCATTTCATTAGCATCATATCATGACCATCACATTCATATTACATCCATCCATAAATAATCTCATATATAAGCATTTTCCACACATCATTGCGTATACCATAGATCATATCATTTTACATATTAAAATCCATATCACATATTGCATTGGCATAAAATAAACCATCATATAGTTAACATCATTGCACATCATATCATAGGTCATAATCATAATGCATACATCATTAGAAATAAATGCATCCATAAAACATCACTACAAAGCATATAGAAATAAATCATCCATGCATAAAGGAGTACACAGTACATCACATCAAAAAATGGCTCATATATATCATCAATTATGTCACTATCATAATACAAAGAATAAATCAGATCACTGTACATATGTGTCAATCAGTAAAAAATTCCCATCAAGCTATCAACAACAAGCCCATAAGGCACAAAAAAAATGTGTATCATCTGGATCAGGCTCGATCTCTGTGAATACTGCCCTCACCCCTATCACCGTGACCCTCTGGTGGTCTCTGGCTGGCCAGCTCTGAGTACTCTGGGACCCAATTTGCTCTAGGTACGGTGTCATGGTAAGCCCAACGGTAGTACTCTATCTCTCGGATAGCATCCCTATAAGATCATACTGGCACTATACCCTGGGAGGAGGAGACTGTCATACTCTTGATTTGCTACCTGCGGCCTAGCTCTGTGGCTTCCTGTAGCTCTACAGCCTGTCTCTACTGCACAGCCTGATCCTTCTCTGCTCTGAGTTGCTCTCTCTCAGCTCTCGCCTGGTCTCTCTCCATTGTCAACGCTTGAACCTGGGCCTACAACTATGCAATCAGTGCATCCCGACCATCTACCTGTCCCTGTGGCTACACTCGTGGCTGCATGTGAGCCTGATCCTCACCCTCGGCTCATGGTGGTGGGACCGACGGATCCTGCTGTTGATTTTGCATGTGAACATCCCCGTGACCTAGTGGGACTGGGGGCACCAATGGTGGATCCTGTCGAATCTCGATCCTTGGTCCTCGCCCTCATCCTCTCCCTCTGCCTCTAACTCTGCGCACCTCTGGATCCTCGCCTGGAATGGTCAGTCGAAGAGGAGGTCTGAACCAGTCTCTGTAGGCCTGAGTAGTCCCTGCATCTACCAAGCCCTGATCATAAGCCCACAGTCGGGCTACCAACTGCCTGAAGCTATCAACTGCCTTAGAGGTAGGAATACCGTGACCCCATGACACTTGTGTCATGCTTCATACAAAGACGACTAGGATCGATATATGCAGGGGCGGGAGCACACGATGATTGAGAGGTACCTGCCCGGGCAAGTGCAGTGTTAGTTCAGAGAGTCGCAGGATGGACCTGATGACGGCTACATAGTCGTCATCAAGCTGATCCTGCGATTCTCTGAACTGACGTTGCACTCGCCTAGGCAGGTACCTCTCGATCATCGTGTGCTCCTACCCCTACATATATTGATCCTGGCGATAGTAAAAGAGCTGAGCAGCATCATCAGCCCATCTGGGACGACCAAGGTATGGACACCAAGCAAAGACAGGCATCTCGTCTAGGACCTGCCTCCAATAGGGGATCCCATGCTCGCCAGTGTGTGTGAAGGACACACCGCCTCTGTATAGTGCAGCGAGGGCATCCTCTCCCCCATCGAAACTGGAATGACTCATGGACATAGCACAAAAATGTGCTTCCATGCCAAAACATGAAGAAGTGTCACCCCAGCCCCCAACACTCTGCCATCCATGTATACGTACTCGTGCAAGTCTCTGTAAAGTGAATCCAGAAGGACAGGCCCCCATGCAAAGCGAACTGGCCTATCTCGGACCATCCACTCCCAACAATAACCCCAGTCGGGACTGAAATATCACCCTTGTCGGTCTAGGGCAACCAAACCCAAAATGATTGCTGCAACCGCCGAGTGGAAGGGAGGTGCTATAACCCTAGACGGCTTGAGCTCAATCTGTCCCTCGCAATAAATGATGTCCAGTGTGGTGAGGACTCTGATGCAGCATTCACGTCCCTCCTCCATATCATAGATCACTTGTCGGCCATGTTCATAGGCAATCGTAAAATGTGCCAAACGTCCTCCAAGGTGACGGTCGCCTCACTAGTGGGAAGATGAAACGATGATGTCTGACTGTGCCACCTCTCGGCCAGGGCTAACAACATCCCTAGGTGAGTGCGCACGGGCACCGCATACATAATATGCCATAATCCTACAACTCCCAGTCGATCCTCATCTCTGTCGCTCAAGTCCCATAAGATGCTCGCCAAATCCTGCAAACGACGCTCCCGAGAGTAGAGCTCTCTCAACCCATCCTGCATCAAGGAATGTCACCATGTTAAAATTTTTGAAAAATTCCTGGTCGAACGCTCCAAGCTCGTCTCCAGCGGCGTAGTTTGTGAAGGCGTCGTAGTTTGAGTTTACTCAAACTCTGATGCTCGAGCAAAAAATGAGCAAAAATGCACCGCCGCGGTGCACTTTATCCTCCAGTGTTGCAATTCGCATGAAAAGGGTGCTGCCGTGGCACACTTTTCCCAAACTGGCCCGCCGAGCCCAAGCCCAGCGTCGGAGTTTCAAAACTCCTAACTGCACCACTGCGATGCTCAGCAACATCGCTACGGCACAAAATAGCCTGGCATGATGTAGTTTAAATGCCGAGCGGCGCTATATAGTGCTGCTGGAAGCGAGCTCCCCTTTTAAAGTAGTAATTAATGCAGTAAATGAAAAAACTAAGCTTGGGTAAGGGTCACATACCAGTGCCCCAATGCCAGGTGGCCGCTGGTATGTCCAAAATCGATTCGAAATGTGTAGGGGAAGCTGTCGTTGCGCCATATCGCTAGAGAGTCAGAGCTCGAATATCAAGTTTGCTAGCGGAGGTGTGTGAAAATGACTTGAAAGTGACCCCTCGGGCCCCTTTTAAGCCTAAAAATTAGGGTTTTTAACCCTAAATAGCTGTCCTGCTAGGGTTTTGGACCCTTGAACCTATTTTTGTCTATTTGAGGCTTGTTTTTCATCATTTTATTACGTTTAGACACATTTTTAGCCTCTCGGACCCCTTTTAGACTTATCGGGTACTTTGTCATCTTTTTTTGTAAAATCACCCAAAAAATTAAAATTTTCATCCAATCTCTCGAGGGGGCATTATAATGGCATGTTTTCTCTTGCCATGTAGCAGTGGGGCAAGTTTTAAATATATAAATTTTTTGGCTTTGATTGAGATCGTTTATTCTTTGAACCAACGCAACAAGTGCATTGCTTCAAAGAGGGGCAAAATGTAGACACGTAAAATATATTGATTGACATCGTGCATCTGATCCTAAATTACTAACATCGTTTCTTCCTGAATCATCCCTCGGTCTAACCATTTAATCAAATCCCCCTATCTGATTAAATTCATCAATTTTCATCCCTTAATTGAATAAATCATTTTATTTGATTAAGTCAATTCCTTCTGTTAATTAAATCAATCCATCTAATCTAATTATTCCTATTTAATTAAATAATCAATTTATTTGATTAAATCTCTAAAGTTTTTCCATTAAATTAAATAAAGTAAAACCTTATTTGATTTAATCTAACACCATCCCTTTTAATTAAATAAATCAAAATCCTTATTTAATTAATCTCTTGTCATATTCCTCTCTTATTTGATTTAAATAAATCCATAAAATTGAGTCAAATAGGTCACATCATCTAACCTCTCTCATTAAATTAATTAACCCTTAATTAATTTAATCTCATCTCATATCACATCCTCTAGATAATGCAAGTTGCACATGAAAATAGATTTAATTCATTTATTAAATCTCTATTTTCCTCACAAGGCATCTTTTGGAATATTCTCTCAATTTGAATTCAAACATTCCAAGTCAACATGTACATCCAACAAGGCAATAACTTCATCTTACATGTCCTTTGCCTTGAGCCAAGTGGCATTTATTGCATTTTCCCTTCCCTCTTGCATGTCATTTCAACAAATTTGAAATTCAAATATTGGCATTTATTGGCACAAACCCAAAATCTTGCACATCCATCATCCATTCACAGCTTGACAAGTGGCATCATATCATTGGATGAATGCTAGTCCCACATTGTTCAAATTTGGACATTCATCCATCTTGGAATTCTATAAATGAAGAGCTCATATCCTCATTTTATCATCCACAATCCAAGCAAAGTTACCATGCTCAAATATCTCATGAATTTTATCCATTATCATTAAGTCATAGCTAGGTTTTGCAGATTTTGGCTTGAAGTTCTCATCTTTCATCAAAGTGGATCAACATCATCTTCAACATTTAAAGCTTGCATCTTAGGAATTGGGAAAGGGCCAATTTTCACATCAAATTGGCACCAATTCCCCCATGGGATCATGAGTTTGCACATCTAATTAGGATTTAATCTTTGTTTTATCATTTTCATTGTGTTCTTTGTTATTTTCATTCCTAGTTTGAGGTTGTAAATGGATTTCATGGGGAATCCTTGTTTTAGCTTGAAATTCCTTGTTTAACTTGTTTACTCATGTTGTTTTGCAGGTACTAGGAAAAGGGTTCACACAGATACCTATCAATAACTTCAATAAAAATAAAGAAGCAACTATGGTCCTCAAAGTTGTAGTGATTAATAATTTCACTTAAATTAATTTTTTTAAACAAACATTTAAAAAATTAAGAAGCTCAACACTCTACAATGCCATCAATATGATTTCTCTAGCATTTCAAGCAAGCAGTTTTCATCCCACATGTCCCGAAATATTTTTGGATTAGAGAGTGTGAACATGGAAGATTAACGAGGTAAAATGCAATTGAAATTGACTAAGTGAGCAAGCAAATGACCACATTAAACCATATTCCAATGAGATTGGGGGATTGGTGTTGGAACTGATGTGGAGTGCGTAGCTTCAATTGTAATCCTGTTGGAATCAAGCAACACTGAGAGGGGGGTGAATCAGTATTGGGAAATTTTCAACTTTATTAATCTGATCTTCAAAGTACTTATAGCATTCAACCAAAAGAAATATGCATGAACATAATGTAAGCAACCACGACACCATAACACAAGGATTTTTACATGGAAACCTTGTTAGGGGAAAAACCACGGTTGATGGCCAATCCACAATATAATCTGAGTATACTAAAAAAGATGTTTAAAAGATGGGAATGCCCTTGAATTCAGGAAAATTTCCTAGAGTTCACTTCTCAAAATCAGAAAGGCTAATTACCTTACAAAAGTTTGGAATACTTCCAAAGATTTGAACTGAGAAAGACAGCATCTACAAATTCCTGATTACAGTTTTGGTTAGGCTCAACAATCAAATTCTTCTCCTTCAGACTAACATTTCTTTTCTACCTTGTTCTGCATCAACTTGCAACAAAAATCCTTAATATGCAAGTGAAACTGCGCTTAATCACTTTCCAAATCTTTTGATATTTGCAACATACATCCACTTACATCGAACACACATCAAAATGATATAATTGATCATTTATATATATCCGCTACAAGGGATTTTTATCACTCCATGTCGGCTTCAACAAGATAAGAAAATATTCACAAACTATCGGGTTCAAATCATTCATAATATTCAATGCGAATCCACAAGAGTCATCCACAACAAAATGAGGACCCAAAACTAAATGCTCGAACACAAAAAAACTTAAGGAATAATTCCTCAAATATCCGTGACACACTATATCCACCAAGTCTGCCTTCATACATTGATGAATAAAAAATTAGACAACCAGACCTCTTAACTTACATCCAGATCAATATGAGGCACCAAGATTTGTAGATAACATAGATTATGCATTGAACAATACTCCCTGAGATCCACAACACAAAATAAAAAATAAAAAAACTGCATATGAATCGAAGAACATAGATTTACCGGATGCTCTATTCAAGCTTAACAATTAAACATGGATCTTCAATCTATTTGCCGATATGAGAAAAATGCAACATGCAGATCAACTAGTTGACAAGGGTTGCTGTCAATGAAAACACCATAAAGCATGTGCAGTGTTTCTTGCCAACAAATCCATGGTGAGTTGTGCAAAATATTTCTTAAAGGTTGATAATGGTGAGGTTTATTCACAAATGATCTCAAAGGTGAGTATGAAATTTGGTTTAGTTGGGTTACTTGAATGCTTGTGAATGAGAATTCATATAAAATAAAGACTATTTATAGATTTTTGGAATGAATCAATGGTTGAGATTGAATTGGATAATCAAATGATGAAATTAAAGGAGAGAAGATGGCATGGATCAAAGATCAAATAAAATATCGATAATGCCTAATGACATGGACCAAATATTTTAATCAAATGTCCAAATTTCTTGAAACAATAACAAATCCCTTTTAGGAGCATGTGGGAGATATTTCCATGTGGAGGGAAATATTTGAAGTTGAAAATGATGAATATTTCATGAGAATATTCTTTGAATGATTGGAGGAAATATTAGTCAATTAAACAATTTAAGAAATTATTTAATTGTGCAGGTGGAGAGAAATTAGGGACTTTAATTAAAAAATTAAGAATTATTTAATCAAATATGATTTATGACATTTAATTAAATAATTTGCATTATTTAATCAACAAAGAAGAAAATTAGTGTGAAGATGATGAATTAATCAAATAAAATTAATTATTTGATTAATAGGAGAAAATAGTGAATTTAATTAAACAATTGACATTATTTAATTAAATAGATGAAAATAAGTGAATTAAGAGAGAAATGGTGTTAATAATTGAAATTTCGGTGTTTCATACGATCATGACATTTTTAGATGTCTACAAAGTGTTGGAAAAACAAAGACAGACAATTGAGAGGAGGGGTGAATCAGTTGTCATAAAATATTTAAACTTTTCAAACTTAACTTAATCTCATATTTGAAGAATGACCAATAAACCATGAACAAACAACACATCAGAAACATAGAGAACACCAAGACTTTTTACGTGGAAACCTTGTTAGGGGAAAAACCATGGTGGATTTTAGTCCACAATATTATACCCTGTTAAAAGTATAAGAAAAATAATGGGAATGCACATGCATTCAAGCACATTGCTTAGAGCTCACTGCTCAAAGCCCAATAATACACAACAATACAGATTAGATCCACATGGTGTGAACTGAGAAAATAGCTTCTTCACAAGCTTGATTACAATTCTAGTTAAGCACAAAAAACCTCCTTCACACTTCACTCAAACTTCTTCTCACTCTACTTTGCAATTGAATGATTAGGACACTATTCACACATCGACACTTTCTCTAGCATACATTCACTCTTATGCACACTAACTTTGCTCCAACAATCTCTCTTATATATCTACAACATGGAATTACATCAACAACCTTGTTGGCCCAAATTTACAAATCAAATTTTCAATGTGAATCAAACACCATTGGCCACAATGTTATGTAGACTTAAAAAAATCTCCTCGAGTGCACCAAAAATTTAAATTTAAATCTTCAAGGATCCACAACATACTACAACCACCATGTCAGCCAAGAACATGAAAACCTGAACATACCAAGAAAAATATTTGACCATGAGCACATCGATCAATGTGGATGTCAAACAAGATAGAGAATGATCTAGAGGCATCCAAAAACAACAAGAACTAATAGATAAATATCCGCAACAACATAAATTACCAAAAACACATAAAATTCAATCAGGAACACTGACAAAAGCCACAAAAATATTGTCAGAACACAACTATTCATAGCATGATCAAATCTTCATGCGGACCTCTGAAACTTCTGGTAGATGAACTAGATACTCTCAACAATAAACCGTTTAGTCCAAAACAACTAATCTTCAAGACACTTTCATAACCTTCACTAAATGACTGGGAACCTGCAATACTTTCTTTTACAATTTTCTCAAAATCCTCGACATATACAACCTTCAATACATCAAATGCTAATAGTGTTGCCAACAATGACAACCACATATCAACAACACAACCACAACATCCAAAAATCTCCCCCTTTAGCATTGATGGCAATGTTATCTCTAAAAATTGCACCCTATGCAAAGTTACAAAAACTGAGCTTTCTAGAGAAACATGGGATCATTTCAAGGCTATGGGTGACCTAAAGTTGAAATGAACCTCCAGATGAGGCCAGCTCCTAACTGGTAATATCACTTAATTACTAATCTTTGTGAGGTAAAGGGAGAAGGAACATAAAAATTGAAAATTACTCGTATGGCGATACACCAAATTTGTTCAATCATGAACAACTGATTAACACACAGTTTTCAATCAACCAGTAAAAGCTGATGTGCACAACTTGATACTCATATGAAATTGCATAAATGTTTTATAAGAAAGCTATGATACATACAGTCCTAGAAGGATGATAAGTTCTCCTCACAACTAAAACTATTTGCATCACTAACATAACCTATAACCTGCAATATACACATCCCATCTGCTTAAAAGTGCTACTAATGAGACAATTAACAAGGAATAAGAGAAACTCACATGTAAATTTATCAATCATTCAACACACTCAATGAAACAAATATCTAAGAAGGTAGAAGTTGCTTTCTTTATTGATTTCTAAAGGTGAAATTGTACATACAATGTCTGTAAATGAGTTACAAAACTTAGTATTCTCTTCTAAGGACTCACAGAAGTCACAAAAGTAGAAGAATATGCAAGTATAAACTCCCTACAAAAAAGGAAAAAATGCCACATATACAAAGAGTGTCAGCCCCTGCCCTTAGGGCTTACAAAAATATCAGTCTTAAAAAAAATCTACCCCTAGATCTTTTAAAACGGAGTTAATGTTGCATTTAAGTGTGTCCCTGTTGTCCATGTCGGTATGAAGGATCACCCTCAGGAGAAGTCCTCAGATCTTTTGGAATACAACATTTACTTCTAGCCTCCATGTCCACTCTCGAACCTCCCTCAGAGCTGCTTTGAATGCTCTAAAGCATTATCATTAATGTCTATCGACCCTTGCCAGTTGACATCCCAGCCATTCCTATAGTTTCCACCCTTCTATTTACCGATGACACCTCCCTCAGATCGATCTAATTCATCACTTTATTCTCAGAGCTGATCCACGTTTCTTATGCTCTGTTGATCTTGTTCACAGGGGTCAAATTGCCATGACTCTCTTGTAGCTTCCTCCAATTGTTTCAACTCGTGTCACATGGGATCGCCTGATGGTTAGAGGTCATTCAGACAGAATCGCATGTCGGTGAGACACATGTTGTGTCTCCCCGATGCGATTATACCCTACATCGGCATTCGGCAAGACAAACGCTTGTCGACAAGAGGTCACAATGAGATCCATTAGTCATACCAATATCCCCTTTTCCGTGGGCAAGTTGATCGCTATCGGCAAGACACAATTCTTTCGGCAGGACCCCATAGCAAGCTCCCTGCCTCTCCCCAAGCTTACTTCACTTTGGTAAGACCATATGGGGTTGACGAAACTTCTTGCCGAAGCTATCCTATTTTGGCGAGAGCTTACCCTCTATGTGCACCACAGTCAGCGAGACTATCAGGTTGGGGATACATCTCCCTGAACTCAAAATATTATACCAAAGGCACCCCTTCATTAGCAGGACCCTCCTCATTCGGCCATACCTCATGGCGAATGTAAAACTTTCTCTCTGATGACGACCTGGTGAACAACTATTGGGGAGACTTTCCTTTATCGGCGGGACATCATGGCAGGTTCCATTAGTCACACCGAAGATTTACAACCATCATTGAGACCATTGCTTGTCGGTAAGACATTACACTGACCCCATCCATTCCTCCCGAGCTCAAACCTTGTGTCAGTGAGACTCCCACTGGTCGGCAAGATGTCACGGCGAAAGAAGCCTCCATCGGTGAGAACTCAATTTGACCAGCAAGACTTCATAACGAATGAGGGTTCTTTTCTCTGATGACAATCCCTTTTGGTGAGACCTCCATCCCTTTGGCGAGATATTACCCTGATGTTAAACTATCTCGGCGAGCTTGCTTTATCTCGGAAAGACCCTACCTAGTCGGTGAGACCTCATATCGAGCTCAAAACTTTCAGCGAGAACTCTGCTTGATCGCTGAGACATCACGACGAACTCCTTTCTTTCATCGAGGGCGTACTTCATTTCGAGGAGACATCGCTTGGTCAGTGAGACTGCATAGCGAGGTCTTCATTTTTTTTGCGAAGGCTTTCTATTTTGGTGAGACATCATAGCAAGGCCCACCATTTCTCCTCGTTGACATCCTTTTTTGCCGAGACCTTTGTTAGTCGCCAAGACCTCACCCTGAGTTCAACATGTTGTCGAGGGCTCCTATGTTTGTCGGTAGGACATCTCCCTGAAGGTAAACAACTCTCCCCGACACTGGCCTTGTGAGCAACTTTTGGCATGACTCCCACCGGTAGGGAAGACTTCACAGTGGGCAGCAAGAGCTCATGGCATTTGCACCCTCTGTCGGTGAGACATCTTGGAAACCCCAAAAATTTTTGGCCAGACTACGATTAATCGGTGAGACCTCTCAGTGAGGTCACAATCTTTTGGCGGGCTCAGACCATTTTGGGGAGACCACCAATGGTCGGCGAGACCTCTCGTCGACAATACCTCCCTTCGCCGAGACATCCTTCCTGTTCGCCAGACCTTATGCCAGAGCTATCATCTCTCGGCGAGGGCTCATATCAGCTGAGAAAACTTCACTTGATTGGTGGGACTTCATACCGAGACCAAGCCCACTTCGGCGAACTTAAATCTCTCGACAAGACTCGCCACGTCAGTAGGACTTCTCCCTGAAGGCACAACCTTATGCCGAGAGCTCCTTAATGAACAACTGTCAGAATGAACCCTTTTGAAATGGAGAGATACATGAAGACTCTTGGTGACCCAAAAGTCCTGGCGACCGGTGTATTCAAACAAATAGAACGCACTGCTAGTCGGCAAGACAGTAGGAGGGTCTTGCCGACCTTCTTCTCTGATGGATTTTATGCTAAATTTGACTGAGGCATGCTTTCCAATAGACCTCCCTATGAGGTAGCACCAAATAAGGTCCTTCCCAAGGAAATCCTAGCATCTGCACGCTGGGCTCAACCCTGATGGGAGCCACATTTGATCCATGTATGAATTTGAAATATAATTTCCCCTTGATTGAGCCCATAGGATAAAATTGGGTAACATTTCTAGTGACCTCAGTTGGATGTTTGCCTACTAAACACAAAAACTAGTAGCCAAAACTTGTCCATTGGGCATGGAGTCATTAGGAAAGCTCAGAAAAAAACAAAAAAAAAAACAAAAAAAAGAAGAAAAAAAATAGTTCGCACAAGGCTACAACCCGCTTGAGATTCATAGAACACAATAGGTTGCCAAAAATGATAAAATAGGAGAAACTAAAAAGAAGCTATTTATCGTGCTGGAACAGCACCAAGGGAATGAAACGACAATCAAACTAAAGTGCAGAAGCACTTATTTAAAACATAAAACCTAACCTAATATATACAATGGAGGAACTTATCAAACCTCAAAACAAGGCTTGAGGTGTATCCCATTGACTGGGATAGGAAGCACTTCATCCTCAGTTGTGGCCAGTTGGTAAGCATTGTGTTCTTTGCAATCTTTGATAATAAATGGACCCATCCACATGTTGTCAAACTTGGTGTGATGGCCTGGCCTGCTTTTTAGAACATCCCATTTTAGCACAAGATCTCCCACCATGAAATCTCTTGATCTAGTTTTCTTATCAAATGTTATCTTAGTCAGGATTTGCTGACATTCCATGTTCTTCATGGCCTTGTTTCTAGCTTCTTCCAACTCCATCAGCTGAGTATATCTTAAGGCAAGTGGGTCAATCTGTTCAAATAGGACCAGCTGACTGGCAATGTCCAAGGCGGGCAACTTAGTAGAGATAGTTAATTTTTCTTCTTTACCATACACCAACATGTAAGGCAAGTTTCCAATCACCTTCTTAGGGGTAATTATGTTTGCCCAAAGGGCAGTCTTTAGCCTAGCATGCCAATCCCTCTAATTGCTTTGAAGTGTCCTTTTGATAATGTTAATAAAATTTTTATTAGTGGACTCTACAAGTCCGTTGCCTTGAGGATAATAGTTGGAGCTTGTGTTCAAGTAAATGCCATTCTTCAATGCCCAATCAATAACCTTCAAACCAACAAATTCCAGGGCATTATCAAAAATTATAGAATCTAGGACTCCAAATCTACAAACTATGTCTTCATAAAAATTCAAGACTGCTGTTTCATTAGCTTCCTTTAGAGGCAAAGCTTCTATCCATCATGTAAAGTAGTCTGTTGCTGTGATAATCCACCAATGGCCTGCACTTGAGGGTGGGTTAATTGCCCCTATGAAGTCAATTCCGCACTTCATAAATGGCTGCTCTATCTGAATTGGTTGTAATGGCAAAGCAACAAGCTTTTCTTTGCCTGAAAACAAGGCACATTTGGAACATCTCCTAACATATGTATGCACATCTTTAAACAAGTCAGGCCAATAATAGCCTACTCTTAAAATCTTATAGGTTGTTGTCCTTGCAACATAGTGACCTCTAGAAGGTCCATCATGGAACTCATGTAATATCTGATCCACTGGATCATTATCAACACACCTGAGTAGTACTCCACTGTGATATTTTCTATATAAAACATCATCAATCAAGACGAAAGGAATAGACTGAAGGCGGTAGTACCTCCTCTTTGCTTTATTCAGATTAGGTGGACATGCTCCCGTTCTCAAGAAAAATGACATTTCCTGCAACCAGCTGGTAGCTTCATTATCTGCTGTCCCAACATTGACCAAAATTGGGTCTTGTTCATTCTCTACTGCTGAAGTGTCTTCCTTAGTCAGCTGTTGGCATAAACCTTTTCCCCTCACCAATTTGGTGACCTGAATATCCAAATCATACTCCATAACTCTTGTGATCCATCCAACCTATTTTTCATTTAGATTCTTGCTAAGTAAAAATTCTTTCACATTGGAAAGTGCCACTTGAAGATGAATTTTGTTATGAGACAATAGATGTCTAAATTTCTTCAAACTTTTCACAACAACCAGCACATGTTTTTCTATGAAGGTATACTTCTCCTCATAGTCTTCCAGACCCTTGCTGAAAAAGGCAATGGGCTGCCCCAACCCTTCTACATTTTTTTGTACCAAGATTGCAGAAATTACATCAAAACTACCAAAAACATACAAGGTAAAATCCTTGTTGAAATCTGGGTTAACTAGTGTTGGGGCTGAAGCTAAAGCCTCCTTGATCTTTTGAAAACTGTTCCTTGCTTTTCGGGTCCATTTGAAATCTGCATTCTTTTTTAACATAGTTGTAAGAGGTTTTAGCAAGGCTACTATATCAGGGAGAAATCTCCTAACAAAATTGATACGACCAATGAAACTCTGAAGTCTCTTCTTATGCGGAGGTAAAGGCAGCTCTAGGATTGTTGCAACTCTTTTAGGGTCCATAGTAATTCCTTCCCTAGATACTACATACCCAAGAAGCTTTTCGTCATGAATAGAGAAAACACATTTCTTGGGGTTCAATGATATACAAAACTCCCGACAATGTTCAAAAACCTACCTCAAATGGTCAATGTGATCTACTATCTTCTTGGAATAGACAGTGATGTCATCAAGATATACTAAGACAAACTTATGCATTAAATTGCTAAAGGCCATGTCCATAGCCTTCTGGAAGGTTGCTCCAGCATTAGACAAACCAAATGGCATTTTTCTGTACACCATTGTGCCCCACTTTGTGGTGAAGGTAGTTTTAAATTGATCTTCTTCCCTTACCAAAATATGGTTATAACTAGAATATCCATCCAGTAAAGAAAAGCATTTAGAACCTGACACACATTGAAGAATCTGCTCCATAGACGGAAGAGGGTGCCTGTCCTTCAACGAAGCTTTGTTCAAATCTCTGAAGTCTACACATAATCTAAGCTCTATGTCTTTCTTCCTGACAAGAACTAGATTTGCAACCCAGCTAGTATGCTTGATGGGAAAAATAATCCCACTTTCTATAAGTCTGAAGACCTCTTTCTACATTAGTGGCTCCAGTTTGGGATTAACTGGCCTCTATTTTTTCCTTATGGGTTTGGTTGTTGGCTCCAATTCTATTGTATGCCGTGCAAGACGTGGATCAAATCCCTTCAAATCTCTATATTCCCAAGTGAATATATCAATGAATTCTTGGAATAATTGCAGAAAAGACTGCTTTTCAACAATAGTGTTTATTTTCCCTATCTTGAGGCTTCTCTTGGGTGCAATTTCTAAGTCCTCATAATGATCTTGCTGAACCAGTAAATTGGCTTTGTTATTTTTAGCCTAATCATTAGAGTTAAAAATACTTTCTAAGGTAACCAAACCCTTAGGCAACTTCTTGTTCTTTAATTGCAGTACTTGGTCTCCATACTGTTGTTTGATTTTATCTTGATTTGATGCTACAAACACATCCTCTTCAAGCAAAAATTGTAGAATTTGCTCATCACTCTCAAAGACCTGCTAGTTAACATTGTTATCAGGCATTGAAGGCCTAATAATAACCTTGATGTGTTGCTGATTACATTCCTTTCTTGCACTGTTTGGAATGTCAAACTGGGCTCCCACAACTGCTAATCTGTTGGCATGCTGATTCTATTTCCTTGGAATTGAAATGATATTGAAAGCTTGAAAATCCTCAATGAGGTTCGAAACCCTATTCTTATACAATTTAAGAACATCATTTTTAACAACATTCAGGCTTCTAACCTAATTTACTATCAATTCATTGTCTCCATGCACCTTCAAACACTTAATTCCATGTTTCCTTGCCCATTCCAGCCCTTGAATGAGACTTTCATATTCTGTTGTGTTATTAGTGCATGAAAACACAAACCTAAAGGCCGCATAATATCTTTTAGCTCTTGTGGAAACCAATAATACACCCCCACCAGTGCCATGTCTACTCCTTGAGCCATCAAAATACATTTCCCAAACTTCAACTTGCTGATCACAATCATTCACTGGCCTCTTAACCAAGTTAGGCATCACTATATCAGCTTCTTGAAACATGTAGTTACCCATACCAGCATCTGACACCAAGTCACTCTTAGCGCTAGAAGTTTGGCCTTCCGCCCACTCATTTAGAAGTATATCAGGAATATCATCTACATCAATGCGAGGATCAAAGACATCAGCATGCTGATCTTGTTCAAAAATTACTCAATTGGCATTTATTGCACTAGGTACATAAGGTTGTATATTCTCTTTTGCAAGTAGCTCAGACTTAATGGTTCTCTAGTTCCATATCTAGTACGGAATAACATGTGAGACCAGTCAAACGAAAGGTATCCCCCTATTTTAGCTGTAAACTCCCTTGAAAAACATAACCCATAATATGGAGGCACATCTGCCACATAAATGTCTTGGAAAATTGAAAAATTAGGGAAAGCATGCAGAATTAAGCTAGCATCTTTGATGAGCCCCACTGTATTAACAGATGAGCCATCCAACTGGGCTACTCCCTTTTCTAAAGGTCCATACTTTAAACCTAACTGATCAGCTACTTGCTTGGGCATCACAGAACAGGTAGCACCACTATCTACCATACAATTGTGCACTAAATTTTTTCCAATAATTAATGAAACATAGAATAGAGGAGGTTTCATGTTCTTACCTTGAATCACATATTCCCTTTTGCTACTGGGATTAGAAACTTTCTCTTGAACATCATTAGCCATCACGACTCTTTGGGAATCAACAACAACTTGTTTAGGATTTATATCTTCAAATAATGCCTTTTTAAGTAGATCACCCTGTCCTGGAATGCTTAAGGAGTCCCACATGGTCATATTCACATTCATCTTCTTCATGCTGTCCACAATATTATAAGGTACAGTTAAAGGTACCTTCTGATGTACTTTAGCAGCAACTGGTTCTTTATTCTTGTGAGGCTGCTCATTGATTGGTAAGACAGTAGTCCCTTTTGGTATATTTAGAATAGGTGTGGATGACGCTTCTATAGTTGTAGGCCCCTTATTTTTATCAGCTGATTGCTCCACCTCTAGAGCTCTTTTCTTAGCTCGTGTATTGGATACAATTCTTGAATTGGCATTCACACCACAAAACTCTTCACTTTGCCAATTTAAAAATGCAGTCTCATTAAAATGTATATCCGGTTGTTGTTCAAGTATATTAACAGGTGCATCTAGCTATGGACTGACAACGTTTTGGACCATAAATGCCTGATTAACTACCCCATTTGAACATGAGGCTGGGTTATGTGCTTGATTACATGAATAACACCATTCATTTTCTATCACAAGGTTATTCTAGGCTGGAACCATATCCTTCACTGGATTTGCAGCATTAAGAGTAGTTGGGTTATAAGATTGGAAGGGTCTCTGATTAACATTTTGCCTCTGATAAGAACCTTGATAGGGTTGCCTATTTTGCTAATATTGATATCCCTAGTTTTGATAAGACTGATTTACATTATGACCTTGCTGTTGGTTCTACTGTTGGAAATTCGGCCTTGCCCTTTGATACCGTTTCTTCATGCTGATCAACTCATTTCCCATAGTTTGTAAAATGCTTTCTATATTATGCTGACTAGACTTGATCTCTTGCAATTCACTTGATGGTCCTGCAGCTGACACTCCCTAGCTCACAGCAATGGGTAATGTTGTAAAAGCGGGTAAAGGGGCTAAATATGGCATTTGCAATGGCATATTTGATTGAATTTTAGGGAAATAGGGCATAGGTTGCCTGGATGCTAACTTTCCTACCTAAATGAGGTTATTTTCTGTCTTAATAGCTATGCTATAAGCCTGAGGTAAAGAAATACCCCCCATGGACTGTATCATGACTGAGATATCAATATTTAAACTTTTCAAATAATATAAGAATGCATAATTAGCAGAAGGCCTTACCGTAACAGGTATTCCATTCCAAGTTTTTTGAAATTGGATATTGAAGTTCGCCATTTGTTCTTGTGGGGTTCTTTTGATGGTTGTTAACTACTCTACCAAAGATAGGTGATCAGATTTTTCCTCAAAAATTCTGGTAAATTCATCACCAAGCTCATCCCATATTCTTATAGAACCCACTGGCAAGCTTCTAAACCATTCCAATGCCTTCTTCTTGAAAGATGCAGCCAACAATCTCACAACTACATTTTCTTGTGTCACATGGTGCACATTGCACAATGCTGCCACATCCCTGATATGCTCAAAAGGTGTTACTTGTCCTTCTCCAGTAAACTCTGGTAACCCTTTTAATGCTACCAACGGAATGTCATCATGTTGCGCTAGATTAAGGGGACTACCCTGGTTGAACGGTACAAAAGTAAAGGCCTTTGGTGATGCCATTGAGCTGGAATGCATTGGTATGCTTGTTGAAGCAGAACTTGAACTTGGCTGAGAAGTAATTGCTGTAATAGAAATACTATTTGTTGCACAATTGAAAACCCCGAATGAGGAGGCAGAAGGTTTTGTTCTAAGAGTAGGAGATGTTGAACGCCTAGCTAGAGGGTCTCTTCTTTTTCTCCTTTCATATGAAAATAGTGTCTTGTCACTAACACCAGGTGGTGTTGAATGAACTCTAAGAGAAGGGACAATCCTTTTGAGAGTTCTCCCTCTTCTTCTTGGAGGAGATAAATGTAGAAACTCTATAGCTTTTGAACTTCTAGTTTCTATTTTTCTCATATAAATAAACACATTGATCCTTTCCTCCACGCAGAGTCGCCATATATGCTTAAAAATGATCTCTAAAAAGCTATTAGCTCCCTGTCAGCACATCAAAATAGAAAGATTTAAAGAATTTAAAACTAACCAGGTCCCACTGGGTGTGCCAAAACTGTTATCTCTAAAAATTGCACCCTATGCAAAGTTACAAAAATTGAGCTTTCTAGAGAAACATGGGATCATTTCAAGGCTATGGGACACCTAAAGTTGAAATGAACCTCTGGATGAGGTTGGCTCCTAACTGGTAATATCACTTAATTACTAATCTTTGTGAGGTAAAGGGAGAAGGAACATAGAAAGTGAAAATTACACCTATGGTGATACACCAAATTTGTTCATGAACAACTGATTAACACACAGTTTTCAATCAACCAGTAAAAGCTGATGTGCACAACTCAATACTCATATGATATTGTATAAATGTTTTATAAGAAAGCTACGATACATACAGTCCTAGAAGGATGATAAATTCTCCTCACAACTAAAACTGTTTGCATCACTAACATAACCTATAACCTACAATATACACATCTCATCTGCTTAAAAGTGCTACTAATGAGACAATTAACAAGGAATAAGAGAAACTCACATGTAAATTTATCAATCATTCAACACACTCAATGAAACAGATAACTAAGAAGGCATAAATTGCTTTCTTTATTGATTTTCAAAGGTGAAACTGTACATACAATGTCTGTAAATGAGTTACAAAACTCAGTATTCTCTTCTAAGGACTCACAAAAGTCACAAAAGTAGAAGAATATGCAAGTTCAAACTCCCTACAAAAAAGGAAAAAATGCCATATATATAAAGAGTGTTGGCCCCTGCCCTTAGGGCTTACAAAAATATCAGTCTTCATAAAAGATCTACCCCTAGATCTTTTAAAATGAAGTTAATGCTCCATTTAAGTGTGTCCCTACTGTCCATGTCGGTATGAAGGATCACCCTCAGGAGAAGTCCTCAGATCTTTTGGAATACAACATTTACTTCTGGCCTCCGTGTCCACTCTCGAACCTCCCTCAGAGCCGCTTTGAATGCTCTAAAGCATTATCATTAATGTCTATCGACCCTTGCCAGTTGACATCCCAGTCGTCCTTGTAGTTTTTGCCCTTCTATTTATCGATGACACCTCCCTCAGATCAATCTGATTCATCGCTTTATCCTCATAGTAGATCCACATTGCTTATGCTCTGTTGATCTCGTTCACAGGGGTCAAATTGCCATGGCTCTCTTATAGCTTCCTTTGATTGGTTAAAATCGTGTCACATGGGATCGCCTGACGGTCAGAGGTCATTCAGACCGAATCGCATGTCAATGAGACACATGTTGTGTCTCCCCGATGCGATTATACTCTACAACAACATTCGGCAAGACAAACGCTTGTCGGTAAGAGGTCACAACGGGCTCCATTAGTCGTACTAATATCCCCTTTTGTGTGGGCAAGTTGATCGCTATCGGCAAGACACAATTCTTTCAGCAGGACCCCATAGCGAGCTCCCTACCTCTCCCCAAGCTTACTTCATTTCGGTAAGACCCTATCGGGTCGACGAGACTTCTTGCTGAAGCTATCCTGTTTTGGCAAGAGCTTACCCTCTATGTGCACCACAGTTGGCAAGACTATCGGGTCAGGGAGACATCTCCCCGAACTCAAAATATTATACCGAAGGCACTCCTTCATCTACAAGACCCTCCTCATTCGGCCAGACCTCATGGTGAATGTAAAAATTTCTCTCCGATGATGGCCTCGTGAACAACTGTTAGGGAGACTTTCCTCTATCGGCAGGACATCATGGCGGGTTCCATTAGTCACACCAAAGGTTTACAACCATCAGCGAGACCATCGCTTGTCGGTAAGACATTACACCGACCCGTTCCATTCCTCTTGAGCTCAAACCTTGTGTCGGTGAGACTCCCACTGGTCGGCAAGACATCACAGCAAAAGCACCCTTCGTCGATGAGACCTCAATTTGACCGGCAGGACTTCATAGCGAACGAGGGTTCTTTTCCCCAATAACAATCCCTTTCGGTGAGACCTCCATCCCTTTAGCGAGACATTACCCTGATGTTAAACTATCTCAGCGAGACCTCATATCGAGCTCAAAACTTTCGTCGAGGGCATACTTCATTTCGAGGAGACGTCACTTGGTCGGTGAGACCTCATAGTGAGGTCTTCATTTTTTTGGCAAAGGCTCTCTATTTCGGTGAGACATCATCGGTCACCGAGACATCATAGCAATGCCCACCATTTCTCCCTGTTGACATCCTTTTTTTTTGAGACCTTCGTTAGTCACCGAGACCTCACCCTAAGTTCAACATCTCACCGAGGGCTCCTTTGTTTCGCTGAGACCTATGTTTGTTAGTAGGACATCTCCTCGAAGGTAAACAACTCTCCCTAACATCGGCCTTGTGAGAAAATTTTGGCATGACTCCCACCGGTCGGTAAGACTTCATAGCGGGCGGCAAGAGCTCATGGAAAAAGCACCCTCCGTTGGCGAGACATCTTGGCAACCCAAAAAAATTTTGGCCAGACTGCGATTAATCGGCGAGACCTCTCAGCGAGGTCACAATCTTTTGGCGAGCTCAGACCATTTTAGGGAGACCACCAATGGTCGGTGAGACCTCTCACCAACAATACCTCCCTTCTTCGAGACATCCTTTCTATCAGCCAGACCTTACGCCAGAGCTATCATCTCTCGGTGAGGGCTCATATCAGTTGGGAAAACTTCACTTGATCGGTGGGACTTCATACCGAGACCAAGCCCACTTCGGTGAACTTAAATCTCTCAGCAAGACTCCTCACATCGGTAGGACTTCTCCTCGAAGGCACAACCTTATGCCGAGAGCTCCCTAATGAACAACTGTCGGCATGACCCCTTTTCAAGTGGAGAGATACATGAAGACTCTTGGTGACCCGAAAGTCATGGTGACCGGTGTATTCAAAAAAATAGAACACACTGCTAGTTGGAAAGACAGCAGGAGGGTCTTGCCGACCTTCTTCTCTGATGGATTTTATGTCGAATCTGACTGAGGCAAGCTTTCCAATAGACCTCCCTATGAGGTAGCACCAAATAAGGTCCTTCCCAAGGAAATCTGAGCATCTGCACGCTGGGCTCAACCCTTATGGGAGCCACATTTGATCCACGTGCGAATTTGAAATATAATTTCCCCTTGATTGAGCCCGTAGGAGAAAATTGGGTAACAGGCAACACATGATGTGAAAAACACCATCAACACAACTCTCAATCAACACTTACTCCCCCTTAGATTCTGACTCTTCTTCCTTAACCTCTTATGCATGAACTTCTCCCCACAATACTCTTCACTCCAAATAAGTAACATTCTTTCACACGAATCTTCTCCCCCTTTGAAATCAATGGAAAAGATAAGCATTATCTTCCCACATACAAGCTTTGAACCACATATCTACACATATGACTATTCCCCCTAAGTAGCAACCACAAAAACATCAATCCAGATCAGGAAATATCTATGAAGCACACAAATTGATGCAAGTAAATGCATATTTAGTTCATATTAGGAGGGGTAATCACCCTTAGCATCCCTTTCAAATACTCAAAAGTATCCTTTGACAATGGCTTGGTGAAAATTTCTGCAATCTATTCTTTGGTAGGAACATACTCTAGTCTGACTTCTTTCTCACTAACTTTTTCCCTCAGGGAGTGAAACTTGATTTATATATGCTTGGTCTTAGAGTGTAGCATCAGATTCTTTGATATGTTAATTGCACTTGAGTTGTCATATTATATGGCAATAGGTTCATCATATACTACTCTGATATCTTTCAACATCTATTTCATCCACATTACTTGAGTACAGTTATTTGCAACAACAATATACTCTGCCTCAACAGTAGATAGAGAAATGGAATTCTAATTTTTGCTCAACCAAGACACTAGCTTCTTCCCAAGGAAGAAGGCACCACCACTAGTATTCTTCCTGTCATCTACATCTCCTTCCCAATCCGCATCAGTACATGCATTCAAAGTAAGATCATCATCCTTAGGATACCAAAGCCCAAATTCAACTGTTCCTTTTAGATACTTGAAAATTATCTTTACAGCAGTCACATGAGACTCTTTTGGATCATCCTGAAATCTAGCAACCATACATACAACATTCATAATGTCTAGTATGGTTTGAGCTAAATAGAGCAATCCACCAATCATTGACCTATATCTTGTTTGATTTTCCTTAGGAGAATCATCATTCTATGTCAACTTACATCTGTTTACCATGGGAATACCAACAGGTTTTGAGTCATCCATGCTAGACTTCTTCAACAACTCTCTCACATATTTAGACTGAGTTATGAAAATCCCCTTGTCTAACTAAGTAACTTGCAATCCCAGAAAGAACTTCATCTCTCCAATCATGCTCATCTCAAATTCACTCTTCATTTCATCAGCAAACCTCATACATAGATTGTCATCTCCTCCAAAAATAATATCAACAAAGACCTCAATAATTAACTCTTTTTCATGATCCAATTTGAAATACAAGTTGTTGTCAGTAGTACCCTTATTGAATCCAAGCTTCAATAAATATTTGTGCAGTCTAGCATACCAGGCTCTGGGGGCTTGCTTGAGTCCATATAGAGGTTTCTTCAATCGAAAAACCATGTTTTCCTTATCAATCAGTTGAAATCCATCTGATAGTTCAATGTATACTTCTCTCTAGATCACCATTCAGAAAAAGCTAACTTCACATCCATTTGATAGACTTTATATTTTTATATGCAACATAAGCAAGGAATAACCTTACAACTTCAATTCTAGCAATAGGGCCAAAGGTTTCTTCAAAATCAATACCTTCCATTTGTGAATAATCTTTACATACTAGTCTTGCTTTATTCCAAACCACTTCACCTTTTTCATTCAACTTATTCTGAAAGACCCATTTAGTACCAATCACATTTTTATCTTTAGGTCTGGGAACAAGTATCCGTGTATCATTTTTTTTGATCTGCAACCATTTTTCCTTCATAGCTTCCATCCAGTGTTCATCATTGCAAGCTTCATTGACATCTTTAGGCTCAATCTTGAAAATTAGGCAATACTCTTCTGTAATTTTTCTTCTAGTTTGCACACCTTTATTCTTGTATCCTATAATTTTATTTTTAGAATGATTTAGCTTTACATACCTCAGAGTTTTAGGATTCTCTCGAACTTCTAATTATTTTTTTCTTTCTTCTGCACTTGCACTTGTCTCTACTTCCTAACTACCTTGATTTACCAAAACAAATTGAATTTGTCTTACCAGAACATATGGCACAATTTGAAGTTGATTTTGTGTTTGAGAATTCTTTCCTTTGTTTGTGTTGTCTTCCTCTTCATCTGAATCATATCCACAATATCTGGATGATCTATCAGAATCCTCATCAACTCTGACATTTGAACTCTCAACCATTTTTCTCATTCTTTTGTTATAGCATTGGTAGGCCTTGCTTCTAGTAGAGTAACCTTGAAAGATTCCTTCATCGCTTCTTGCATCAAACTTGCCTATATCATCATCTCTCTTGATGTAACACTTGCTTCCAAAGATCTTGAATTATTTAACAATAGGCTTATAACCAAACCATAGTTCAAAAGGAGTCTTACCAGAATTACCATTCACATTTACCCAGTTCAAAATGTACACAACAGTGCTTACATGAGGCACATTTCCTTCAATCGTCATTGTTCTAGCAACATCCATAATTGTTTTCTTCTTCCTCTCTACAACTCCATTTTGTTGAGGGGTTCGAGGAGTAGATAACTATCTTCTAATTCCATGCTCTTCACAAAAAAATTAAACTCCTAGAGGTGAACTCACCACCTTTGTCTAACCTTAAGCATTTTATTTTCAGAGTTTCCTCATTTTCTACCATAGCTTTGAAACTTTTGAACTTTTCTAATGCTTCACATTTTTCTCTTAAGAAAGCAACCCATATCATTCTAGAATAATCATCAATAAGCAACATAAAGTACCTTTCACCATGGAGACTTCTGACTCTAGAGGGAACACATAGATCAATATGTACCAGGTCTAGTAATCCATTTGAATGATGTTGTTTTCTCTGAAAAGAGAATCTAGTCTATTTTCCCATCTGACACTCCTTGCAAATTGTGTTAGTAGGCTTCACTAGCTTAGGTAGATCTCTTACTGCTTGAGTGAAACTTACTTTGAAAATGTTATCAAAATTTACATGACATAGCCTTCTATGCCATAACCATCTTTCATCTACTTGAGCAATTAAACAACTTTCATTGGCAGCATTTAGGTGAAAAAAATTACCTTTTGTTTGTTTACCTGAAGCAATTATATTTCCAGAACTTCCATATATCTTGCATCTTCCATCTTTGAACTGCAGATCATAGCCATTGTCCACCATTTTTCCAACACTCAATAGGTTGTGCTTCAAGCCTTCAACATAAATGGCATCATTAGTGTTATGCTTACCACCAAGACAAATAGATCCTCTACCACAAATCACACAAGCATTGTTATCTCCAAATCTTGCAATCCCACTGTCATACTTCTCTAGACTTAAAATTTTTGTTTTGTCACCAGTCATATGATGTGAGCATCTGCTATCAATGACCCACTCATCCTTTTCTTCAATTCGGGCTGCAAGAGCTTTCTCAACTTTAGCAGATTCAGTAGCCATTGGACTATTTTCCTTGATAGTAATGAAAACCTAATCATCTTCATTTCCATTTTCTTTATCAAATTCTTCACCAGTCACACCTTCTTCAACAAAGTAACATTTCATTTAGAATCTAGATCTATAGGGCTTAGATCTAGGAACTCTTTCAGGACACCTTGATGCAAAATGACCTATTTTACTACAAGAAAAAAATTTGACAGGCAACTTTCCTTTATATTTACCTTATCCTCTACCTTCTTTCTTCACAGTCAGTGCTTCCAATTCTTCCACTTCTCTTTCTTCCTCTTCAAGTTGTTTCATTTCTTCCTCATACTTGAATGACTTTCTAGAAGATTCCCCTAGATCATATCTTTGTTTGCTTCTTCTAGATACATTAGCCTTAAATGCAGTTTCAATCTTGGGAACAAATTCACCAAATTCACTCAACTCAAAGGCAACAAGTTTTCCAATCAATGTATTTTTTATCACATTCGTCAATGATTTGGTTTCTTCAATAGCATGAGCCTTTGCTTTTTAGGAGGAGGCAATGATCTAAGCAATTTAGCCACAATTTCTTCCTCTTCCAGGGTACCACCGACACATCTAATACCCATCACTATTTGATCTACTCTTTGTATAAAAGAAGAAATATTTTCATCTTCACCCATCTTCAAATTTTCATACTTTCCTTTCAAACTCTATAACTTGGCCATCTTCACATGTAGATCTCCTTCATACAAAGTTTCTAGTTTTGTTCACATCTCATGAGTTGTCTTCAGACCTATCATATTTTTCATTTTTGAATCTATTACAACACTCAACAAAGCTTCCATAGCCCTAACATTATTCTCAGCCTCTTTAATCTCATCAGCAGTGGAAGAACCATTCTGAGGAATAACATATATGTTCTTTGTAATCTTCCAAAAGGGTTCACCAATACACCTCAAATGACACTCCATCCTAGTTTTTCAGAATGAGTAGTTTGTTCCATCGAATCTAGGATTGTCCTTCTTGTATGATGCCATCTCAGATCACCTCAAGATTTTAAACTTCTTCAAAGGAACTTGCTTTGATACCAATTGTTGGAAAAAAAAGGACAGACAACTGAGAGGGGGGGTGAATAAGTTGTCATAGAATATTTAAAATTTTCAAACTTTACTTAACTTAATCTTAGATCTAATGAATGAACAGTAAACCATGAATAAACAACACATCAGAAATATAGAGAACACCAATATTTTTTATGTGGAAACCCTCTTAGGGGAAAAACCACAGTGGATGTTAGTCCACAATATTATACCCTGTTAAAAGTATAAGAAAAATGATGGGAATGCACATGCATTAAGGCACACTGCCTAGAGCTCATTGCTCAAATACAAGAGGGCTCACTACCCAACAATACACAACAATACGGATTAGATCCATAGGGTATGAACTGAGAAAATAGCTTCTTCACAAGCCTGATTACAATTCTAGTTAAGCTTCCTTCACACTTCACTCAAACTTCTTCTCACTCTACTTTGCAATCAAATGATTAGGACACTATTCATACATCTGCACTTTCTCTGGCATACACTCACTCTTATGCACACTAACTTTTCTCCAACAATCACTCTTATATATCCACAACATGGAATTACATCAACAACCTTGTCGACCCAAAATATAAAACATATTTTCAATGTTGGCCCAAATTTACAAATCAAATTTTCAATGTGGATCAAACATCGTCAGCCACAATGTTATGTAGACTTAAAAAAATCTCCTTGAGTGCACCAAACATTCAAATTTAAATCTTCAAGGATCCACAACATGCTACAACCACCATGTCAGCCAAGAACATGAAAACACGAACATACCGAGAAAAATATTCGACCATGAGCACATCGATCAACATGGACATACAAGAATAGATAATGATCTAGAGGCATCCACAAACAACAAGAACTAATAGAGAAATGTCCGCAACAATAGAAATTACCAGAAACAAATAAACTTCAATCATAAACACTGACATAACAGACAAAAATACTGTTAGAACACAACTGTTCATAGCACAATCAAGTCTTCATGCGGACCTTTGAAACTTCTGGTAGATGAACTAGATAATCTTAGCAATAAACCCTTTAGTCCACAACAACTGATCTCCAAGACACTTTCATGACCTTCACTGAACCACTGGGAACCTGCAATACTTTCTTTTACAATTTTCTCAATATCCTCGACATATACAACCTTCAATACATCAAATTCTAATAGTGTTGACATCAATGAAAACCACATATCATCAACACAACCACAACATCCAACACAAAGAAAATAAGCTTAGTGTTTCTATTGCAATTTGTTTCTTCCATGTTTTAGACCCATCTGTAAACTAGTCAAAATACTATAGAAACATTGCCATGTTAAAAGTAGACCAAAAAAATTCTTAGCTCCAAAATAAGAATACAAATGGAAAATATTTTGTAAGATAGCATGGGAAAACTAACATAATCATCTAGAAATCTCCACTAGAAAATATGGCAAACCAATTTTGGATAATCAATGACTAAGAAATTGAACTAATCCAAGTAAGATGGTGAATACACTTACGATAAATTGTAAGGTAGCTATTATAGTTGGAACATGGTATGGAAATTAAAGCATAAAGGAATGAGGATTTCTACCAAATGTTATAGTTGGGAATGCTTTGGTAGACATGTATGTAAAATGTGGAAAATGAAAAAATGAAAAAATGGGCATGTAATGTTACTAGGCTTGGAATTTGATGGTCTATGTGATTATTTTTTCAATTTTAAATCTTATAACTTGACTTGCTATCTTGAATATTTTTAATATGAATTTAGAAATTTATTATAAGAGTAAATATAAGATTTGACATTTATAAGGTACTAATAGTTATATAGAGGATATTCACATGACTAATGAAATAACAAAGATTTTCAATTTTTTTCAACATATGTATCATTTGTGACTGTTGAGCATGTATCTATAATAATATGTATTTTAGATTTTTTATATCTAATTTCTATCTTTAAATCTATTTGCTTGATAAAGAGTTTCAAATTTTAATCTTGTAGATTTATTTTTTCAATCATAAGTTCTTTAGAATTCTTTAAAATTTTATTTTGGAGATTTTTTTTCATTTTACAAATAAAAAATCTTGACTATGGTGCGTAATTTTTTTTTTTGAATTTTTAAGAATTATAGTTCATTTAAAAAAATGATTTGTTAATTTAAATGATACATAATAATATATTTTAAAATAATAACTAAATCATTTGCATTACTTTATTAAAGATATAAATTTATAATTTTTTTGTATTTAATATGTATGATTGATAAAATATTTTAATTTAAAATATTTTAAATTTCATAAATTAAACATTTTTTTGACAATTTATATTTTTTTAAAAGTAAACTGAAAGGCACTAAAATGATCATTAGAAAATACATCTATTTTTTTTTAACATTTAAAAATATTGTCATTTTTAAATAAAAAGACAAACCTTGGAAAATTCCACCATGTTAGAAATAATTTTGACTAATTAGTTTATTAATATATTTATCTTTACAAAAATCTATTTAAAATATGATAAGAGATAATTTTAAGTATAAGAAAAATAATGGGAATGCACATGCATTTAGGCACACTGCCTAGAGCTCACTGCTCAAATACAAGAGGGCTCACTGTCCAACAATACACAACAATATAGATTAGATCCGCAGGGTATGAACTGAGAAAATAGTTTCTTCACAAGCCTGATTACAGTTCCAGTTAAGCACAAAAAACCTTCTTCACACTTCACTAAAACTTCTTCTCACTCTGCTTTGCAATTGAATGATTAAGACACTATTCACACATCTGCACTTTCTCTGGCATACATTCACTCTTATGCACACTAACTTTTCTCCAACAATCGCTCTTATATATATGCAACATGGAATTACATCAACAACCCTGTTGATCCAAAATATAAAACATATTTTCAATGTGGATCAAACACCATCAACCACAATGTTATGTAGAATAAAACAATATCCTTGAGCATGCCAAACATTCAAATTTAAATCTTCAAGGATCCACAACATGCTACAACCACCATGTCGGTCAAGAACATGAAAACCTGAACATATCGAGAAAAATATTTGACCATGAGCACACCAATCAACGCGGGCGTACGACAAGGATAGAGAATGATCTAGAGGCATCCACAAACAATAAGAACTAACAGATAAATATCCACAACAACAGAAATTGCCAGAAACAAATAAACTTCAATCAGGAACACTGACATAACACACAAAAATACTGTTAGAACACAACTATTCATAGCACGATCAAATCTTCATGCGGACCTTTGAAACTTCTGGTAGATGAAATTTATAATCTTAGCAATAAACCCTTTAGTCCACAACAACTAATCTTCAAGACACTTTCATGACCTTCACTGAACCACTGGGAACCTGCAATACTTTCTTTTACAATTTTCTCAATATCCTCGACATATACAACCTTCAATACATCAAATTCTAATAGTGTTGACATCAATGACAACCACATATCATCAACACAACCACAACATCCAACACAAAGAAAATAAGCTTAGTGTTTCTATTGCAATTTGTTTTTTCCATGTTTTAGACCCATCTGCAAACTAGTCAAAATACTATAGAAACATTGCCATGTTAAAAGTAGACCAAAAAAATTCTTAGCTCCAAAATAAGAATACAAATGGAAAATATTTTGTAAGATAGCATGGGAAAACTAACATAATCATCTAGAAATCTCCACTAGAAAATATGGCAAACCAATTTTGGACAACCAATGACTAAGAAATTGAACTAATCCAAGTAAGATGGTGAATACACTTACGATAAATTGTAAGGTAGCTATTATAGTTGGAACATGGTATGGAAATTAAAGCATAAAGGAATGAGGATTTCTACCAAATTTTATAGTTGGGAATGCTTTGGTATACATGTATGCAAAATGTGGAAAATGAAAAAATGAAAAAATGGGCATGTAATGTTACTAGGCTTGGAATTTGATGGTCTATGTGATCGTTTTTTCAATTTTAAATCTTATAACTTGACTTGCTATCTTGAATATTTTTAATATGAATTTAGAAATTTATTATAAGAGTAAATATAAGATTTGACATTTATTAGGTACTAATAGTTATATAGAGGATATTCACATGACTAATGAAATAACAAAGATTTTTCAATTTTTTTCAACATATGTATCATTTGTGACTGTTGAGCATGTATCTATAATAATATGTATTTTAGATTTTTAATATCTAATTTCTATCTTTAAATCTATTTGCTTGATAAAGAGTTTCAAAATGTAATCTTGTAGATTTATTTTTTCAATCATGAGTTCTTTAGAATTCTTTAAAATTTTATTTTGGAGATTTTTTTTCATTTTACAAATAAAAAACTTGACTATGGTACGTTTTTTTTTTTTTTGAATTTTTAAGAATTATGGTTCATTTTAAAAAATACTTTGTTAATTTAAATGATACATAATAATATATTTTAAAATAATAACTAAATCATTTGTATTACTTTATTAAAGATATAAATTTATATTTTTTTTGTATTTAATATGTATGATTGATAAAATATTTTAATTTAAAAGATTTTAAATTTCATAAATTAAACATTTTTTTGACAATTTATACTTTTTTTAAAAGTAGAATGAAAGGCACTAAAATGATCATTAGAAAAGACATCTATTTTTTTTTAACATTTAAAAATATTGTCATTTTTAAATAAAAAGACAAACCTTGGAAAATTCCACCATGTTAGAAATAATTTTAACTGATTAGTTTATTAATATATTTATCTTTACAAAAATCTATTTAAAATATGATAAGAGATATCTTTGTTGAATCCCATAAATCTATTTAAAATATGATAAGAAATATCTTTGTAGAACACCTCTTACCTAAAAATAAAAAATATTAACCAAATATATTCTGAATTGAACTAAACCCAAAATTTTTATCCAATAATAATACAATTAAAAATGATCAAATTCAAATATATAAACATTACAGATCAAGCTACTATAAGATAAAGTCTGGATCGAATCCCATCTAATACGTTCCTTAAAGGAAAGTCAAGACCATCAGTTTAGTTGGCTGTGGCTATCCAGCCCCGAGAATACAGTCATGAACAACTAAATACATTTTATTTAGAGAATACAGTCAAATCATTTACAAGTTTCATAAAATGGTTGAGTGAAACCCTTGCTCTCTTGTAGTTTATGCTGCTCCTTTTCTGCCTCTGTGCATGTTACCAATTTTAGAGAGTTTTTAAGGACCATTACATGAAGTTTTAATGATATTCTACTTCCAATACAAGGACCATTACTTCATGGCTTAATAAGAAATTTAGATGCTTTAAATTCACTCTAACTTTCTGATATTGGTTTTGGTTGATATAACTCATAACATAAATAAGGAGATGAAATATTAATTTTACAAAATTGCATTATTATTTTTGCTTCTTATTGTCACACAAATTTTAAAGTGACCATGGGCCTATATCTTTTGAGTCCAAACAAAACAAATATTTAAGTTAAATCTAGTTTTACAACATATTTAGCCGATAGGCTCTACTTCTGGGATTGCCCAGTCCATTTTCACGCTAAACCTGTCTCACGCCTGAAACAGGAATCCCCGCCGTCGAGCAGTGTTCGGTTCCCTGCAAACCTTCTGCTGATTGGTATTTGGCAGCTGTCAACCGCAGGGCACAGATGTTGCACGCCTACAAACACGTATTCGCCGCTTGAAAACAGGTATTCGCCGCAGTCCAACCATCTTGAAGTTACCTGAAAACAATTGTTGTCTTGCATTTATTATTTGCTGCAAAAGAAATTGTACATCAGACTTCCGAATCAAATTGGATTTTGGTAGCCCTAGAATCCTGATATTTTGGTTGCGGATTCGAGACTCTTCGTGGGTGCCCTGCACCTCTTTCTGCTCAGCTTGGCCAATGTGGAGGGCTCTATGAGTTCTGCCGGTGCTCTGTGGGGCGATGGAGATTTCATGAAAATTTTGAAGAAGACAGGCGCGTGCATTTTATGGCTTTCAAATTGCAATAGAAAATATCCATTCAGGGATCCTTTTGTATATAATCTTCTGTGCACATTTCTGTCTTTGTATTTTCATGTTTGTTATCTACAGCGTGACTTATCAATCATGGAAGCCCTTCTTGGATTCTATCATCAAGAACTGTTAACAGACCATCGTCGAGCTTTGGAGTTGGAAGTCTGCAAGGTTGAAAACTTCTGCACCAGCATTATTTTTTGTTTTAACAGGTAAGATTCATGGATTTCCTTCATTTCAGTTTTCTTCCCCTCTCTAGTAAATCAAGACCCAGTCAAAATAATTTCGCGTGCCTTTTCTATGCTTTCACATTTTGCATACATCTCCACCAGGGCAGTTGCAACTGCAACGTCTACTCTATAATAGTGTCGGGGAATAGATCTATGGCGTTGGGCTGATCCACTCTTTATAAAATTGATGTACACCTCTATGTCGTTGTGTCCATTGAAATGGGTACTTATGGAAGGAAAGGGGAGCAATATGTTGAGGGCTCTGGCTTAGGTCTAGCGTAAAGCGAAAATTCTTCTAATCAATGCCCATCCCAATCCCAATGTGGTAGTCCTGTATCCGATCATGAGGATACATTTCCTCTATTCTTTATGCTTTGATGGATGTCCATACCCTGTTCCAATTCTTCTATTTTGGTACAGCCAGGGAGAATGCTGGCAAAAGTTATCCAGTCTGGCTTTACACCTGCTATTTGCACTTGCTTTAAAGTTTCAAAAGCTTTTAAAAAAAAACCATTTTTTGCATATCCTGCAATCATTGCATTCCATGATATAACCTCTCTTTGAGGCATTCTGTCAAATAGTTCACATGCCTTTTCTATGCTTCCACATTTTGCATTCATGTCTACCAGAGCATTTTGCATACATGTCTACCATAATATCTGATAAAAAACTCCTCCCATGATGCTTTGATGGATGTCCATACCCTATTCCAAAGCTCCCATTGGGGTCTTGCAAATTAGTAAAGCGCAACTACCTCCCATCTTCCTATACCGAAAGGGAAGGTATCTGCACAGTTTGATGGTCATACCTTTTACCCAATGCATTACACTTCTTCCCCCACCTCGGAAAAGTTGGGGGAATGCATCCTGTACATAACACCTTAGGACAGGATTATGTACCTTCTCCTTCTACCGCCAGGGAGATGATTTAAGTGGCTTTGATGGATTTTTCAATCACTGTGTATATTGCCCCTGATTTCAATGGTTTTCTAATGTTTACTTTGATACGTACAAATCTATTAAAGAAAAAAATGCAAGTTCTGTTTGACTCTGGTATGGTTATCTTCTAAGTGCGTCCTTTTTGGAGGTTATATGTGGTTTAGCTTTTTCTATTAGCTTTCTTTTTAGTTTGTAGAAATTAGGTTTGTATTTCACCAACAAATAAAAATTCAATTTGAATGTTTAGTGGGCTTGTGTTTATTTTAACTTTCGAGGATTGTACCCTGTATTCTTAAAGTTTGTTCATCTGGTGAGGAAAGTTTGAGGTAGTACAATATACACAAGTAAAAATGCTGTACGTAAGATGATAGATTTATTAAGGCTAAATAAACCCATTTGATATCGATAGGGCTTTGTTTTATGCAAGTACTTAGTTGGAGGTTAGCTAACATCCAACTAGCAAAATCAACATGAGAGAACACGCAATATAGGATACAAAGTTGGGAGACAGTTATGGTTCACGTGCTCTTTTAACCTTTGTAACAAAAACTAGAAAAAAATAATGGCTTAAACATTTGGTCTGTATTTACATTTGAAATCTTGTACTGTATGAGGTGTTTGAAGTGTGATTTCCTGCGTCTTGCGTTGCTGTTGAATGTTCTCAATGGACCTTTTTCATTGGTTTTGGATGTCAATTATTTAGTCACACTAATAGTGATGTTTAGAAGCTTTACTGAAGGTGGATTCTTGTAAGGCTCTGTTCATGGTGTTAAAACCCAAAGGTACACAATTTGACATCTTGGACCAACTTAGCATCTAGACTGGCATGACCATGATCTAAAAAATGTGGTGACATGCATATCATGCTTTGCAAACATCATGATCCACTGTTCAAGTACACAAACACAAACAACCTCCCCAAAGTTTACACTATTTATACATACAAATGCAGTTTAGCTACTACAGCCTTCAAACTATGGGCTTTACCTTGTTTACAACAATGCCAATTACTTCTAATTTTTTCATGTACCTTTTCTATGCTTCCACATTTTGAATACATGTCTACCCTAATATCTGATAAAAATACTCCCTCCATGATGCTTTGATTGAAATTCAAATGAGGTTACTATCATCTACCTAATTGAGTAGGGTTTCAATGATAAAAGGCACATTAACAAGGCCTGTACTGACATCTATATGTTTAATATTGCAATTATTAGGCCTACAGGTATATGTGTAGATTGAATATTTGTTGTTTATCCCTCTGAAAAAATAAAGAAATTAGAAATTATAGCTAATGTTCAAGGAATTTTTGAATCAGGATGCAAATGTATGTTACAAATGATATTAGTCAATAAGGTTTGCAATATTTAATGTGCTATGTATTTGGTGTGTGTTGTCTAAGTTGGTTTTTGGGGTTTACTGAGCCAACAATAATAGGAAAGAACTTCAACAGTTGATTTATTGCTCATTAACACTGCTGATTTGTATGCTTACTGATTCAGGCTCTATCCTATTTGCTCAGTCTCTTTGTGCTTTCCATTCCAACTGCCACAGAATGTATAAAACAAAATTTGAGACAAAGATAAGATAAATGCCTCTTACACTTCTGTAAGCAGATACCAATTAAAGACTGGTTTGCAAATATTATAACTAGACTTACAGAAGAAGAAATATAGTTTGCTGATTGACTCTTTCTGCAATGTAAATGAAGTTGGCATGTTTTGCACGGTTATTTTTCCAGCTAACAGATTCAGGACAGGTTTGTAGTGAACAAATCTATTGCATTCTAATGATATCAAAGGTTCCCCTCTTATGTATATGGCAGGTAAGATCGTGTGTCTCACCGCAACAGTGATGAAGACGTGATATTTACAGAGTCTAAAACCAATTGTAATGCTTCTGCTATAATGCAGTGTATAGTTTTTCCATCAATATTCCAGATCATTCTAATCTATCATTAGCAGAAAAATTGATACAATGATGATGGGATCAAGCTCATTTGTTTGTGTTATCTGTAGCAAATAAATTTCAACTACATTTTTCAGCTTGGTTCAGGACAAGTTTTACTGTACAAATCTTCTGCATTCTAATGATATTGAAGGTGCCCCTCCTACGTATATGGCAGGTAGAACGAGTACCTTACATTGTGTCATTATTCAAGCTCTTCTAGTGAACATCCAAGAATATATATGTATACTGGTGGACACAAACAATGCAAGTCCTAAGTTGTTTACATTGGAAAGAATAAACATCTGGTTGGAAAATCAAAGAACAATAAAGACATCCATAACAAGTATATATTGTACTTGACCACTGTTAATGGATCAAATATTGCTTGAATTCAGGTCAAATAGCCTGCCCAATATTAATTTGACAACCTCGGAGAGCATTCAAAGAGGTGATTTGTAGAGCATTCAAAGAATTGGGATTTGCAGTAAGCTTATGAATTGTTACACAGTGAAAAGGGTGAATTTTTTAGAATTAGGCAGATCAGATTTTACAGTAGTTGGGAGCCAAAAAGTGCAGTGGAGCAAACAGGATGGATGTAGATTCTGGGCTAGAAAACATAGTGCTGCCATTGAAGTACTTGACAAGTCTCTCATGGAAATAGATTCATCTATTGATCTTCTTCATGGTATCTAAGATTCCTTCCCTCTTTTCTCCATCATCAGGTGAAAAATATGATTCTATGTTTTCAGCAAGGGGGGGCAGTCCTCAAAATGCATATCCACCAGCTGATTTGATGGTGAAGCAAGTCCACCTGTTCCATCAGATCCATGTATCATTAAATTCTTGGATTCACTGTTGCTTTGTTGTAAAGTGGCCATGGAAATCATATCTCCATACATGTGGGCTGGTGGTGTTGAAGGCACTGAATTCACAGGACCACGAGTATTACCAGTTTGAGTGCTATTTGTTACTCCTGAAGAGGATGGGTGCTTCTATTTTTTCCAAGCTATTGATGTAATAGAAATAGATTCAGCTATTGATCTTGTCAAGGAGAAGACATTGTTTGAGGAAGAAAAATCAAGAAATGGAGGACTAAGAATATTCGTAGGCTGCATACAATTTTTGCTTCAATTTTCTTAAATGTTGGCTGAAAGAAACTCAAACCTCTGATTGAAAAGGCTGAAAGAAACTCAAACCTCATGCTACTTTGTTCCAGCCATGGATTAGATGCAACTTTAAGATCTTTTTACTGTTGTTTTAGTTCCTCCTTGCTGCTACTATATTTACAATTCTGGTTCTGTTTGGCTGCCAGTTCTGTCTACTGGTTTGCTGGGTTGATTTTTTAAATTAATAAAGTACTTTTTCTAATAAAAACTATATATTGTAATAATATAAATTTGTATTTAATATACTTGATTATGTAATGTTAAATTTGTTTATTTCCATACCTCTACTTTCCTATCGACCTTTTCCTTGAACCTCCCATGGGTGCAAGTGCTAGTTAATAAACAAAGGAATAAGTCTTTAGGCACCGTTTGAATGTATATATAATTGTGCTTTCCAACTCTAGGGACATTTTTATTGGTAATTTGGGATCATCAATCTCCCTTCTATGACCAAGCCATGGTCCATGAGAGATTAAGCAATAAATGCAGCTTTGGAGCAATGCACTGTCCACATATTCCTAAGCCACGTTTCAACCATATTTGCATAGTTAATGAGTGACTTAATGCCTGACATGTTCATTGAACTTTATTTAAGAAAATTATATCTATGTGGATTGCTTTGTATATAGTTTCAACCTCATTCTAAGATAGCCAATTCACATGGTTGGTTTTCTAGTAGTTTCTTCAAATATGTCTTTTCATGCTGAGAGAGGGAATCTCACTTGGGACTTAATGGCCAGATATGTTCAATGATCTTTCTTTAGGGAAATCATCAGTGTAGCTCATTTTGTAAATGATTTTGACAAAATACCAAAATACCACTATATACCCTTATTTATCAAAATACCACTATTAGGCCATTTGAGATTCCTCTTCTAAAGTCGTGTCCACTATATGGGCCATTCCAACCAACAAGAAGTTGAACACATGAAGGACTTTGCAGTGAATGAAAACAAGTTCAGAAATGAAAGAATCCCATATTATACATGAATCCAATTATCATTGTCTTAATATCAACACTTAATGTGGAACAATAATTGATGCTTTAGAAACTATTAAAGAAAGGCTTAAATTTTTGTTAAGTTATACTATACCTAGACAAAATTTTCTTAATCATATCTTCCTCGACTTTACAAAAAGGCTTATATTTTTGTTAACTTATACCATCCCTACACAACTATAAATAAATCTTGGATTATACAAACCTCAAGAAAGTTCACTTCTAGAGCTGAAAGTAATATGAGATGCTACCTTGACAACATTGATGAGTTTGATATCTACTTTGAGTACTAATTATCTAGACTGCACATATAATCACAAATAGATTTTCATCAATTGTCTAGTGGAAAAACACACTTTTAGAGATTTTGAATAATATTTTCAGGTCAAGATCAATGCTGGTGACCTGAAAGCCTTTATCTTATTTGATGTTTAGGAAAAATCTCCCCATGCATCAATAGGCCTTAATTAACTGCAGGAGTTACCGTGCCCCCAATCAATATCAAAATAAAATCCATGCAAAAGTTAACTCAGTTATAATGTTACTCTTCTCATTGGATCGTTGAAAAATATCTTAAATGGTCATTGTTCACTTAAATGATGGACTATGAGGATTTAACCCATTTCATTATCATTACTACTTTGATATTGGTCATGTGATTTGCAATCATAGTCACTCTAAGAGCACATCTTAGCTTCCCTCTTGGTGGAAATATGTTTACGTCAAGGACTTCACCATTCCTCTAGTGGTATCACAACTTGGTTTTCCTTCTTATGAGGATTCCTAATTTATTCTAATAAAATATGGTTGTATTCCATTAGGCAAACAAGATGTGATTGGGGTTGTCACTGATGAAGACCAAAGAAATAGTAAGCTTTATTATAACCTTTCTATTAATGAAATATTATGATTTTTTTTAATATATTTTGACTTTATCATTATTATTTCTATTATAAATGGATGGAAATCCTCAAATGCTTCCAATGAAAACTTCCACAATTTCATTGATTATTTAAATTCACTACTCCAAAATTTTCCAAGTGAAGTAGAAGAAAAACTTATTTTTAGTCAATGTGTTGAGAGATTTAGAAAAGATCTCCATGCATCTCTTGCTTCCTCTTTCAAATTTACATTGATCCCTGGCTTAGAGAACATGCCTATAAAATGAATATCACTATGGATTAGTCCAAGCAAAATGTGCAAATGCCATTCCATTCGTCAAAGAGCCAATGCCATTCATAAAGACTTGAATGAAAGAGTTGATGAGTGTTGGTGTAATTAAATGTGTTGTACCTTGTCCTAGGTCATGATTACACCTTAGTTAAGTTTACTTAGGGACCACATAGGAGGTTGTTGGAGATTTTCCACTTTTGGTGGACTTGACATGTCATTACTTTATCACTTCCACCTTTTGTGGACACGCCATGTGATTATCTCTCCACCTTTTGTGGGTGATCCACCTTTTGTGGTGATTATCACATTATCACTTTTCCACTTTAGGTGGAGTGATAAATTTTCATAGTTTTCTCATGTCATAAGATTATGACACTTGTCATAATCTTATGCCCTTCTATGTTCTCACCTTGGCTATATAACCAAGGGGTCTCCTATGTACTTTTGTATTATTCCATCATTTTTGCATTATTGGCAAAATACAATTTATTCTTGTCATCTTGTTTCTATCTCTCTTATGCTTGTGCTTTCTATTAGGCCTTTAGATCTTGGGTGGCTACCTTCATAGCCAATTCTTACAAGGAGAATGAACAATTTTAGTTCCCAAGTACAAGTGGTAGAAAGAAAAAGAAAAAAAAGCTCTTCAAGTATTCATGCATAGCAATAGAAGAAGAAAGGGTAATAATTAGGCAACAACATAGTAAGTACATTTATTTAAAATTATTTATTTACATATTTTACATAGTAATAACTCTTCTTATTTCACATGTTAATAATATGTCATTATAGTTGTAGGTGATGATGAGAATACTTGACAATGTCGATTGCCTTTCTCTATTGACCTAAACCAAACAACAACATATGACATACAAATTATAGATGGTAATTTTCTAACTATTAAATGTGTTCATTCATTAAATAGAATATTGTTCTGTTCCTACTTTTAACCACTTTTGTATACAATAAAATAAATAGCAAATTCAACTTGTGGAAGTCAACCATCAAATCTTAGTGTTATCCCTACCCAAACTTTTCAACTCATTTTAGGTAATTAAGAATGTTAATATTATTTAGATTAACTACATATTATATTTTTACACTTACCTAGATTTATCTATGTTGATTTATTTAATGCACATGCCATTGCAGCTTCAGATGATCAACAAAACAATGAACAACATATAGTTGTAGGTGATGAAGAGAATACTCAGCAACATCAATTTCCATTTTCTATTGACCTAAACCAAACAACAACATATGACATACAAATTATAGATGGTGATTTTCTTAATATTAAATGTGTTCATTCATTAAATAGAATATTGCTTTGTTCCTACTTTTAACCACTTTTATACATACAATAAAATAAATACTAGATTCAACTTTTGGAAGTCAACCATCAAATCTTAGTGTTATCCCCGCCTAAACATTTCAACAAGCCATTTCAAGTAATTAAGAATGTTAATATTGTTTAGATTAACTACATATTGTATTTTTATAGTTACTTCTTTATCTATGTTGATTTATTTAATGCACATGCCATTACAGCTTCAAATGATCAACAAAACATTGAACAACATATGCAACCATTTTCTCTTGATCTTAATTAGATACCAACAATAATTGATGCAATGCAAACTACAAATGGTAAATAAATTATGAAATTATTGTCTAAAAATTTTGAATGGTTAAATTTTATACTAATTTAATAAATAAACTATGTAATTTACATGTTTTGATGGCACTGTAAGGGAGTAGCTTGCAGATTCAAGATAGAGACATCATTTGTATACTGTAATTTTGATTTACATAGTATAAGTACACAATTGGCTTAATGGCCTAATTATGCTTAATATAATTATAAATGAGATTCATAACCCAATTATATCAGTTTTTATTAATTGATTCAATGTTGACTATTTTATCTACTACTTAGATCATTTGATTAGTAGAATTGACTGAATGTTTTCTTGTGTATACTTACATTCATAGTTGTGAGGCATGTTTGTAATTATTTTTAAAAATAAGATAATTTTTATACCTATAGGCTTGTGTACACTACAATGATTGGTTTCACGCTTTATTCTTTGATTTACAATACAAAGGAAATAATTCTTCTTCATATTACGTTTGCATCATCATTTGTTTCCTTTATGACTCATTTACATATTGAAATTATCACTTATAAGATCTCAAAAAAACTTAAAGAGGGGATTCAACATATTAGAAAATATAATAAACTTAATGCAAAATCAATATATATTTAGTTGATAGGCTACATATCACATAAAAGCTAGATAAATATTGATTTGACAACTAGATGGGAACATTCTATTTCCATTTGCAGTGGTTTTTATCAATTTGATAGTAATTTGTTTATTTCATTTCATTATTTGGAGACTTATTATTAATTGTTTAATTCAACCACATGCAACTATAATTTGCCACACATCCATACATAATCACATACTTTGTAAAATATTAACATACATATAGTTTTATATCAATGCAATCCTTGAATCTCCTTTAAGTAAAAATTGTAGTTAAAAGTAAATAGTAATGAAAATAATAATTAAAAAATAAAAATAATTATATTAATAGATATTAGAATAAAAACGTATTACAATGAAAATATTAATTAAATTTTGATTGGAAAAATATAAGTATATAATTACAAACAATATTAATATTAATTTTCTATACACATTTCTCTTAATTTTCTATGAGTTTGTTTGTGTATTTTTGCAACTTATCACTTTTTTCTTTGTTTTTTAGAACATCCATGGATAATTCAATGTTTTTGTGCATAAATTAGTACTTACATGTTCGTAGTTTTTTTGGAATTCATTTTCATTTTTAAATTTTTTTTTTTGTTAATTTATTGACTTTTTTTGCTCCATTATATAACATCCTTCCATCAACACCTTCATCTTTTCAACACCTTCATAATTTCAAGACTCATAAGCATCAAAGTTTGTTCATTATGTTTGAGGTCTTTAAGAGTTTAATATAACCACTTTATAACATATCCTTGTTTGTGTAGCTTCAAAAAATGTTGGCCCAAGACACATCTTTAAACTGCTAGATTTAATATAAGAATCCAAGTTCATGGAGAAACTTATATTTTATATGATAATGCAATAGTTCATGTCCATTCTTAGAAATCTATTCAATTATAGAGCCACAATTTTATTAGTTTCCTAATTATTGGTTGACTTCATCTTTGACAACCCTAGAATTATGTCAGGTGGTAGCTATAGTTATATAAAATCTTAGGCAACTAGAATTTGTTGTGCATCCATGCATAAACACATACTCTCTAAATATTAATATATACATATAGTTTTCTATCCACATAATCCTTGAACCTCCTTTAAGTCAAGTTCTAGTTAAAAGTAGATAGTAATGAAAATAATAATTAAACAAATAAAAAAATTATTATGTAAATATATATTTGAATAAAAACCTATTACAATTGAAATATTAACTAAATTTTGCCTGGAAAAACATAATTATATTATCACTAACAATATTAATATTAATTTTCTATACACATTTCAATTATATTATATTTAATTTGTATTTGCATTATACTTTAGAATAATCGGTTTATGTATTTCTACAATTTATTAATTTATTACATAATGTAAATAATTTGATATTTGATAATTTTATAGTAAAAAATAATAATAAATGACTAATATCAATTTTTAAATTAAATCCATGATATTACAATAAAAACATATACAATATTAAACCATATTAGATTTAATTCTATTAAATTTATAAATCTATAGTTTTGCCAATAGTTTATTTTATAATTTTTTCTTACATTAATTATAGATTTCACAATTAACTATATTCTACATTTAATTCTATATTTTAAATTATATTTTATTTGTTAAGTTTTATATTTATTGTATTCTATCTTTTATTGAGGTATATATTTTAGATTTAGATTTTACTAAGATATATATTTTATTGACAGAAATGAATTTAGATTTATAATTCAACATTTAACTTTATATTTTATATTATATAATGTATTTTGCAGTTTGCATTTTAAATAAAAAAATTGTTTGCCAATTATTTTTAAAAAAATGCTTCTTTAAAAAAAAAATCAATAAATTTTGTTAATTTAACATTAAATCTTAAATTTTAAATGTTACATTTTATATTTACTAAACCTTTTAAATTAATTTTATTTTTAATATTTCCATTAAATCATATATATATATTATGTTGCCAGATATTTACGCCTTTATCTCTACTTACAACAGATAATAATGATGATATGTAAAGCAACAGCGCAGCGAAAAATTGGAGAGATATTATGCAGATGTACAGTCAGCATATGGGGAAAAAGTGAGAACTATCAATGTCAGGAGGAGTAATTTCAACTTTTTTAGTGTATTTGAATATTAACTTCTAAAAGGAAAGATAATATACAGTAATTCATATAGGTAGATAAGAATCCTATCTTTAAAAGAACATGGGAGAGATTCAAAGAGATTTAAATTATTAAACAACTTGTACAATTTTAATGGAAAGAGGAGGAGCGTCTATCAAAAGGATTAGTCCAAGTCTAAGTTTTAATTCTATGTTTGAAGGAGAAGAAACAATCTAATTAGTAAAACAGAGTCAGGTTCTTGTCACTGTGCCTTATCTTGACAGGACAAACATTATCTGAGACTTCCTATTAAACTTTGAATAATAAAATCGGATTCTGCTGTAATCAAGGAGTTTTAAAGCAAGTGACTTGGCTTGGCATGGCTGGGATCTTTCATCATAGTCACATTTCCATAATGACTCCAACATATAATGAATGTCCATGTGTCCTTTGTCCAAAAGCATCAAGAAGCTTGAAGATAAGTAGGCACCTTAGCAGAATACTGTTGGCTGTTTAGTGAAAATCAGGGTAGTATGGTCTTACAAGGAGTAAACAGAAGTCGGTGGAGCCTTTATATATTCAAGACTAATGTCAAACAGTATTAAGAAGATATTTGAAATACTTGCTGAACATTCTCATAGTTTTGTGAACTAAGTTGTGAGTACAAGAAGACAGAGATCATGGGTTCTTTGGTGCCAGGGTGGAATTCTCCTAGGTCTGGTAAAGTATCATAGCAGAATTGTTGTATCTAGTACATTAGCTTTGACATTCTTTCTAAAAAATCCTGTGTTTTTATTTTATTTTATTTTATTCTTTTATTATGTGGGTTTGATGAGTTTGGGCTTGTTTGGATACAGGAGGCTTTGAGAAAAGAAAGTCCTTCACTGAGGAAAAGATAGAGAACTTTTGGAAGATCAAGCGGGAGGGTGAAGAGGAGGAGCATTTAAAGGCAGCTCCAGAGATGGCCCCAACAATTTCAGAGGATGAGACTCTGGTATCTGTTAATTTACTTGGAAAACGATCTGATCTTCTCTTTACTTCGAAGTGCATTTCAAATTTTTATTGACCCAAGTTAAAATTCCATGAATTGGCAAAATTTACTACAATTGATTAAGGATGCTTTGAAGTTGTGTTTTTCTTCACAAGTTCACAAATTGTTAAAATGGTTCTGTTTTGTTGTATCTCCTGATAGATCTAGGTTGATGGAACTTCTGTTTTCAATCTTTGTTGCTTTTGAATAGAATTGGTGGTCTTACTGCTGATTATTTGGGGATTTCAGATAAGTAAAATTGTGGGCAGTGGCAACCAAACAGTCTCTGGTAATCGTCCAGCTCGTTTAGAAATAAACGAGAGCTTCTCAGATAGAGACAATGAAGATGCTCAGTTTGTGAAAGATGGGGAGTCATTGAAGGACAAGAAGCCGGCTTGGTATGCTCTCTCTCTCTCTATTTAGACTTTATGTTTCAAAACCCAGATATTTTGGCTGAGGTCTTGTTTTGTAATATATCCTCCCATTGATTATGATTGAATTGCTCTGATTTATTTGTTTAGGTAGACAAGAAGCAACTGGGCATTTTTGAATTAGCCTCCACTGTCAGAAATGGAGGTACCTGCCTATAAATATACCACACAGCATCATGTTGCTATGATTGTGGACCAAAAACAGGGCTTGTCCACAGATGTAATGGCAACCACTTAGACCATATGAAAAGTTTGTATATAAATAATTCACTAAATATTAAATTGGTTTGTACAATACAGTGAAGATATATTGTGAAGTTGTAGAGCATTGGAAGAATTTTGGTAGCATTTAGTATTTAGAACTGTACTGGGCTACAATTTTGTGTGCTTGCTTGGATAAAGATGAAGGAAAAGGTATATGAGGTGATGGCATGTATATAGATGAAGAAAAAAATATTTGTGGGTGTTGGTGGTTGTGTAAACGGAAGTGAAAAATCCACAAATTTAATATATTGCAGCATAAATTAGGTGTAAAGAAAAACATAAGAAGATTAAATGGAATAATAGAATAATAGACAAGACACAAATTTACGTGGTAAAACCTTGACAATATGCCAAAGAAACATCCATGGGGCAAAGTATCAATATGCTTATCTTCAACCTGTGTCAAACTTATAAAAAATCAGCTTTATTTTTATGGTTTTGTTTTATCTTTTTTTTTTGTTTTATCCATTTATCTTTTCCAAAGATAAACTTCTGTTTTCTTTCTATTTTGTTGTCATTATCCAACAATCTCCACCTTGACAACAATTTCCCTGATACTTGCCCATGCCCATTCATCACCTTTTGTGCAAGCCAAGAGAAGTCAAACACCACTTCAACTTCTCCATTTGTACTAGTTTTATAAACATGTCTGTGCAATTTTCTAGTGTATGAACTTTCTCAAGAGCTACTCCACCTCCATCAATAACCTATTTTACAAAATGGCATTTAATCACAATATGCGTAGTCCTATTGTGATAAGTTGGATTTTTGGTTAGATGCATAGCACTTTGACTATCACAAAATACAATCACCTTGTCCTGCACTTTTCCAAACTCACCCAAAAGACCCTTCAACCAAATTGCCTCTTTGCATGCATGTGAGACAACTATATACTCTGCCTCAGTAATGGATAAAACAACTATTTCTTGAAGCTTTGACATCCAACAAATAGTTCCCCCTACAAGAGTAAATACATAACCTAATGTAGATCTCCTTTTGTCCAAATCACCTATAAAGTTTGAATCAACATAACCACAAACTAAACCACTACAAGCATCAAAGGTGATACAATAATCACTTGTTCCTCTAAGATACCGAAGCACCCATTTCAGTATTGCCCAATGCTCTTTACCTAGATTTTCCATGTATATACTGACAACACCAACTGCATGTGAAATATCTAGTCTTGTACATACCATCACATATGGTACATGAGACATATAATCCTTTTCTTCTTTATTACTAGGACACAAACTTGAAGAAAGGTTAAAATAAGAAGCTAAAGGGATATTCACTAGTTTCACATTCATCATACTAGATCTTATGAGGATCTTCTCCACATACTTCTGTTGTGATAACCAAAGCTTACCATGCTCCCTATCTCTGGGTATTTCCATACCCAAAATTTGTTTTGTTGCTCCTAGATCCTTCATATCAAAAGTCCTAGCCATTTGAGCCTTAACCCATTGATCTCAACTATGCTTAAATTGCCTGCTACAAGCATATTGTCAACATATAACACCAAGATAATGAATAAACCATTTTTCAAACTTTTAAAGTAAACACAATGGTCATACTCAAGTTCCTTGTAAATTTTTGGCTCACCATGAAGGAATCAAACTTCTTGTATCATTTCTTGGGAGACTACTTCAGGTCATACAATGACTTTTTGAGTTTGCAAACAAATATCTTGTTGCGATCTTAAACAAACCCTTCTGATTGTTCCATATATGTCTCCTCATCCAAATCTCCATGTAGAAACATTGTTTTAACATCTAATTGCTCCAACTCAAGATCAAGTAAAGCAACAAGTGCTAAAAGAACCTAAATAGAAACTAGCTTAACAACTGGTAAAAAAAATTTCATAAAAATAAATACCTTCCTTTTGAGACTACCCTTTTGCTACTAGTCTTTCTTTGTACCTTTCAACTTTAGCGTCAACACCCTTCTTCAATTTGAAGACCCATTTGCAACCAAAAACTTTTCTACCCTCTGGGAGTTCAACCAGGTCCCATGTTTTATTCTTCTCCAAGGCATCCATTTCTTCTTTCATTGCTATTTTCCATTTAGCATTTTTAGGACCATCCATTTCTTCCTGATTACAACTAGGTTCCCCATCATTAGAAATCAAAGCAATAGATGAAACATAATCATCATACCTTTTAGGTGGATTTTTGACCCATGTACAGATCTCCTTAGATCTAGTTATGAAATTTCCACATTTTAGACTTTTTGCATCATCATCTTCTTCTTCGGAAGCTTCTTCTTGCTCCCTATTTTTTGTAGATGGATGACCTTCCAATTGAATTTTTTGATGTTGAGGTACTTGTTTCTATTTCAAATCAACTTCTACTATATCTGATTTTATGAGAGGAGATTCATCAAATACTGCATCTCTTCTAATAATGAATTTTTGGGTTGTAGGATTTCACAATCTATATTTCAAGTAATTCCATCACCATAACCAACAAAGACATATTTCTTGGATTTGGGGTCTAATTTAGAATGATGTTCTTTTGAAATAAGAACATACACATCACAACCACATTTTCATATTTGAATAATCACGAGAATGGCTTGTCCATACCTCTTCAAGAATCTTATAATCTATTGCAACTAATGGTGATCGATTTACCAGATAACAAGTTATAGAGTCTGTTTTTACCCATATCTCTTGTTGCAACTTGGTATTACTGAGCATGCTCCTCGCTATCTCTAGAAGAGTCTTATTCACACTTTCAACAACACCATTTTTTTGAGGAGTGTAAACTGTGGTTTTATGCCTTTTGATCCCAACTTCCTTATAATAATTTTTAAATTCCAAATATGTGAACTCACCTCCATTATCTGTTCTTAAACACTTGATTGATCAGCTAGTTCTCTTTTCAACCAAAACTCTAAACTACTTAAATACACTAAACACATCAACTTTTTTTTTAAGAATATGGACTCACACCTTTCTAGAGTAGTCATCTATAAATATCATAAAACATGATGATCCTCCAAAAGAAACTATGGGGGATGGTCCCCAAACATCTGAATGAATATAATCTAGAATACTCTTACTTGTATGACTACCTACTTTAAACTTTTGTCTAGATTGCTTCCCATAAACACAATGCTTGCAAAAATTCAAATTCAGAGATTTAAAATTTGGAAGTAACTTACGATTTAACAATACCTTAAATCCTTTCTCACTCATATTACCCAGTCGCTAATGCCATAAATGAGTAGATTCATTTTCTTCCTCAAAAACCACTATCGCTTCATTTATTACAGTACTCTCTTCTAGCTTGTAAAGTTTTCTAATATTTGTAGCCTTCATGACCATCAAAATGGCCTTGGAAACTTTCATTGATCCACCTTGACTTGAAAATTTATAACCTCTAGAATCCAAAACTCCCAAGAAAATTAAATTCTTTTTGAGTTGTTGTACATGTCTTACCTCGATTAATGTCCTCACAATACTATCAAACATTTTAATATTAATACTCCTAATCCTAACAGTCTTACAAGAAACATTATTTCCCATAAGAACAACACCGCCATCAATAGCTTGGTAAGAAAAAAACCAATTCTTATGTCGTGATCCCATAATAGTGGTTTACAATTTTTGGCCAAACTGGACACTGAAATTATTATTTTTAACTAAATATTCACATTTGGGCACCTATAACGGCTAAACTGTGAGGAATTTGAAGATGGTGTAAACTAGAGTCTCATCAAATTTTGTCTGTAGATTCTAAAAATATTTTTTTCAAAATTTTTGGAATCAAATTTCACTTCTTTTTCCATCTCCCATGAAAATTGATTTTTTTTTGAAAACAACATTTTTAAAAGTGGTACAGGTATAACACATAACTTTTTCCATGAAGGATAAATTCTAATTCTTTCAAATTTAGATTTGTAACTCTGATATCTAGTGCTTCCACTTGGTTAGATATTTTTATTGAATATTTTTCCTTAATCAAGTTTCAAAGTCAAACAATTACAATTACACCGTAGTATAGCAGCGTAACTTTTTGTATATGTCAAAAATTTAATTTATTTTTTTTGTTGGATCGGGACTTCAATATCTGGTGCACTCATATTTTTCAATTTTTTTTTTGATAATCTTCTATTTTTCCACATGTGAAGAACAAAGAAATTCATTTTAGATGAAAAACCTATGTTTAATAAAACTTAAAAAACAAATACATAACAAAACCAAAACATATTAAAATTATATTCATTGGATAGCTTGTTCTGAGGAATACCATAATCATTTGAAATAAATTTTAGATGAATTCATTTGATCCCCCAAAAGCTAAATCAAAAGTGATTATTTATCAACATTTTGATAGGTGTAAAGGAGACGCATTTATAGGTATGGTTTAAAACTAGCGAGGTTCTATCCAAGGAGTTTTCATCTAAGGTGATTAATCAAACCCTCTTCAATTGGAATCCTTAAAATGGAACTTTTTAAGGCTTAAATCATTATATTTTCTAAAAATATGTGATTTCAGCTAAAATTCGTTCCTCTCAGGAATTGTAAACCACTATTATGACAGATCATCTAATAACCATTCTTCATGATATTGTAAGGAATTAAAAATAGATAAAACTTCATCAACCGTACCTGAACTTGTCTCAATCAGACTTACTTCCTTTTTGGAGTCATCATTATCTTCTTTCCTCTTCCAACAAACTTTCTTGAGATGCCTTGACTTATTGCAGTACCAACATTTTCCCTTACCTTTTTTTTCCTTTTGACTTAGATATGGATGTACCTCTCGAATCTTCTCCTTTTTATGTGGATCGACCCCTAACCACCATTGCTTCTTATGTGGAGATTTCTATGTTAGATTTCCTCCACACCTCTTCAAACAACAAATCTCCCACAAAAAAATCAAATTCAAGGGTGTCAGTTGTGCTAAAGCTAATAGAAGTGACTGAGTGATTCTAGGATTTAGCCAATGAACACAATAACATAACAGCTTGTCTTCATCTTCGATTTTTACACCCATACTATTTAATTGACATATGAGTATTGAAAATATTAAATGATCAACAATTTTTACACCTTTCTTTCATTCGCAAACTACATAGCTACCTCTTTAAGTAGATCTAATATGTCAAGGTTTTTGTCATATAAAGACTCTCCATTCTACTCCATAAGCCTTTTTTGTTTACTCTCCAACAATATTGAAAAGAACATCATTTGCTAAATGCAACTGAATTGTGCTAAGAGCTCTTGTATCAAGATCCTCCCAATCCTCATTAGTCATATTTGCAGATTTATTTGGCTTTCCTACCAATGCTTTGTGCAATCCTTGTACTCATAAATCATGCATCTTGAGCTTTCATAGCTCAAAATTTTTCTTCCCATTGAATTTCTCCACCTCGAACCTTGCATTTGAAACCTTTTCCAATTGATGCTACAAAACAAACACCAAATCCTAACACAATTACTGCAAAATAATTGCTCTGATACTACTTGTTGTGAAAACGAAAGTGAAAAACCCACAAACTTAAAATATTGTAACACAAATTAGTTGCAAAGAAATACATGAAAGAAAATTAAATGGAATAATAGAATAATAGACAAGACACAGATTTACATGGTAAAACCTTGACAATATGCCGAGAAAACATCCATGGGACAAAGTATCAGTATTCTTATTGCTTGAAGAATCTGATTACAATGTTCACACAGTTGTTGCTCTTCAATTACAATCATTACAATAATTAATAGTTTTTCCTTCAAGCTAGCAAGATGTATTTAATACCTTCAACTTGTGTCAAACTTAGAAAAAAGCAAATTTGTTTTTATTTTTTTGCTTTATCTTTCTTTCTTATTTTTATTCCTTTATCTTTTCCAAAGATAAACTTCTGCTTTCTTTCTATTTTGTTTTCATTATCCAACACTTGTAGGAAGAGTTTTAACTTTCAACTTTCAACTTTCTTTGAAATAAAACTGTTAGGTATAAATCGGTGGAAAAGCAATTGATATGTGAGGGATTCTAATGGTGACCATCTCCTTACATTACTGGCATGAATAAAGATGAATAAAAGGCATGACTGAACAATGAATCACTAACCATTCTTCATGTATTATGGTTGAGTGTCTTGATACATAAATTTTTTGTAATTTGTGTGTAAGAGTTTAAAAGAAGGCTAGGGTAATGTGCTAGTCATGTCTTCCTTGTAAGTGTTGACCTTTATGGCAAAGTTGGAAAAACTCTGCAACTTTTGGTTAAGTGCAGATTTACTATAATATTTTTTTGAAGATATGATTGAAGTAAATGATGGTCAATAATGATAATTATTGATTTTTTTGGTGAAGATGAGATATAAAATTAGTATTGATTGTCTTTTGGTAAAGATATATAAAATTACTATTTGATTATTTGAAAATTGAAGAGTCTCATATTTAAAAAGAATAACCTTACTTTTAAATATTACCAAGTTTAATGATTAAAGTAAATGTCGATCAATAAAAATATGATAATTATTTACTATTTTTGGTAAAGATGATATATAAACTTATTATTGATTATTTTTTAGATCAATAAAAATATGATAATTATTTACTATTTTTGGTAAATATGATATATAAAATTATTATTGATTATTTTTAGTAAATATAACATATAAGAATAACTTTACTTTTTTATATTACACAGTTTAATGATTAAAGTAAATATCCATCAATAAAAATATGATAATTACTTACTATTTTTTATAAAGAAGGATGATGATTTTGATTGACAAGTGTTGATGTTGAAGGCCCAACAATAACTTGTTAAATATCCAATGTAAGTTATAAGATTACCATTCATATAAGATTAAACTCTTAACATGTACTATATTTCTTATTTTTTACTAGTTACATGCTTGTGGACTTGACATTGTCATGTAATCGATAGGTGGAGGGTCGCCAAATATAGGGTGGATACTCTAAACTTGAAATTTATTATAATAAATATACTAATTTAGTTAATCTTACATTTCAAAATAAAATTTAATAAATTAAATTTGAACTTGTTCTAATTTATCTAACTATCAATTCCATATGTTTCATTCAATAGATCAACTATGATGATCACCGGATCCGCTATAGATGCATCCTATCCACGTGCATCTTCATCATCCCCATACCCATATACACAAAGAGAACCACAATTTTGACAAAAGTGAGGTGGACATCGAGGCCTAGAAGACTTGCCCACCTCACCTTGTGCTAGAGGCCTACTATGTTGTATAAGGGTTTTTGGTCAACACGCTAATGGACTCTAATGTATCTGTAAGACCCTTGCCTTGGTTACAATGGATTATAACTCCTTGTGTGAAGATGAGGCACTTCGTTATAGCTGGTTGCCAAGATAAATTGATAGATTATGCTATTTGATTTGATGTGGATAATATGGTGTATGTTGCTCGATACCTAAAATAATGTGTTGAGATGAGGTTAATGTTTTAAGTTGCAACAACATGATGGTAGTACCATAGGTTATACTCTGTGAGCTCATTCTACATAGTAATAGGTAATATTGTAGGTTTTGTTAATATTACTCATACTCTCATTCATGGTACTGGATGCATTTCATGACATTATATTACATTAGACTATGTTATTGGTGAATGTCCCAAGTATCATAGGGATTCATTGATCTAACATAATTTTAGTAGTTATAGCTCTTATAATTCTCTGATATTGAAAGTTATTGATTATATTACTATTCTCTTAGCTTAATGATGATGAGTCAATTTTGTTCTAATATTAACACATTATCATGGTAACATTCCTCAAACCTTTCAAAAAAAATGTTTGGATATTCTCTTCCACTCATGAAAATTATATCTATAGAATTATAATTTTCTACATGGATTACTTTGGTAAGAGAAGAAGATTTAAATTGAAATGACATATATGGATATGATGTTGGCAACCAAGGAAATTCAATGTGAAATATCATTGTAATGTTGAATTATAAAAGTTCGATCTTGTCAATATTTCTATAAAATGGATAAATTCTAGAAATGGAAGTGTGATTATGAAGGAGAATGTGATTTGAATACTTAAGATGGCTTGATCATGATATATAGGTTTCCTAGATGCGTTGAAATTAAATAATCATGTTATACTAATTTTAAGAGTAGAATCATAACATTTTTAATGACGAGTGGAAGGAGATGCTTTCTAACATACCTATCACTTGGGAAGGCATGTCCTTTGTGTTTAACTTGAAGGCTTGTGTGCGTATACATCTATTATACCTTGTTTTGTTGTGAATTGAGTTGGGTGGATGTTAGGGAATCCTATGACCATGTTTTTAATGGGTGCATATATTGTTGTGTTTTCCTTGATTGTGGGCATGACATTAGGTATTAGATTCCAGGTTGCAACATTGGGATCTTTGTGTATGAGTAAGTGTACATGTTGGTTCTTACGTTAGCTATGTATGTGTATGCAAGCATGCAAATTATTTCTTGGTCATTTTGTGTGCCGGGATACTCAGTGTGGGAATGATTAAAACTACACCTTCAATTTATCCATGTTTAACCATATATGGAGGATGTACCTTTGGATGTGTGGGTATGTAAAACAATATGCTATGTGTTAGTACCAAGTAGTTCATATGGTAGTGATATTGCCTAATATAAGCCACCTTGTGGCAATATTGTATAGTCCTAACATGGAAAGTGACCTTTAAAATCTTTAAAAGATACTATATACATTCTTATTTTATGATGTATATATGACATTTGATGTTTTAACACAAGGACAGGTTCATAAGAACCAGGTGTTATTGAAAACATTAAACATGTGGTAACTCTTATAATTCACTTTTGTAAGGGTATGTCTTAGCATGAGCATGTGGTAGGAACTTATATGTTATCTAAAATATCCTAGGAGCGCACATTAAATATATGTATTTTAATGTAAGAAAGAAACTATTAAGTAATGAAATGAATGTAGAATGGCTCCCTAACCTTACCATCCATAAATCTTAAAAAGTACTTTAATTAAACTAGGGAATACATGAGAAAGTTTCTCTTTTACCATTAGAGGAGTGTTTTCTTTGAGTGTTAGAGGATAAAATGGTACATAGGGTACTTGATTGTGTGAGAGTAAACATTAAATGGATGTTGCCACCTTTATATAATATTTGAGATAATAATCCATATCCTTGAGCATGTTATGATTTTGTTACCTAAAACTTGATCATGAATTAGAAGAGTAACAATAGATAATGCTTACTTGTCACTACTTATGTATTGCAAGATCTTATGATTTGTTTTGGGCTAACTCAAAAATAGCATGGGGTGCCTTGTTTTTAAGTGTTATATGATAGCAATTTTATGTGTTATATTACAAATGCATTCTATGCATGTCAAAAACATAGACGAGATCTCAATGTTAAACCTTGGATATAATGTAGGGAGCAATTAGAATTAGAAACTACACTTATTTCGCCTATCTTTATTATGTGTTTTATTGTACTTTTGAGAATAGTGCATAGAAACCTAAACATAGAGAATTTATTAGGAATGTGATTTATGTTAAACATGTAGGTTATGATAATTTAATGTTTTATACTATGAGAACATAGAATATGTAGAAAAGTATCCAATGTGACCTTTTGAATTTCTTTCACTTTGTTCAATAAATTGAACCATGTAACCAATATATTGTGTGACACTTGAGTTTGAATGCTTGGTAAGGCATCTTAGAGTTCAAAAAAAAATTCATGACTAAATACTTACATTTAGGTATTGTAAAAGGTATAACAATGATAGGAAAGGAAAACAATGAACTGGATGGTATACATACCATAATTATGTATGTTGTCAATAAAATAATACATGAGCATCACTCCTTAGAATAGATCTATAATATTTTCAGAGAAGGAACAAAATCAAAATACAATATGGATAATGAAACTATGATTATTTATGATAAATGAATCATTGGTCAATTGTATTCTTCATTTCATTAATATAAGAATAAATTTATATTGCATGTTATTTAGACTCTGTACAAGAGGCAAGGTGATGTGAAATATGTGTAGTTGCTAATAATATATGCATTTTGTACACCCTAATGATACCCCTTCATGAAATATTTGCAACAATCTTGAAACTAGATCCCAATCTTGAGGTATCTAGTAAGATTAGAAGTTGCAAAGGAAATGAGCTTAATAAGGTTACAAAATAAAAGAAACCAAGACCAAGATGATTTACAATAAACCAAAAATAATGAAAGTGGAGACTTGAAAATACAATTAGTTATGTAGTCAGTATGGGGTTAGGCTTCTAGGGGTAAGGGAAAGTTGTGTGTGTTTTTCTTATATGGTATGGGCAATTCAGTTCATGAAATTTTTTATGTGATGTAACATGTGAGAACACCAAAAAAATTTATGTTTATTTCTCGTGACATGTGGAAACTGGTAGATTTTTTGTTCATGTTGGGTGATATGTGGTCTTTGACTTAAGAAGAAGGACTTATAAATTGTGTATGTAGTTTTTACTGATGTGTACCCCTATGTGGTAATTTTGTGCTATTATGAACCTTAGGTGTTGCACATTACGATGCCTCCTGGTCGAGTATTGAGTGATGACTATGTGTTATGTGTTATGAGCTATGTACCAGGTTAAGGGATCATGGACATCTAGAAGAAGTTTCCTATTTGTAACCCTTACAAAAAAGCTATGCAAAATGTTGATTTAGTTATAAAGACATATGTATATTGTGATTATGTCAGATATGTTGGTGTATCCCCTAGTGTTGACCACTCCTTAGAGAGATGAATCCACTAGTGTGATTAGGGGTCAAGTGGGAAAGAGAAGACTTTCATTATGAACTATCATAATTGGGGTGAGGTGAGCAATGGTTTGGCCCTCATTTCCTGGGGTAAGGTGAGCTATCATGTGGCCCTTATCTATCTAGAGGTGAGGATAGCTGCTATAGGGCCCTCTTTATAATTTGGAGTGTGTCTTCCCCCATCTCCCCCTCTCTATGGATCCTCCAGTGATTCATATGTGATATCATTACATCTTAACCTTCCCTTGTCTCTCTTACTACCATTTATTGTTGTAAACTAAAAGGGTTCAGGATGGACCTATGTGAACCCTTTCTTCTAGAACATATCTATCATTGTGGATTCAATTATTATATGATTGCCCTAGGTTGTGTGGGACATGTGGCATGGTGGATTTTATATGATTTTCTTTAGTTGAGTGAGACATGACACTATTATATTACGATTCATTCATGAGCTCTATGTGGTTTGAGACCACCTTATCCCCTTCTCCCCCTTTCATGAATCGATTGAAGTGATTGTAATGTGAAAATTTATGTGATTTCAGATTCATACTTGTGATTGTTAATGTGATTTTATTTGATTGACGAAGGGCGTGTGCACCAATATATGACACAAAAATGGTTCCACTTTTGTTTTTTACTTGAAATGGCCATTTTCCAAGTGCCAAATGGCTTGGATGACCAATCCTAAGGCTCAATAGGCCAAAAATTTAAATAATTGTGGCACTCTTCATTTGGTGAGCGCCAAATTTGGCACTCTTCATTTAAAGTGCTCCATTTGGCTAGCACCAAATTTGGCACTCGCCAAATGTGAAGCATGAAGTTTGCAATGAATTTCAGTGAAATCTTTCTTCTTCTCTTTCTCTACTCTAGGGAGACTATATACATGAAATAAACATTTAATTATAAGTTGATATTTACATATGGGCATTTACTTTCTTATAGTTTAAGTTATATTTCATGTATATAGTTTTAGGATGTTTGAGAGTTGTTTCATATTTCTAGGAGTTGTAATGCAAATTCTAGTTTTTGGAAGATCTTAAAAAATTTAGACTTAGTCAAATTTTAGTAATCAACAAGTCAAATTT
>VDFB02047230.1:463134295-463320650 GCA_007258455.2 Sequoia sempervirens
TCCCTCCCATCTCCCCATCCCTTATCTTATCCATCTATCCCTACTTTCATCCCTTTCCATATACAATCTTTATATTCCTATCCATCCAAACAATCCCTCCCATCCCCATCCCTATATCTCTATCCATTCTTTCCTCTTTATCCTCATCCCATCTCATCCCATCTCACAATCCCTTGTCATTGGTATCTGGCTATAGGCCTCCCCCCCCATGCAACCCAATGCCATTTATCTCATCATCATCACCCCTACTTCTCTTGCACATCTTTCCAATCTCTTATCACTTTTCATCACTCATCTATCTATCATATCATCCTCCCAAGTCATTTTAATGCTTTGGATAACTATCCCATCCTTGAGCTTTATGTGATCGTCATCATCCTATCCAATCCAACAGGTCTATCCTATCTTGTCATATCGGTCCCATCTTTTTATCCACTTATCCTATCATCTTATCATCCTTTATCCATTGTTTTCCTTTCATCTTGTCAAACTACGTTGCCCCTACACTTTCACATAGGCAAGGTCAATCATTTGATCTGCCCCCGGGGTTCCATCATCGATCTTCATTGTCCACTTTGCTCTTCTCTCGTCTATCATCGGTCATTCTACTTTGTCCATCCGCTCCTCTATCATCTAGCATCAGTATTTTTGCTTTCTCTATCCACTCCTATATCATCTATCATTAGTCTTGGCTTTTGTCTCTCCGTTCCTTGCCATCTGTCATCATCATTCATCATCCTCTTTCTACTTTTATCCATGGTCAGTCGACAGCCTTTTACCGAACTATGAGGGCTCTGCATTTTCACGTAGGTAAGGCTAATCTTTGATCGGCCCCCGAGCCCCTAGGTCTTTAGGTTGTGTCAGTCTCATGTCTTGTCTCCCTTGTGTCGTGTCGTCAAGCTATGCCCTTATCTAGCTGGTTCTTAACAAACAAGATCCACTTGTATCAACAAATCCAATCAGTTTTGAATATCCTACATCATATCGATCTTTTAGCTTAGTATCCATCATCGGTCTCAACAGGATGCATCCTTCCTAACAGACCTCATCAATCCCATCTATCCCCTTGATCCTATGGCAAATGACATTTGAAATTGATTACGATCTTTTGATGCTTTTGGATTTTGTTTATCATTTGAGCTCCCTATCATCACTTGTCAAGGCCGCCATAATCCATCATATTATGGCGTGTTTTGATTGGTCCATATAGGGGCATATCTTGATCTTTGTTTGATTGTGTCTTCTTGGTTGTCCCACGTAGTACCCACCAAGATCCTCGAGGTCTTGTGTTATGTTGGGGCATCCTTTTGTGCTTGTGGTTATCTCAATACCTGGCCCGACCAAGGTCTTTCTTTGTGACTTTGGGGTGTTGGGATAGCCTTCTTGTCTGTTGTGTTTGTTTCATGCATTAGACACTAATACGCCTTGGTTCTACATACCCTGGCACTGGGTATCTTATGCTATAGCAAAAATCAGTGCTCCGAAGATGGAAAATCACATTAGGACTGCATTTCATTTTCTATTCCATCATCTTGCATGTATCCCCCATCCTCCCATCTATCAAAATTCCCCCCATCCCTTCACCCTTCATCACTCTCCCTCATCTATCCATCCAATCTCTTCTCATCAACAACACTCCCCCTATCATCTTTATACCTTTCATCCATCTCACATCTCAATGCTATCCTCATCAACTCATACCTCGCACAAATAATCTAATCAAATCCTTGGTATTGTCCCCAATCTTGTTACCCACCTTGACCCATCATCATCATCATCCATCTGTATCCTTCCCTATCCCTTCAGTGTTGTTTTGGGATGTATCCTTCCCTCATCAACAACACTTTCATCCTCATCATTGGGAGGTATTCTTCCCTATCCTTTTGTGGTATTTTGGGATGTATCCTTCCCTCATCACTACCACTAAGTGGGATGTATCCTTCCCTATCCTCGTGTTTTTTTGGGATCTATCATTCCCTCATTGACAACACTCCATCCATCATCAAACCCTTTTGGCTTGTACTTTGATTGGGGCAACATCACCTTTTGTCCTAAAATCCATTTGTGCTTCCCAACCTCCTACCGCCTTTTCATCCTTTCATATCCATCCCTTTGCATCCTCTTCCTCATCTCCCATTTCATCATCTCATCCATTTCGAGAGCACATCTGTGTTCTCTTGAACCCACATGTCCTCTCGAGGGGGCATCCTCAATCCCTAACCTTCATCTTCACCCCCATCATCTTTCTTCCTAGTCATTCCTTTGATGATTGGGGCATCTTCTCCAATCTAACCATCTTCTTTTGGGTTCTATGTTTTAATTTTCTTTGAAATGATGCTACTTCGTAACACCATCTCAAAGAGGGGCAAAATGTAGACATCCAAATTTGGACACTTAATTTATCCAAATTTATCACTTTATCACTTTTCATCTAAACATCCTATTATCCGAGTTATTTAAGTAATATTACTATTATTTAATTAATACCCTTAATTTTGCCAAATCCCTAAGGTATTTAATTAATAATTAAATACTTTACTCTTTTAATCCTCCTTTCATCAAATAAATTAAATAAATAATACATTTATTTAATTCCTCACATGTCATTTTCATCTAATCCTAATCCATCTCCTAATTTCTTCATTAGGGATGCACATGCCCAATCCTTGATTAGGATGTGTCATATCCTCCAACTTTTGCAAGTTGGCTTCTAATCCTCATTTATCTTCTAATTACTGATTAATTAATCTTAATCAGTACCTTGGTCAACTCTCTCCATCCCCCAAGGAATTTTTAATTCCTTTTTATTCCTCCAAGAATCCCCTTTTCCCATACATCTTCTAGAACCTTTGACTTGTCGCATCAAGTCACATGTGGAAAATTCCCACCTTTTGGGAACCTTGTCTTATCCACTAGATTCTTCCAATCATTGTGAATTTTTAATTCACTTTTATTCTCCCAAAGCTTTCCCTCTCCCCATGTAATCATTGAAAGGTCACATCAAAGTACTTGGAAGGTACTTGTCCTTCCTCCACCTCATGTACCTTTTGGACACCTCACTTACACCTCATCTCCTCTTAGCCACTTCACCATCCACATGTCAAGATGTGAGGGCTTGTGAGTTCTCAACCCACCATAGCCCTTCATCTTGACCTTGTTGGATTCTCCTATAAATACCCCCTCCTCAAGGGCATTTAAAAAACACTTTCATTTTGAGCAACCTTATGCTGCCAATTTGCATTCTCAAGCACTTGCTATCATTTAGCCATCCATTTAGTCATTTTGCATCATCAATCTTGCATCTAGTAACATCAAAAGCCATCCAAGGAGCACACAAATTCATCTAAATCAAGGGCCAACCAAGGAGTCTTCAATAGCAAGGAAGGTATAATCGATTTGCATTTTTATCTCATCTATTTTCCTTGTTTTATCACTCTTTAGGCTAATCTTTGAAGTGTTCTTAGTATTTTTCCACTTGCATTTTTAGTTATTTTGCACATTAGAATGGGGTAAAATTTCAAGGTACACAAAATTAATTCGAACATTCTGGTAGCTGATTGCTCTTTTCCTTTGAAACTAATCTTGTTTGTTTCCCTAATAGACAACTTCTATAAATAATATTAGCAAGCTTTGTGATTTTAGGTAGATCTCAGACAACATCTCTTGAACTAATCCTAACCAGACTATTAAATTTCATATGTCCCATCCTTCGGTGCCATAGCCAACTTTCATTAACTTGAATACAAGGCACTAACCATCAACACCCTTAAGCTGATAGATGTTTCCATAAGTTATCCTTCCTGCAACAACCATAGCTTCAGACCCTTTTCTGATCTCATAGGTATTATCCTAAAACAAAAGTTGGGAACCTTTGCTACAAATTTGTTTAACACTCAAAAGGTTATGCCTTAGGCCCTTTACATAACATACATCATCAGTGTTGTGTATTCCATTAAAACTAATTGTACATTTCCCAACAATCTTTACTCCAGAATCATCACCAAACATGACCAAAGCACCATCATACTTTTCAAGTTTAGTGAACTTACTTTTATCTCTAGTCATGTGATTAGAACAACCACTATCAATCACCCAATAGTCTTCATCCTTTCTAGCATGAAAGGCAGTAACCAGAGTACCTTCCATCTCATTCTTCTTGTTCTTTGAACCACTTTCCCTTGCACATCTTCCAGAGTTCGTAGAAACAGATTTATTCTCTAAAGCTAAGAACAAGCACTCACTATCATCAACCTCATAATCAGATTCATCATCAGAGATTACGGCTTCTTCTCTAATATAATACAACTTCTTGAACTTCTTATCCTTTCTATCTTTACGATCTCTGTTTTTCTTATGTACAGCTCTATTCAGACATATTGAAGCATAATGACCAATATTACCACAACTGAAACATTTAAAGGGAAACATACCTTTGTACTTACTAGTACCTTTCTTCAACTTTCTTGTAAAGTTCACTTCTAACTCATCTGAACCATCACTATCCAGATCATCTTCAGTCTTTGTTGCTTTAAATTTTGTTTATGTCTTCTCCTCTTTCTTTCGAAACTTTCTCATCTCAAATGCAGTCAAGGTGCCAAATAGTGGTTCTTTAGTAAACTTTTTAGGATCATATACTTCTTCAATGACCGAGACCTTGTCACTATAACTCTCTGGTAAGGTCATTAGAATCTTCTCTATTATATCTTCATCTGCCAGAGTGCCCCCTTGATTCCTAACTTCATTTGTTGCAAGATCAACCCTCTGGAAATAGCTTGAAATATTTTCACCTTCATCCATTTTCAGATTCTCATATCTACGCTTTGTTGTCAGCTTCTTTTTCAATTTCACTCTATCATTTCCTTCATAAAGATCTTCCAGCTTCTTCCAAACTTCATAAGCAGTGCCCAAAGAAATAACTTTAGTTCGCTTTGTCTTAGATAAAGCACTATAGATCGCATACCTTTCTTTTTCATTCTCCTCACAAGCAGAAACCTCATCTGTAGTAGTAGGACCACTTGTTAGTGCAACATATTTCGTCTCAATAGCCTTATAGGTCTTGTAACCAAGAGAGATTATGCAACCTCTCATCTATACTTTCTAGTCAATGTACGAAGATCCATCAAATAGGGATTGCCAATTTGTGCACCTCAGGTCTACCTCAAGCGGTTAAGCTCTTCACCAAGGTACCAAAGTTGTGATACCAATTTTTGAAAGGTGCAAGACAACTGAGAGGGGGGGTGAATCAGTTGTCACCAAACTCAAACTCAAATCTCAAACACTTATCAATTTCTTATCTTCTTAATTATGTTATTAAGTATGAACATGAAATGAAATAACATAAGGAAATATCAACACATAAAACACCAAATTTATGTAGAAAACCCAATGAGGGAAAAACCACGGTGAGGATTAACTCACAATATAAAGTAATAGCAAAACAGCATACAAGAGGCTCACTGCCAAGGGCTCACTACCCAAATACAAAGGCTCACTGCCTACATAAAGGACTCACTGTCCAATAGAAAGGACTCACTATCCAATTGGGAGGCTCAGTACCTACAAAAAAAAAATATTACAAAAGATCCACCTCAAAGGATTAGACACATTGGCAGCCTTGAGTAGAAGAACTGTAGACACTGTCAACTCACTGCTTTCAGGAATCTAACACATTAAAGTACTATTGTCTCAATTCACTTTCACACAACTCTACTCTTCAAACTCGTGGCATACTCTTCTTCATTCACAACATCTTGACTTGTATTTATACCCTCTTAAACCTTAGAAGCTTTCTCCAAGGTCGGCTACATACGCTTCATTCCATAAATTCAAATTAGGTCAAAAACTCAACATTCCCATGGTGGAAAGGAATGGGAGTGGACTAAAAAAACACTTAACCAAGACCAAAAGAAATGTATCAGATCAATCACACGCTTCCTCAATTAATTCTTAATCCTTTGTATGAAGTGTAAACACCAGGTCGGCCAAACCTAATGAAAACACAAATGAACATTGAAGTACATGCTTCCCAACAAGAAGATATTATGTGGATGACATAAAACACTTCATCATGCACGAGAACACATCTCAGATACCTTTAGATACATCCGCAGTAAGTGCAACAAACTTCGAACACAAAACAACTTCCAACAGTCCATCCAAATTGTACATACACACAAAGTAATACTAAAACTCATCTTCTAAAGCACTAGACCACAAACATCTTTTCCAGAACAAAAGGAACACCATTACAAGACATTCTAGATCTGAAAGAACTGAAACAAATCAACGGAGGACTACGAAGTAGAAACATTTCTCCCAATCCATAGACAAACAACTCTACCAAACCAGTTCACACACAGGTGAACACAAATTTCACACTCCACCAAACTAGAAGCTACAAACTAGGAGATGTCACCAACATAAGCCCATAAACAATCCTTCAGATCCACACAAGCATAGGATCAACACAAAAGAAAAGCGGAGCACATACCATAGCACATTTTGAACACATACATAACTCTGACTTCACTCTTTATTAATTTTCTCAAAAGAAATTGGTAACCCATCATATCAGTATATCTGTAACATCATAAAGATAGTTTCGTGTACTCACAACATCTCAACAACATCTCAACTATACATTTACAATTTGCAATATACTGTGCTGTGTTGACATCAATGACAATATTAATGACAACACCACCAAACTTGCTCATACTTGCAACAAGGATACACAAATCAACAATAAAACTAAAATCAACAAACTATAGTGACATATTATTTACATGGAGAAACCCTTCCAAGAAAAATTCAACTAGAGGAAGAGGAAAAATATGCATTAATATTTAGCGTACATGATACAATATTAGCACACCACACTCTACACTCTAAGAGCATTCCTACAACACTTGTTTATTTATAAAAAGAATGGCATAAACCACTATCTCATGCCTTTAATATATAAGCAAAGAGAGAGGCCATGACCATAAATAGTTTCACAAAAATAATGCATGTAACAAAACAATTGCATCATGAAGAAACCCCATGCCCACCTTGAAGAGAATATTCTAAGAATACTAAACCATTAATGACTTCACATGGAAATCACATGAGCCCAATCAACGTGTCTACAAATAGAAAACATAACCACAAAGGCATCTTTAACCTATAACTCCTCAATGATGCACATTCACAATTCTAGCACTCCATTTTTTAGTTCACCAACTCATGTGGATCTCATCTATTACAACAATATTCTTAAATTCTTACTCTAGCACCTAAGAAAGAGTAAGTTCCTTAAATGATTTCAAAGTTAAGTGTAATATACACAATTATGTTCCACCACCTTAATAAATACATATGACAAATACTATCAAGATTCCTAAGAGAATCTAAATACAAAATATTTCTTGAAGCACATCCTAGGTATCCAAGTACACCTTCAAAGAGAATTGAAGATACATAAAATAGGTATAGGATTGCAAAGTAAATGACACCTTAATCCTAACATAACACACACTAAAGAAAAAATATCCTTGAACAAAACACTACCATTCTACAAAAAGCCTCCGAAAACCAAGAGCTTTCATAACCAAAATAATAAAGGGCCACTAGATACAAACATTTTTTATAAATAATCAAGGCCATAGAAACATTTTACTTGGAAAATTTACCCCAATTCATCCCTTCCCAACTTGAAAAAGTGTATCTCCACTCAACAAACCTTATTTTGGGTTGCAAAAATTTAACTCTTATGACTAAAACCTTAGAATAAACCTTATTAAAAATATTAAGTAATGTTATATGCCTCTAATTCATTAATCAGGTATTATCATCATCTTTGAGTAAAAAATTGAACACCTTTGTTAGTATCACTACCTAAAGAAACAATAGACATAACTTTACTGTATACTTCAAGAAAAAGCTTATTGACCCACTTCACATTGGTCTTAAAACATTTAGTCCAAAAACAATCACAACTTGAAGATTTTTCATTTTCCAATGAGAAATGACTTCTTTAATATCCTCTATATTTTCAAAAATATTTGCATCCTTCATACCTAATTTACAAGGAACAATAGTCAATTCAAGATCTCTAGCTTTAGAAAAATTTGGATCATCACCTCATGAGATAAAAATGATATAATAAAAGGAAGGGAAACCATTTTTAATGTTAGCCTCATCCTCCACTAAAACACCAACATCAATCACCTAATGTTTTCCTCCTTTTCTTGACTTTTAAGAATTTAAAAAAAATACTTAGACCCCCTATAACCTAGCTACAAAAAAATCAACCTAGACCTTAGCTTCACTCCTATAGATTATAAACCTAATCACACATTAAATTTTTCTTAGCAATCATAACATTATTTTACAAATTAAAATCAAAAGGAGTGGCTTCAAGATAATCTCAAACTCCCTATTAATTCTTATTGAAACCTTCTACACCTAACAGGTCTAAACCTAGCCTTATCTTTGCTAAAATCCTCATGACTTTCTTAGAGTAAAACATGGCTTTATTCCATCTACAAATATTCAAACCTTCCAAATAATTACCAACTTTTAGAAACAAGATTTTAAGAAAATAATTTATATGAGCAACTTGAAGATAATTTTTAATTCCTATCAATTCATCCTTAAACCTCTTACACCTAACAACTATATCCCTAGCATTATCTTTGCCAAAATTCTCATAAATTTCTCAATGAAAAACATGGATTTATTTAATCTACAAATATTCAAAACTTCCAAAAAAATAGCAAAATTTAGAAACCAAATTTTAAACAAAGAATTACTACAAGGGTCTTTTAAGTGTGATAAATTAAGTTATACAAACCCTTAAAAGCAAGATGAGGTTTAGGACTAGAGAGGGTAAAATCCATCTATATAGGATGGTGATTAGATAGAGTAATAGAGATAATTTGAACTAAAATATCATTAACAATAGAGGAAATGCATGGTCAGCAAGAAGAGACAACTTTTGAGTCTGGAAAGTTTTAAAAAGTAGATTACTAACCTTAAAGGTTGGGTTATGAAAATAGAAGAGAAGTTCAACCCTGACTGTGTTAAAGATAAACTTATGGTTATGTAGAATGCTCTAAGAAGCATCATCTCTATAGTGAATGGTAGAATGCAGAGAGCTATATTTGGCACTGTATTTGGGTAATCCAAGATCAAGAAATAGAGGAAGAGAGGAATGGACAAGGAGGAGACAACTCGAGACAATGACAACCAAGAAGAAGAAGCTACTGATTGGATGAACTCCCTGGAAGAGTTAAAGGTGAACTAGGATCTTTTAACTAGTCTCAAGGAATGATGGGTGTTATGGCCCTTTGTTGTTTTTGTGTTTTGTTTTGTTCTTTTTATTCAACATGTGTGTCTTATTGTTATGCCTGTGAGCACCTTTTAATGCTTTCTAGTACTCTTTGTTTCTTAGTTTCTTAGTCTATCTTATTACCTCCATGGTTGTTGGTATTGGTGGTGGCCTTGAGCCTATTTTTTCTTGTTAGTCTCTATTGTTTTTGTTACTTTGGGATTAGGGCCATTTTCCCTACTTTCTAATAAAAAATATTAGAAGAAACACCAAATGTACATATTTATCTAGAAGAAACCTATCTAACCTTAAAAATACTTACTTGTTACCTTTCTAAAAGTTAGACCAAGTACAACAAATCACCTTGTCATGCTTACAACCAAATAAATCAATTTAAGATTCTTTTTCATTTGAGTTTAGCCTAGAAAAATGTCCATTACCTTTCCATCTAAATTTGGAATTGCCCCCATATATTCACTAGATTCAACCATGTTAAAGTCTCCTCCACACACCTAAGGGGTATTTTTTTTATGAATAGGCATTAATCTATATTAATTTAAAGATTAAAATACATATTCACAAAAAAAAGTGGGTGGTAAGAAGGCACACCCCGAGAGTCAACTAATTTAACAAACTATTTCTTTCTTTGAAGTCATCAGAGGCATAAACAAATCATATGCTAAAAAGTCTAGCATAAATATTTAATTTAACCTCAACTAGTTTGTTATATGGAAAAACTCCATGGTTAACCACATTAGATGAATTCCATGAGTTCAATAGAATAGAAACCCCTCTTTCCCTTTTCTCTGATTTGATGAAAACAAACATAGGCCAAATAACATTGCAATAAAATTTTAGATTAAAACCAATAGACTTAAACCCTTCCAATAGAAGATAGTCCAACCCAAACCTAAACTTGCACAATGGATAAATACCAAATATTTCCTATCATGGGATTCAAAATCTCTTACATTCCAAATTAATATATTTTTCAAAGCCAAAAAATGAAAAGAAAGCAAAGATCAAGTTAGTCGATAATTTCCCCCTATACGATATTTCAAAGCAAGAAGGAAGAATATTTCTCTTAATCCACTACCATTAGAACCCAACGTGTATCCATTGAAAAATATATCATTCACTAGCACCAATTGGAGCAACAACACTAGTCCATAACCCTTTGAGGTAAGGAACAACTTTCTAACTTTTAAAATTATATTTTGAACCTTTAGGGTCAAACTTGACAATTTTCCCACTATACCTTTTATTCTACAAGGCCTAGGTTTATGAGGCTTCCCAAGTGGGTTATTAAGCATTTTACAATAGTCAAGAACTCTCTTGTTATTGTCATATAGATCACTAAATTAGGATAAATGGCTAGATTCATTTAGAAACCTAATACAAGAATCTTTGATACTATTATCTTGAGAAATTATAGAATTTTTTATAATATATCCTAAATCACAATATAATCTTCTTGATCTTTAACTTTATTTTGTGGGGGTAACTCTTCAAATTCCCCTAAATTTTAAAACCACCATCTATGTCCATATTATTGGCAACATTAGTGTCCTCATTAATAACAATATAAACATCCTTTTAAACTTTTCATTCTAAAAAAGATAACTTGTTATCCTTTTTACAGAAAAAAGCAAGCATTTAACCCTCCTAAGCTATTGAACTTAAAAATATAATAGATTCATGTAAAGAAATATATATGTCCTTACATTCATGTGAAGTTGGGAATATCTTATATCTTCCATCTTGATGACTTTATTTAAATGTTTAAGAACTTGTGGGATTAAGAACCAATAATTTGGTGGAACATTACAAATCTCAACCCATTTAGGGGAAGACTTTAAAACATCGCTAGGGTTTAAAACAAGGTCCAAGAAAAATCCCTAAATATTGACCTTCCCACATTTTAAAATCTTTTAGAGATAACTCTTCTTTTGTAGAATATTGCTTTCTAAACAAACAAAGAATATACCCAAAGCTACCCAAATTTACCTCTACCTTCACTCCTCTCATCATCATCCTGCCCAAAAATTTGGTGTCCTCAAAACTTTGGCTTCTAGGGAATTTTTATTTGTAACAGTGAGTACATAGACCAAGAGATTTTCCACCTCACTTGGGTCGTCAAGTTACATGGTTACAAAAGAGAGCACATCACCAAGGCAATCAAGCAAGCCAAATCTCATTGTACCCATGAACCCAAGGTTACTCCTCCTCCAACCTTCCATGTTGCTTCCCTCTCCTATGTTGACGGCCTCCAACAAAATTTCCAAGATCTTTCATAAAATGGATTTTTTTGTACCTTCAAACCATTTTGCACTCTAAGAAATTACATCTCCTCACCCAAAGACCTTAGAGAGACCCTCCTCAACTCGGGTATCTAAAAGTGGTTTGCTTTTGTGGTATCCCCTACACTGGTGAGATAGGTCACTCAGTTACACAAAAAATAAAGAGCATGACATAAGGCATAAACAAGTCTTCAGATCTACCTTGGTAGAGCACTCCTCTAAGACCAAGCACCACCTCTCCTTGGAAGACATCTTGATCTTATTCAAAGAAGAGAACTACTTCAAGAGGAAACTCAAAGAGGCCATTGAGATCCACGTCCACCCATCCAATCTTAATCGTGATAATAATTGGTATCTAAGTTCCACTTGGCATCCCCTTTTAAACCATGTCTAAAACCACTTGCTCCCCACATCTTGATTCCACCTCTCCCCTTTTTGTTTCTCTTGACCTTCTCCCTAACCCTTTTCTCAACTTTCCCTTCTCACTCCTAAGCTCAAAACATCCTCTTGTGATTCATTAGAGTTTCTCCTCTCCTCCCTTGGTATATTTCTTCTTTTCCTTGGTCCTCATTTCCTCATATCCTGTTATTTTCATTCTCCCTTGTCAAGTCCCTTGTTCTTCATTTTGTCTCTTTTTGTCGTTCCTCTCCTTTTTCTCCTTGCATTTCCTTTCTTATTCCTTTTCCTAGTGTCCTTCCTTGTTTTATGTTTTTTTCTTTCCTTTTTCTTTTAGTGTTTCTCCTTTTTGTTTGTCTAATTTTTCCTCTCCCCTTCACAGTCTTTCTTGTTGGGTTGGTTCTTGTTCCTCATTTTGGCACATTGCTTTCTATTTGCATCTAGATACCCACACACCCTCGTTGTCTTTTATTTTCCTTGTCTTATGTGTGTTTGTGTATGTATATGTATATGTTTATACATACACACACACACACACACATATATGTGTGTGTGTGTGTGTACATATATATATACATATATATGTATGTACATGTATGCATGTATGTGCATGTATACATGTTTGTACATGCATATACATGCATTCTGTATGTACATGTAATACATGTTTACATGTATGTACACATATGTAATGTGTGTGTGTACATGTACATGTATATGTATGTGTATGTGAATGTTACATGTACATGAACGTGTATATGTAGTTTTGGTTGTTATGTATATAGGTAATTTCTTTGATTTGTCTATCCGCATTTAAAATCTTTCATTTTTTAAATAATTCTAATTTTCACTACAATTTTATATCTGTGTTTAAATTTGTAGGATTAGTATTAAATTCTTGCATTAATTTTTTATATTGAGATGTATATGTCTCCTTTCTTGTATGTTTATTTGTATTTAGATATTTATATTTATTTACTTATTCTTATTATTTTTACATTTTTTTCTTACATTTGTGCTTATGAGTCTAGTTTCCTATTTCCGTTGACTCTCTCTCTCTCTCTCTCTCTCTCTCTCATTTGTATTTAGATATTTATATTTATTTACTTATTCTTATTATTTTTACATTTTTTCTTTTTGTGCTTATGTCTAGTTTCCTATTTCTTTGACTCTCTCTCTCTATTTGTATTTAGATATTTATATTTATTTACTTATTCTTATTATTTTTACATTTTTTTCTTACATTTGTGCTTATGAGCCTAGTTTCCTATTTTCGTTGACTCTCTCTCTCTCTCTCTCTCTCTCTCTCTCTCTCTCTCTCTCTCTCATATTTTGTTTGTTTTGTAAGGATTAATTTTTATTGTCTAATTTTGTTTCTCCTTTCAAGTCTTCCTTCCTTTGCATTCCATCCTCGCCTATCTTTACTTTTTTGGGTTGGTAGTTTTTAATTTTTAATTTTTGGTTTGTTCTCTTTTGTCATTAGCCTATCCCCTCTGGCATCTTGAATCTAGCACCTTCTCCCTTCATCTATTTAGAGGACTAGTTTGCTACTATCCTTTTATTTCTCTCTTCTTTGGCTATCTCATATACTTAGGTGACAGATAATGAAGTTTGATCTGAAACATTGATGTTAAAAACTTTCACATAGTCAAATCCAAAAAAGTGTGATAAAAAATAATATACCCTTTTGAAGCATGTAGCAAAATGTAACATACAAATTTGATTTCTTATTCCAAACCAAAGCAAGCCAATCATTGAAAAACTTTCTTGAAGACACATGATAGGAAAGCAAAAAAAACTACTTTTAACCTTTATGTAAAATTGAAGTATTTCTTCATTTGAATTCAAGGTCAAAACAAATGGTTGCTTACCTTGCATTCCATTTGCTTGCCCATTTGTTTTCCCTTGTGCTTGAATGACCCTTCCATTGAATTGAACAAGGAATTCAACTCCATCAACAACAATATTCTTGCAAAAATAGAGCCCCTTTGAATTATGTCTAGACTTCATAATCAAATAAACTAGTTTGAAAAAATTTCCTACCATGACATACCTCACCTAAGATTGAGCAACCCTAGGTTGACAAGACACACAAACTAAGAAACAAATAATGGCTAAACAAAGCCAAAAAGACATAAATCAAATATAAAGAAAATTAAAATGAAGTACTAATTACGTTGTAGAAACTAGCAAAAAAAAAATACTAATTAAACACTAATAATTCAAAAAAACAAATAACAAAACAATTCAACAAAGAAGAAAAGGAGAACAATAGAAAATGACTTTTTTATCTTACACAAGAGCTCTCCCTCTCTTTTTCATATATATTTAAAATTAACAAAAAAAAAAAAATCTTTTCAAAAATTATCATCCACTTATAAATTAAAAGTAAATAAAATAAAACCTCTACAGAATTGTCTGAAATTTCAGACCACCCAATATAAATTTCAAACCAACTAATATAATTCATCCCTTAATTAAGGGTTCAATAAAAAGAACTGTCTATCAATATATAACCGTACCAATAGCTTGTAATTTAAGTAATATACCTCAGCCTTAGTTCAGTTGAAAATGAATACTTCAACTAAGTTGTACGAGCTAGAAGTAGTTAAGATCGATTGAATTGTTATTCTCGTTGTTGCACATTGTGCCTGGACAAATACCCACCCGAAAAAGTATGGCTGGCCCACTTCGTTTTGTTGGTAGCTCAGAGCATATCATATCCAGGGGACCATTTCGTACCGTTTGCCAAATCAAAATCTTATGGACCATTTTGATAGACTTAAAACCCATTTGATATATACCCCGTTTGTCATTATCTTGTATGACAGACCTTTTTGGCACTCTAAATTGGGCTTACGTGGGCTCTTGGTGTGTTAAACAGGTGGAAAATGGCTCAATTGTGTTTTTCTACCGTGTCAGCAATACTAACTCCTAATTTAGATTCACCACATCCACCCTCAAGAAAGAAGATACCGTGTGGATCTCATTTAGGTTTCTTGCTCTTCTAATTATGAAGTAGACTCATCCGTACAAACATGTAGTTCAACACTATTGAAGTTCATTCCCACTTAACAGATACTTTATGTTCACACCTCACAAATGCTTTGTATTCATATACTATATTAGTCTAGTGAGCATAAATTCTTGCTGTTTCTTCAGTCAGATTGAGAGAGGATACTCAAACTCAGAATGGCTTCCTCCCAGGCTTATTGTTTTGTAGTATTCCTCATGTGTCTCATCAACCTTGCTGTATTTAATACTCAACTAGTGTCCTGTAGCAAATTGGGTCCTGCAAGCAATGTCTCAAAGCACCTGTTTTTCCCAGATTTCAGAGCCCACAATAGAATAAATCATGAAATAAGGTTTCTGGGCTGTGCAGGGCTGCAAGAAAATGAAGGCATCATTCAGATACCCAGTACCAATAATCTTAATCTTTCCTTTCAGGCTGGAAAAGCTCTGTATTCCTCTCCCATAAGAATGCTGGATCCTGACACGGACACTCCTGCCTCATTCCACACAACATTCTCCTTCCAAATAGATTCCAATTCTGGATCTTCCAGTGGCTTAGCTTTTGTAATTGTACCTGATGAACTCACTGTAGGGAGACCTGGAGGCTGGCTTGGGATGCTCAATGATGCCTGCGATGAGAAATATAAGGCTCTTGCAGTAGAATTCGACACCTTCAAAAATGAAGAATTCAAGGACCCCAATGACAATCATATTGGCATAAATTTGGGAAGCATAGTGTCAAATGTGACTATAGATGCTGGTGTTGCAGGAGTTTTCTTCAGAGATGGATTTAATGTCAGAGCTTGGATTGATTATGATGGAGTTAATCGAAGGATTGAGCTGAGCCTTGCTAGAGACGATGGATCCCCAATGCCCAGCAAACCACTTTATTCAGCTGGACTTGATCTATCCAACTATTTGAATGAATATATGTTTGTGGGATTCTCTGCATCTACAGGACATGCGGCACAAATTCATAAAATCCTTTCATGGAATTTTTCTGCTACCAGTTTTGCATTTCTGAGACTGCCTAATGAGACGACATGTGAAAGAAAGATGTTTAAAGCTTCTAAAATCACACCCAAGGAGCCTCCTGAGGCATTTTTGATATTCCTTGCAGTGGTTGCAGTGTTTCTGATGGTTTTGGTCTACTTTCTCTGCAACAGGAAGGCCAAGGACCAGACCATATCCATGGCAACAAAATTTATACTAAACAAAAATACAGCACGTCCAACACCACCAAATAAGCCCAGGCGGTTTTCCATGTCTGAGTTGTCCTTAGCCACTAGGTCTTTTAGTGAAAGTGAGATTTTGGGAAGTGGAGGCAAGGGAGTCTTCTACAAGGGTGTACTCCAGAATGGTACACTAGTGGCCATAAAACGGTTCTCCAAGGGTGTCTTCAATATAGATAAGAATAAGATCATGAAGGAAATTAAGGTCATTAGTAGACTGAAGCACCCTAATTTGGTGCCCCTGAAGGGATGGTGCAATGACAAGCATGAACTTGTGACAATCTATGAGTATATGCAGAATGGCAGTCTGGATAAGTGGCTGTTTGCTAGAGGGGTTCTTCCATGGCCAAGAAGATACAAGGTGGCAAAGGATGTTGCCGAGGCAATATGCTTCCTGCACAGTGGTTGGGAGAAGAATTTGGTACATAAAAATATCAAGATCAGCAATGTTTTGCTAGATATTACATTCAGGGCCAGGCTTGGGGACTTCGGACTAATTAATTCCTCTGATCAGAAACCACAACAATGTTCAGGTGAATCGAAGCTTGAACATCATATGCCTCCTGAAAGCCTCCATGTCTTGCAGCCTACTGAAAAGATGGATGTCTATAACTTTGGGGTCATGGTGCTTGAGATTGTATCAGGGAGGAAGTCTATGGATCATGACTTCAGCCCAGAGGAGGTGGACTTGGTGGAATTCAGCTGGCGCCTTCATGAGAACGAGAAGTTGTTGCAGGTGGCAGACAAAAGGCTGATGATGAGATACAATCCAGAGCAAGTTCAATGTTTGGTTGGAGTGGGCCTCTTGGCAACTCAGAGCGACCCTGGATCCAGGCCTACAATGGCAGAAATTGTTGATTACATCAGCGGAGAAGTGCAGTTGCCTTCTATACCTCCTTGTAGACCAGTTGCCTACTTTTTATATCCAAGTGCCCCTGAGCTATGCATGAAAAGCTGTTCCCCAGCAGGTTTCCCTATGTTGGGCTACAAATCAAACAAATAAAAGCTCAAATATAAGCAAACATCAGAGATCTTATCCTGGTAAGCTTTGAAAATATGGAATATGGTTGGTTTCTGTTATATATTTTTTAACCTACTTCTCATCTATAAAATACCATCTAATTGGGATTTTCAGGCATTCAATGTGATTCATTCTTTTAAGGAGCACAAAGATAGTGTTTCATGATTTCAATCTTAAGGTTTAAAGTGTATGTGCTCGATTTCAATCTTAAGGTTTGAAGTGGATGTGCTCTTCTATTTTCTATTACCGGTTGTACATGAGTGCAACTAATTTTTTGGCAGTGGATGTTCATATGATGTTTTGGTTCTGAGTTGATGAGGCTTAGTGCTCAGTAACAAATTTATGCTAAATATACGAAACTTCAGAGATCCTGGTAAGCTTTGAAAGTATGGAATATGATTGTTTTATATTATATATAATTTAGCTTACTTTTCATCTATAAAATACCATCTATCCCTGGTTGTACATGAGTGCAACTAATTTTTGGCTTGCACAAAGAAAGGAGATAGTGTTTCAAGATTTTAATTTTGAGGCTTAGAGTTAGAGTGGATGTGCTCTTCTATTTACAACCCTATAGTGTTATCGTACTTACATGAGTGTAACTGATGTTTTGGTATGCACAAAGAAAGGAGATGGCGTTTCATGATTTTAATTTTGAGGTTTAGAGTGGATGCGCCCTTCTGTTTTCTATCCCTGGCTGTACATGAGTGTAACTAATGCTTTGGCAGTGAATGTTGATATGAATGTTTTGGTTCTGAACTGATAGGGTTTAGTGCTCAAATGCAACTTTGTGTGAGAAACCCCAGTTCTATAAATGGCAAAACCCCTATAGTGTTATCGTACTTACCTAACCAAGAGGACTTGTCCTTGACTAATTGGGAAAATTGGATTCATAATTGTCATGCAATTCAGTCATATTCTGTTCAAACTTACCTACAACTGTTGTGTATTTATATTTTATCATTATTTCTTTGTATAGCACTTAACCCAAAAGCTGTCATATTATGCTTTAACTTTTTATCTTTTCACACAGATTGACACCTGTAAACAATACCTAGCTGAGCAATAATAGCTGTGAGCATGCAAAAGCACATCATGTAACAGACAACATCTTCCCATTTAACATAGCATTAAGTAAATCCTGTTATTGAGAAGTGATTTATTATCACATATTTAACTTAAAGTAAGCTTCAATTATCCCCTTTCTTCCAAAGCTAGTTTGAGGGGCCCTAAAAGCTCAATTTCACAACTGAGTTACTGTGAGAATGCAAAAGCACATCATGTAACAGACAACATCTTCCATTTGACATAGCATTAAGTAAATCCTGTTACTGAGAAGTGATTTATTATCACATATTTAACTTAAAGTAAGTTAAATTTCAACTTCCCCTTTCTTCCTAAGATAGTTTGAGGGGCCCCAAAAGCTCAATTTCACAACTGAGTTCCAAGATTACTTGGTCCCTTCAAAGTTTTCAAACATTTTAAAATACAACAACTAAACACACTTCCATAGAAAATTTTTACTAAACACTCCCCATATATATTGTTATATTTTGTCATTTGTCATAATATGTATGAGTTCCAAGCCAACAAGCAGCCAATTCATTAAGTTTTATTTTCAATTGTTTATTGACTTTGTTTGCAAGTTGGAATGCTCAAATCTGCAAAAGTAATTGCATCAACAAATTCTTAAAAATCTGCAAAAGTAATTGCATCAACAAATTCTTAAAAAGTTAAAAAGTGATATAATTCACAATGAACAACATTGAGAAATTCGTAATGATCAACCAGAAGTGTCTTTTAGAGCATCCAGAAAAAGAAATATATGTTCTTTTCAGTGTCTTTGTGCTATAGAGAGCTTTACATGAGCTGAAGAAAACCAAGCCAATTAATGTGGCTACATTGCAATACCAAAGAATTGTATGCCCATAATACATATATATATTGAGACAAATCCAGAAAAAGAATTGTATGCCCTTTTCAGCGTCGTCATGCTCTAGAGAGAGCTTTACGTAAACTGAAAAGAACCAATTTAAGTTGGATGCATTGCAATACTAAAGAGCTCAAGTTAAACTCTATACTCTTGGCTCACTTACAACAATGACAAAAAATCCTATACTCTCGGCAGCTTACTCATTGCCAAATCACCATGTTGCTATATCAATTACTACAAACTTAAAAGCTGTCAATGACTGAGCATGCCTGTTAAGCCAAGAAGAAATAATGGAATGTTTTGAAGACCCAAAACAGATATTTCATTATCTCCAACCATGATCACGGCAGTATTGATACTCAGCAAACTTCAACATCAATAATTTTCTACCTAGCACTAATTTCAGAATATGCCTTAGCCCTTCAAAAAATGACGTCTATGCCATATTTCTATGAATTATGGAAGCTTGTTGCAATGGGAATGACTATAATCAAAATCAAAATCAGCAGCAGAATCACACCTATGCACAGACATTTCCTGCTACTTCTCTGATATTTTTTTGCTCCTTTGAGTTGCTTGGTACCATTACCGACATACTGAGCAGCATGAAAGACATTGTGCTCAATGTCATTAAGATGCTCTCCTTGTGCCTCAACAAGCACAGCCATATCAAGAAAGACCTGGTGCAGCTCAAGCAAACTTTTCTCAATCTCCTTCGCAGCATCATGTCTTTCTTGTATTTCATGAATGGTATCCAGAATCTGGCCTCTGCCTTGCTCCTGAATTGCCTTCTGTAGAAAAGTTTCACTCTCCCCTGTGGAGATGATTTTTTCTATTACCTCCTCATTTGCCTTTTCACCTGTGATGGTGAAGTATCTTCTCTCAATGGTCTCTCGATACTCCCCAACAACTCGTTCCCTAAGGCTCTGAAACTCCCCCATCAAGTCCTTCAGCTTTTTTCGCAGACCATTAGTAACAGATGTTCTGGTTCTATCTGTAGGTGTTCCTTCTTCGAATCCTGGTAGTTTCCTATTGGCAACATTAGCTTTGTCAAGTCCTTCAAGCTTGCCCTTAATTGCTTTAGTTTGTTTTAGGACTGTGACAATATCACCATCCATCCGGTCCCTTAAAGATTTCATGGCTTGGGCTTTGTGAACAGATTTTGTCTCATCGTTGGCCTTTTGAAGTTTCCTAAGAAGTTCCTTAATAGTTTCCATGTCAGCTTTTATATCACCAACTTCATCGAAAAAGAGACCAAGGTTCTGTTCACTTCCCAAGTCAACCATCTCCATGTCTGGACCGGCCTCGAGGTCCTTCAAGGCCTCACGTTTAAGGTCAAGGTAGTTGGTGAATGACCTTGTTAGAAGATCGTTCATTTTGTTGAGCTGTATCAGTCCAATGTCATCAGGGTTCAGATTGCATAAGAAGTTGCTTCATTAAAAAACAAGAAAAATGTTATTTAACGCTTTTGCATTTTACCTGAGAAATTGACAAGAAAAAGCAGGAAGATGGAGAAAGTTCGAGTGTTAGAATGAGGTAGATTGCACCCACCAATAGATTATATGTGCTTGCCTTATCCTGATTTCTCCCCCACTGCAATGACACAGAATTATAGTTCAGATAAGTTTAAGTTAGAATTGAGTTTTTAATGGGGGGAAAAAGTGGTAAGCAAGTTAGCTTAAATTACGTATCTCTCATAAGAATAATTTGATCCAAACTTGGACAATCTAAAAAGCGAGAAAGATAGTTAGGCAAAACCTATCTATAAGTATAATGTTCAAAGGATCTAGCTGTTGAGAAAGGACGTTGCCATGAAAATGACCTAGAGTTTTAGAACGTGGCCAATGACAGTATTACACATCAACAAAAAAAAAGATTAATTTACAATTACAAGTTTATCAAATGTTATTTACAACATAGAAAAGGGTTACCTATGAATAATAGAGGTTTTCCCTGCTTGGGAAAGGAAAATCTATTAAATGTTTATCAAACATACTCTTACAGAAAGCAGAACAATATGTAACTCTCAATAACTCACCAAAAATTAAACACTTGAAACTCCCTTGCTTACTATTACAACACCAAAAGAACAAGATTAACTCACAATACTCACCAAAATTTAAAAAAGAACCTTATATTCTAATGTGTGAAAGAAGGGAATAGATTAATACCAAGATAAAATGGGAGGAGAGATCCTGTCAGAGTGCAATTTATGAAATTATGGGAGGAACAATACACAAAAATTTGTCTGTCCAGTTTGTGCTTGATAAATATGAGTGACAATTTCACTGGTCTTCCAAAAATAAATACTCCGAATTCAAATGCAAGGAATTTAATGCTCAAATATCACAAAATATTTAAAATACTCATAGAAACTGCAAATAGACATGATAACCAAATCCAAATGACAACTAAATCCACATAAACTAGTAGTGGCAGAAAAGATTTCAATGTAATGTCTTAGTATGATCTGCTGGGACATGCCTATAGAGGAAGTGAATATTTTGAAGTATTATGTGCATCTCAGATGGTAGAAATATTTTTTTAACCATGAACTTCAGACTGAATTATTAAATGGGAAAATTTACGGAAGAATAGAATTTAGAAACGTCCTATATCTCAGAGCATATCTGAGAAAAAAAATTACCCTAATGGCTAAATTTGATAACACCCAAATACTCTGTCTACAGAAAGGTGCTAGCAGTTCTTCCATATAAAGAAATAAAAACAGAAAAATTAAAAACATGCTCATCTGGATCCATTCAAAATGCCCCATTTGAGCAGTCAAGCTACCTTAAAATTTAACCAAGGAGGCGAAACAATCTGCCTTCCCCAAAGAATTGTAGAAATGAAAAGTGATCTATTTTAATAATTTAATATGCTCAGACTTCAAGCTGCAAAACCAGCAAACAATTATAAGTATCACTTCAAAACTGTAAAATTAAAAATGAAGCCAAACTTCAACGACTTGCTTGAATCAGAAGAATTCAACAGAGCTTGAAATCTCACAAAAACTTCAATAGCATACAAACGCTGAACAAAACCACCATGGCAACAAAAATTCACAAACAAATATGCAAAAATGAATCCTTAAAAATTGACCTAATGCAGTAAAATCACACTCAAAGTTGACCACCATAGATCAGAAACATTCAACCATGGCATACTTTAAACCCCAGGAAAACTCTAGAGGCATATCAATATTGAACAGAACCACTATAGCAACAAAAATTTATGAACAAATATACAAAACTAACCCTTAAACTTTGACCCGATGCAGCAAAAGCAAAAAATCAGAAACATTGAATATGCTTAAAACCACCATGACGCCAAAAAAACACTAAAAACCGTGCAAAAATGAACCTTTAAAGATTGACCTAATGCAGTAAAAGCACATATCGAAGTTCACCCCCATAAATGAATTCTGTAAGGCAGAAGAAATGCAGACAGGTTGAGTAATAGACATAATTTAAGAACTAAGCCTTTGTACATTCTCATCACTCAAAAACTATTCACCACATATATAAATACAGTAAAAGTAACTGCTAGAATGGAAAGAGTGAAGAATAAACTAAGCCTAGCCATTAACAATTTTTTATTCTAATCCTCAGATTTGTAGAGTATAGCCACCTCGTAGTCAAACCACACTCAGGTGCTTGGCAAGCAAGGTATCCTAAACTATAATCTGTCCTAACCGACGGTGGGTACACAAAGAACGCAGGGCAATGGACCTCAAAAGGATCTTTTCATTTTCTAAAACCTTAAATAATCCGATATCTAAACTGCAGAACCAAACATACATGCCAAGCCTTATTCATATCATAACAACCAAGCAACCATTAGAAGACCTCAAGCTTCAGCAATTTTTAACAGTTAAGCATACAGAGCACTTGGCGCCCTGGATATTAAGAGGACGTTTTCTTTTTTTTAAAACCTTAGATGTGTGAAATATTAGAAATCTTAGAATCATAGAATCAAACGAGACTCAATGCCTTATTTACATCCAGTGAACCACAGAAGACAAGCTTCTGGTACAAAATTTCGAGCAAATTTTTTATCTCTTTCAAGAAGTAAACTCCATAGTCAACTAGATATGTAGGCTACAGATTCTAAATTACGATGTCAATTTAAAATAGGGTAAGAAAGTATATGAATAAGAGAATGGCTATAAATTAGCGTGTAACTTCCAAATAACATATGGAAATATATGAAAAAGAGTACGCTCATATTAGTAAAACCTAAGTAAAAATCTTCAAATTATATAAAGATTAAACGAAACCAGCACTAGAACTGCAGTACCTGATCAGAAAAGCAGCCTGAAAATTAATCAACAAAGCCAACAGATCCGCATTCACCAAAAAATTGACCGATTTAGAAAACTTTCCTCGCAATTTTTTCTATCGTCAGCCGCAAATGGCAAACCAGGCGAATCGAACAAGGGACTTCGTGAACCAGAAAATTTGTCGTAAGTTTTGCAGGCTATCTGGGGTTTATGATGGAGCCAGTCAAGGAGCCGTTGGAGGTCGAGTTTGAATCATTGAATCGACCGCGCGGTGACCCGTTCTAGAGGGTATCATCGGCTCTTTGATGAGTGGAGGTGGTATTTTCTTTAAATTTGAGTTATATTTTCCCCCTTAATTAGGTTTGAATTTTTAATATTTTTTAAAAAGATGAGCAGAGAAGAAGTAACGGTCATATTTTGGAGCTTAGCCCAAGGTCACGTGTAGGGGAAGGGAAAGTTCTTATAGCTAAAAGAGAGACAATTATGCCTAATTTGAGAGAAGTTGCCCCTTAGTTATAAGAAGGTTGGAATTATAACAATCTTGATGGTAAGAAATTTATATATATATAAAGAGTTTATGTTAATGATTATATATTGTGATTTATTATTAATGGATGAAAGTTGTAACCGTTAAAATGTATATTTTGTCTTTCTTTTTCTTTTGCGTTTATTTTGAAAGTAGTTGTTCTTAATGTAATTATTAGTGTAAAGGGGCATATTTTAATATAAAATTTCAGAAATAACATGGTTTTAACGATCTACACACATTTTCAAGGGATAGTCTTGATTTTCAATCTATCAACTCTTTATCTCGAGTCAAATCTGTTAGGATTTGGTGTTGTACACCATTGCATAAAATGTTATATTATAAATGTTGTAATAAAATAATTATTTAGTTGTGGTGCATTTAGGAGATGTGTTTAACCACACTAAGTAATTATTTGGGGCCACTTGTGAAGTTGTATTGTAACATTGTGTTATTATTTTATGTGTGGGAAACATATGATAATAATTTAATATTTGGGGAAAGTGTTTAATAATGTGAAAACTTAATACCCAATATTAAATGAGGGATTAATGGTTTTGTGCTTGCATAGTTTTATGGCACATGTTTTTATCTTACCACTTGGTTGTATTTGTTTGAGCTTGTGTCTATAAAAACAAACACATGATAAGTGGTTAAGGTTGGCTTGGTGAGCAGGTTGTCATTATTGAGTTTTTTTAAGGAGTGCATATGTGAAGCATGGCATGGGATGTGTGGATTCATGCTTGGACACATGGAGGATGCATTAGGGAGCCTTGATGTTTCAAAAGTGTTCATGGTAACTATGTAAGTGCATGTGTTGTTTATTTGTTGAATAATAGATGGAGTATGGATGCTTTTGGAAGCTATTTTTTTTCCCTCTTAAGGGTTTTCTCAGGGTACATTTTGTGTTATCTTATAGCTTGTCTATTTGATCTATGCATCCAATTATTCTACAAGCTTGTATACATGTTTTTATCTCATGAGATTATGTAGGAAATGGATTAAATAAATTGAGAATTGATACATTATTTCATAACAAGTGGTATCAAAGCTTTCATGGTTATGGGAGGTATGAGCTCTCCAATTTTGTTATAACCCTTGTTTTAGTAGATTTGGTGCAAAGTTGAATCCATGACTATGTAGGATAGATCTGAAACATTACAAGATATATAACACATGTGTAGGTGTTGTTTTGTAGATTTGGGCTTTTGGGGTTTGTAGATTTGTTGAGTTTATTGTAGATGTGGGGTTTGAAAAATTTGAGCCCAAAGAGTATCTTGAATTGTGCTTTCATATGGGGGTTTTGTATGGAAATTTCACAAACGATCTTTTGAGACGAAATGGACCCCTCGACCATATGGTTGTATAGTCACAGAGGTTTGCAAAAAAAATTAAATTAAAATTATTAAAAATCCTACAAATTAAATTAAATTGAAAATTATTTTAAGAAAAAAAAATTATTCGTATGGGGGTCCACAGACCCCACAACTCTTGCAACCCAGTCAAACTAATAGGTCAGACAATACTGTCAACAATGTCGACTCTACCAGCTGATAGTCAACTCCTGGACCAAGCCCCTAGTCCTATGGGGGCTTAGATCTCAACCCCCAAGTGGGGGGTTTCAAATATTAACCTACCAAAAATTTAATAAAATTTAATAACTTTTAAAATTTTGCCACCTCCTTAGCATCGTCTAATCGTCACTAGTGGCTCCTCCCAAGGACCACCACCCAACCACCAACTAACCTAATTGGAGAAGTTTTTTTTAAACGAGTATAAATTTCACCCACAATGTTCGATTTTCAACTTCCAACAATTGATGAAAAGATCTCTTTGAGAACTACATAGTGGTACAGGTTTGGTTCCATCATTTTTCTATTTATATCAACTTTTGGGACTTGGAAGTTAGATATTCTCAATTTCACAATTTTGGATATAAATTTTGCATACGAAATTAGATCAAATAAGCATTGGAGAGCATGTGCAGTGTACTGCATAGTGAATCAGGTATATTTTCAGTTTGTGGTACATAGAGAGAGGATTGTACTTGTTTGATCACTTGTAAGTTTCTAAAATTCGAGGTGTGATTGCATGAACATTTGGATGATTCAAATGGAAAAACCTTGAGGGAGTACATGTTTTTATATGATATTTATGATGCTACAACTAATTATTAATTTGATGCTTCTTGGTATAGGTTAACAAATATGTTTCAAAGTTAGAATTTGATGGTGACAAGTACATAAGTTGTCTTTGGTTTTGAGGACATGGGTTGACACATGTAGAGACTTGGAGTTTTGTGTGGGTGATAGTTGGGTGTGGGTACAACATTGGTGATAATTATGGTGTCATGGATATGCAGGTACATTTGATTATTGACACAACATACATGATCATGTATGTGGTTGTTTGGTGGTGATTTAATTTGGTGTTAAGAGGTTCTTATCTCCTAGATGCTTGTTTGGTTCCTTGACTATGGTTACTCATTTGTGGACATTCTTGGTGACTTAGGTATGTGGTTCATTTTGTGTTTAATTCTTGTTGTCTATGGGATTCTCTTCTTTGATATCTTAGTTTGCAGGTTACTAATGTGATGATGAGTTTGCATGCTTCAAAATTTGGGATCTTCGAGTTCTGTAAGCTATGGATTAGCTACTCATTTTATTGCAATAGGATGAATCATATGTGGACTATATAAATCCACAAGATTGATTTAGTTTTAATGTAGACTTTGTTAGTTGGCCTTGTATGTGGTTATTTATGCATTTTTATGTTTCTTTGAGATGAGAGGATAGATGATTAGAGTGTCTGGATAAGAGGTTGTTTGGGACTTTGTAGCATGTGGTTTTATCACAATGTCATGATAGCTTGGTTATATTTCATTGGTTACACATTTCAGTGGGAGTTTTTGACAGTGGTGATTTGGCAATGAAGGATTGATTCCTGATGTTTTGTTGATAGTTGTATCTTCTTGGCTTGGAGATCTAGGTTCTACTTGGTATTATTGGCATTTCAATTGCATGTGTGGATCTAGATGATCTTAATTTAGGAGATGGTTACATCACGATATCATGTGTAACTCATTATCACAATTCATTGGGAGTTGTTGGAAGTAATGTGGATTCATCATTGGTGATGGATGATCTTCTTTAGTGTTTGTGGATTTCTTGGAAGAGCCCTTGGATCCTATTAATGCAAAATGTTTCTTTCGTATTTGTAGGTTCAGTGCTAGGAAATGGGTATCTTCATGTGATTAAAGATGTTCATTCTTGGTTTAGATTGTGTTTTGGTATTGTGCCTTGTTATACTTTGGATACTAGTTTGAGTGTTGACATGATACAGGTTCTCTTGAGACTAGGATGTATGCATTTTTGCATTTGATCTCTTAGGAGGAGATGTTTAGATCATGATGTCATGTTGGGTCCCTAATTCTACGATTAGAGCATTGGCATTGGTCTTGTTGGTTCTCTTATTATTTTAGTACATTGGTCATTTTCTTGGGAGCTTCATGATAGTATAGTGTTGCATTTATAGCTTAGCATGGATTGATTGGTTTCAAGTGCTCATGGATACTTGGAGACTTGGATGAGGTTGGAGCTCTCTTGTGATTAGAGACATTTTCTTGAGATGGTTACTCTTTGGAGGTTTCAACAGGGAGACCAAGGAGCCTTCACCTTGATATAGATGCGAGTTCATGATGGACCTATAGAGGAGATTTTTCTTGGAGTGAGTCCTTATGACTTGGTTATCCTAGAGGAGCATTCTCATTCCCCACTCTTGGTATACTCAGTAGTTTATCATCTAAAATTATGTATTTACCCATTCTTTCTTTCATATATGTTATGTTTCATGCTCTGTTTTATCATGAGAATGAGTCTTGATGCATGTTGATTTATTTTTAAAGACTCAATTGAGGATTATTTAGCATGATTTTTTATTGTTGTATCTTTCATAGATATGGATCTTGAGCTATGGATAGTTGGCTTTGGAGGATTCATTTTGAGGGATGTTTAGCATGGTTATCTCCTTGTGCATATGATTTTATGTCATCATTCATTTATGGGAAGTTTAAGGAGATGGTTATTGGGATGATTTCCTATTTTTTGGGAATGGATACATTGAGTTTGATCTTCCTTGGTTAGAGAGGCTCACATCCATGTTGATATTACATGATTTATAGGTTTTATTTGATCTATGAGATTGAGTAGATGGGTTTTGTTGAGGCTATTCATTTGGGGTTGTAAGGAGATCTTACTCGATGCAAAATAGCACTTTGAGGTGTTGGTAGAAGAACATGTTATGATTTATAGTCTTTCTCTCTTCATTCTACGGTTTCTTCCTAAAGGTTCATGTTCATATGATTTGGGAGGATTGTGATGACATGTTGTGAGAGAGTGTGCAACTATTGGTGTTGCATGTGTGGATCATTGCGATGGTTCTTGGTACTTCATGTTTTGAGCATTTATCACACCTTGGTATAGTGTTGATTGGTAGACTTGATATGTCTTGATTATTTTTCATATTTGACATTACCCATGTAGTGAGAGTTATTGGATATGTATGTTCTTCATTGAGGAGTTTTATACATGGAGCTTGATTGTAGTTTATGGGTTACATATGTTGGCATCATTTTACTAATATTTTTGATACCTAGGATATATGGATGGTTGGATGTATTAGCATGTGTTTTGGATTCCATTTTTTATCATGTGGGATTTTTACCTTTAACAATAGCTTGGAGCCTTTGTTATCACTTAGATTCAATGCTTGTGTTCTTGGATTGGTGCATCTTCACCTTGTCATGTTCCTTTTCTTCTATACGTGGCACGTTGGAGGATGATAGGAGTTCTTAATTGAGATGGTGGTCACTTTGGTTTTAATTACATTTATCTTGATGGAGCATGATAGCATGTTGGAGATTCATGTGGTTCCATGTATGGCTATGATGATTTATTTCATTGGTTGACCCTTATGCAATGTATACAAAAAGTGGGAGAATATTAAGATTTAGAGTTGTACAATATTCTATAAAATGTTATATTATAATGTTGTAATTAAATAATTATTTAGTTGTAGTGCACCTAAGAGGTTTGTTTAGCCACACTAGGTAATTATTTGGGGCCACTTGTAAAGTCATATTGTAACATTGGGTTATTATTTTATATGTGGGAGACATAGGATAATAATTTAATATTTGGGGAAAGTATGTAATAATGTAAAATGTAGTACCCAATATTAAATGAGGGGTCAATGGTTTTGTGTTCACATGGTTTTGTGACATATGGTTTTATCTTATCACTTGGTTGTATTTATGTGAGCTTATGTCTATAAATCAAACTCATGATTAGTGGTCAAGATTGGTTGGGTGAGTGGGTTGTCATTATTGAGTCTTTCTGAGGAGTGCATATTTCATGCTTAGGCATATGGAGGATGCATTGGAGAGGCTTGATGTTTTAGAAGTGTTCGTGGTAACTCTATAAGTGCATGTACTGTTTATTTGTTGAATACTAGATGGATTATGGATTCTTTCAGAAGTTGGGTTTTTCCCTCTTGAGGGTTTTCTCAAGGTATATCTTGTGTTATCTTGCGTTTTGTCTATTTGATCTATCCATTTGGTTGTTCTATAATCTTGTATGCATGTTTTTCTCCCATGGGGTTATGTAGGAAATGGATTAAATGAACTAGGTATTGATGTATTATTGCCTAACAAAATCCATAGATTTTGAAATCAACCTAAGTTGGTTTTACAAAATATAGAAATGAACCTTGTACTCCCAAATTCAAATTTAAATGTTGGCCCTTGGTTACTCCCTCTAACTAGTCAATATGTGTCAACTTGAGCATGAAATTTTTGAACTTGGAATATCTACTAGGGTGTTGTATTTAAAGGAAAATCCTAATTCCTTTCAAAACCATTGATAAATATCTAGGAGTTGTTACCCACATTACATCAAAACATAGAGAGTGCATCATAAAACTAACATTACATTGTGAGTTTACATGAGCATCTTAGGCATCACTACATATTTGAGTGTTTCTTCAATTGTTGTTATATATCATTGGACTTACTACTAGGGGTTTGAACAAAGGAGAATATTCCTTGTTTAGCAAGCTCCTAAACAATATCCATCGACACCACCCCTTTGAGAAGTAGATATTGAATATCAAGGTGAATAAGTTTTAGATTCCCAATTCAACAAAATTCAAATTTATGCACAAAAGTGAACCAAAGTAGCAAGCAAGGAAACTAATAATTCACAAGTGTTCATCTAACATCACACATAGTTTTCTTAAAATTGGGAAAAAAATAATATTTACCATAATATATCCACATAAAGATTCTAGTTAATAACTTTATTTACTTATTTAATTAAAGAGCATTTATGATCCATAAAAACTAGGTTATTTGATTTTTAAACAAAAAGAACCATAGCAATCAATAAATGTTTTACTATAGGCTAGGGTAGATATTGCATACACTAGTTTATCAACATTATAGTCTTATTTTGGAGAAGAAAGAAGCTTAAAATATGAACATGATAAGTTATCAACACAAGCCATGAAACATGAGAAAGAGGATTTACCCTCGAGAAAACTCATGTATGGGAAAAACACAAAAAGTGAGTTCAATTAGGAATCCTTTTCTATTATCTCCATATTTGAATTATGTCTCTAGGAATTACATGTCCAAATGATCATAAAATTAATTTGAACCTCTCCCAATATTTTCATTGCTCTTACAAATACAATATCATCGATTTAAATAAGCCAAATGTAAAAAAACATGAACCTAATCAAGAGAAAACAAAATAGGCAATCAAACAAGGCCTCTATTTGACTCTTAATAGATTCCAACTTTCATGGGGTTTGAATAACAAGGGTGTTCCCTAACCTCCACGCTTTCTTATTTTTCCATGGACCTCTAATGAACCTAGGATGTTAATTTTTTTATCTCTAACACTCACATATCTCCTTGTCATAGATTTTTAAAGTTAGTTTATTTTATCAAAGTATAACTAAGGTAACCACATATTTCTAAAAATGGCTACAAATTATTCTCATATCAAACTCAAGGAACTTAATCCCAATTCTATCTTGCTCATCCACCAAGTGGATGCTTCAATGGATAATTGGTAGGCTTGCCAAACTACCTTAGTTATATTGGAATCATTCATAATCTCAAAGTACATTTCCATGTCAAGGAGCCATGCTGTTGACTCCATCTCCTAGAATTATTAATTTTCTTCATATCCCTAGCAAGTTAATTGGTTAAACAATTTTCACTAGTTCCTCTTGGTTCTTTGGGTTTATCTCAGGTTCCCCTCACCCTTGATGAGCACTATGCTCTTGGTCTTCATTCCCAACATTTTCTTGACTTTGATTGTCATCATCCTCATGATTATTTTCCCCTCTCACTTCCTATTCTAAGGCTCTCAATCTTTCTTTAGTTTCATTCAATATAGCAAGGATTTGATCCAACTTTTTTATAGGTTTTTCTAAAGTTTAACCGGATCTATCATGATTATCCCCATGATTTATTCTTGTTTGCACCATATTTGCACCTTGTAAGTCATCATGATTTCATTAGTTTTATGTTTTGACATGCAAAAGAGACTTTCTCAAGAAATACTTAAATATAAGCATTACTTGAAGTTTTACTCTTTAATACTTAGGAATTATAATTCCTATTTCAAAAATTGATGCACTTAAAGAAAAAAAATATTTTATTCATATAAATAGGTTCATGCATCCTTATTTATGTAAGGTCTCACAAAATTACATATCACTATCAAAGAGAGGAATTTCTTCAGGTTCTTCCTCTCCATCAAAATCTAATTTAACAAGAATTTTGAGGTGGGATGTACTCATATGCACTCCTTTTCACCTCATTACTTAGGACTGGTGTATTATGACCACACCTAAAAGGCATGTCACAAATTTCCAACAATTTTCTAGGTTTAGCTAAGGTGGAGACTGATTATTTAATCTACTTCCCCCTTTCTAGCATGTTTCATTCTAAAGCATCAACCAAAGTTTCAAAGTCAGAGAGCCAAGCCACTCCTACATAGCTCAATTGTTTCAATTTTGGTTCTCATTTTTAAATTCATGGTTTTATTTGACTTTCCTCTCTTCTTAGTGGTCTTTGACTTGCCTATTTATGTGTTCAAAGAACAACACAAGGTTATCTTTGTTGAAAATTTCTTGCATATTAGGCTTATAGGCCTGAAAGTTTAAACCGTCTTTGATACCACATGTGCCAAACATTGGTTCATCTATTCTAAACATCTCAAAATTTATCTAATGAACACCATAATTTTTTTGTATAAAAAATAATTGATCATAAAAAATGAATTCAAAATTCAATCATATTTTGCAATTCATTACATCAAGTAAACATACTTCTTTTACTATGTGTTACATTTTACAAAGTGTTAATCATTTAGTATACAAGTACATATTACAAATATCATAATGATGACATAAATTACAAATCGTCAATATAAAAATGTCATGTGAATATAGATAATATCTCAGAGTAACCAAGTCTTTGTCATTTCTCAACTATAAGAGGAATAGCACCACCCAAGCACTTTTCCTCCAACAACAAACTAGTGGTCACCCACACTCCTTCCATTTGGAAGTGGCCCTACCCTTCACGAGGGTAGCAAATAGAGTAAATCATCATGGTCACCATGTCATCTAAGAACTAGTGTTGTGTTATAAAGGCAAACAATATGTCATACAAATTTAGATACCCTCTATCTAAGTATGAGCCATTTGATTGATTTGTAATAAATAGACATTGTGAATCGACAATGCAAGCAATGATTTTGCATTAGTTTGACCAAAGATTTAATAATCAATATAGACACATTCCATGATGGAGATGTGTGTCATATGTTCACACACCTCTATCTCAAATTAGTTTTCAAGAATTATAATTTCACATTCTATTACACCTCGTTGTGTTGCTACTTATTTACTTTTACCTAGTTGGGTGAAAATGTTTGAAATGAGTGTATTTATGTTTTATGTGTTTCTGAAATATGAGGAATAAATGTTGATTCAATTTGATATTATGAAATGATTCTAATTGTGAAATATTTGATGCAAATTTATGTATTGTTTTTAGTTGACTACTATTGTAATGTGATAAGTTGGATGCGAGAATTTTATCAAGCCTCCTAAAGGGAGGGGAAGTATCACTCAGGGAGAAGAACTTGTTCTGGTAACCTTTGATGAAGACATAAACTAAGCTTTCACACACACACTTCTAGTTTGGTCAAGTCGAGATATTAGTTGGGAAATAGTAAGTTACCTTTAGTCTTGCATAAGGTTAATTTGTGACTGTTCATGTTTATAGGTTTTCAATGTTGAGTAAGTTCTTCTTTATGTGTTTCTATTTGAATCAATAGGGATAATACACATAATATGTATATGTATATATGTATGTGTCAATGATAAACTCTTACACATGAGTATACGTAGATAGATGTATCTACGCATGCTCATGGATGGGTTTCTGATATGCATGGAAATATCGATAAGACAAGATGACATATATACATATATATATACCATGCATATATGTCGATCAATATGAGTTTGTTTTTTATTAGATAAGCAGGGAAGGGACCTGATCCCATAGTTATAGTAAAAAACCAAAAAGGAGAAGAGAGGTGGGAAACAATACCACCTTCAAACCAAAGAACAACGTCAGATTTAGCACGTAGGCCAAAATTTAATAGAATAACCAAGGTCCAACCATTATCAATCAAAAACATAAAGTTTTTACCAGCATACTTTAATCTACGAAGACCATTAATTAAATCGATAGTATTCCAAGTGGTTTTCCACAATAACCTATATTAATTAATAAAATAGTCCTAAATATGATTAAAAGCCAAAAAAACCCATAAAAAAAATAGCAGAGCAACAACACAAGCCACTAACTAGCTTTCTTTAGCAGGTCCCCATACTCTCCCATGAGAGCAATGTATTTGTGCCATTCAAGGCCCTCTATTTCATCCAGCAGCTTCAGGGTATCAATTTTCCCCTGTTTCTTCAATTTCCTAGTAAGCTTTGTTTCACCAGAAGCCGCTCCAAGTATCGCTCTTCTCATCAACCTATTAGTTACTCTCATGAGAGTAACTAATGCCTTCTCCATGTATTCAAACTGTACTTGCAAGAAAGTCTACTTTTTAAAAACTCATTACTTATTTCCTCGGCTTTGTTCTCCATTCCAAAGAACCCAACATCCTGCTCATTCCCGACCTCAAACTTATCCTCATAAGGCTCCACTTGCTCCTCCTCTTCCTCCTCTTTTCCTCCTCCGAACCAACCTCCCCCATCTCATAGTCAGTGTCCTCAAAATCCAAGTCTTCAAACTCTTCCTCTTCCTGAGCTTCGAAATCTTCATACCCCAGGTCCTCCTCCTCATTCACTAACACTTTCTATTTTCCTTTTTTCTCTTTCAAGGCCACCTTCACCATATGAGCCAACCTTCTTCCTCCACTCCCTTACTCTTGTAAAATTTCTTTGTCCTCCTCCGTTTGGTTCTCTTCCTCAGAGATATGAATTACATCTCTGGGATTAATGTCACATCTGGGTTTCTTTGCTTTCATGGGTTCCAATAGCAGAGGAGAGTGTTTCCTCTTTTTAGGCGTAGCTTTAATAAGTTGTAATTCAAGACTTCTCATATCCTCACTCTTATGTGAAAAAGGGGTAGAAGGATTAGACACATTAGCCACAGGGGAGTTGCTTTTAGCAGGGATTAGCACACACCTAGCGGAAATTGCAAGAGGGTGGTGGGGAATTTGTTCTTCAACCGGGAGTTCATCTGTAATGGGGTTTTCCTCCTCCAACTATTGCTCATTTTCCTCATTAGACCGGTCAGGGTTCTCATTCCTAGCATTTAAAGGATTGCCATGAGGATTCTAGGCTAGGGCATATTTATCCAAGGTGAGGATAAGACCCTGGTGGAGGGGAGGGCTAGCTCCTTTTTCAATGTTAAGTTACAAGGAGGACAACAGGTAAAATGGCAGATTGATATGCTCCCCATGCCTAATATGGTTTAACAGAGGGAAGTGAAATGCATGAACCAACATGTACCTACCCTCAAGAGTAAAATAATGCATAAAAAACAAATTCACAAGAGCAAAAGAAGAAGCAAGTTCGAGTTTGGCATACCCATTTTGGGAATGCTTGAGATTTTTTTCCTTCATGAAGAAATTCATCAACAAACCTTTGGTAGTCCGCTCCACTTTTTTTAGCAACTTTTAGCCCAGAATTTTGCAGACCCGTAGCTTCAACAATGAAACGAGTGGTGACCTCAAACTTCACAATGCCAATAGTAACACTATCTTTCCTCCAGGAGTTGGTGAATTTCGCCATTAAACTCTCATTGTATCCTTTGAGAGATTGGAAGAACGGGACCATACCCACATTCTCAAAAATCCTCCATAGGTCTACATTCTGTAATATGAGTGTGTTAATATTAAAGTATGATATAAATAGAGTACAACTATATATATATGTATACTAGCATACGTGTATGCATCGATGTAATGGAAACGTCCATACAAGTATATATATATACAGTTATATATATATACATACATTATAATATGTGAAATATTGTAATAACCCATTCCTAAGTATTACTTAATTAATATTATTGTAAATGAAACATGAATATACTCCAAATTAAAAAGACAACTATTGGCTAAAGTCAATCGTAGCTACACATGTCCATTTAAAATGTCAAAGATTCTTATATTCATTTCAAAAGTCAAGTTACAATATCAAGCTGATGCAAAGCATCTACCAAAAACCTCAAACCAACCAGGGGTTTATAATATGTGAAATATTGTAATAACCCATTCCTAAGTATTACTTAATTAATATTATTGTAAATGAAACATGAATATACTCCAAATTAAAAAGACATAACTATTGGCTAAAGTCAATCGTAGCTACACATGTCCATTTAAAATGTCAAAGATTCTTATATTCACTTCAAAAGTCAAGTTACAATATCAAGCTAATGCAAAGCATCTACCAAAATCCTCAAACCAACTAGGGGTACTTCTGACCCAAACAACAACTGAGAAGATCAACCAACACACTGACTTTTCTTTTCATCAAAATCCATCAATTTCACTTGATTTTACATTTGTACAAAGCCACAAAACATCAAAACTTGGCTCTAAATCTTTATCAAACTCAAACACACCTTAACCAACATCATAATGACTATACTAACACAAAAACCTGATTGGAGATACTATACCATTCAATTCTTTCCATATTCACCAATTCACTCTTCAATGCAACTTACTCATGGAAAAATAACAACAAAACATGCATTCTTACTCCCAAAATATCACCAAACTCCCAAGGAACTGTATTCATCAAGTTTTGATTGAAATAAACCAAGAACATGCTCACATAACACTGATCTATAAATGTTATGATTCTTGCTACCAAAACATAATTTTACATATAAGGTTCACATTGCTCAAGGCGTCAAATTCAACAAATTTACCTTCTAAACCTTATCCAAACATTGAGGCATTTGTAACAACATTATTAAGACAATTTCCAAACATAAACAACCATTCTTTTCACTGTTTTGTCAATTTCACTCTTTCTAGCAATCAAACCACCATATCTCTAGTAGGTCACCAAACCCTTAAAACGGGTGTTTCATCTTCAATACCTTTGTATCTCCACAAACTAAATACACATTTATAAACCCATTTTGATCAAATTAAAGATATCAAAAACTTTGCAGAGGTTTTTTTTGAAAGAATAACTAAAAACACGAATGTAATGTTGCCCAAATACACCAAATTAGGTCAATTTTCCAAAGTGGGTACCAATAAATCAACCTCAAAACACCCAAAAACCCTGGGAAGCATTAAATAAGATCACAAAAATTTCAAATCACCAAAATTTAGAAGTAGAAAGGCTCAATAATGCACTAAACAATAAAACCCTTGATTCTAGGCTCCATATTGCTTAATAGAATGAGGGTTTATAGAAAAAGACTATTGCAAACCTCAAATACAGTTTCCACCACTTCAAACATGTTAAAATATGCCTGACCAAACTTAATCTTCCATCATCAAGCCCATACACATGTTTTTTCTCCATTATCATGATTGTAACCACCAACTTTCAAGGGAAAAACACAAAATTTTTGTCAAAGGCAGCATCAAAACTTTGTGTCATTGCTTTCCCTGCACTTGCACACATTCACAAACTGAAAATAATCCTAAAATATCCCATTCCACTAACCTAACTAACCTCCATCGGTGGAATGGTAGTATGAAACTTAAAAGACTCTCAAACCCTGCTTTTAATGGTTACAAATTGTTATGAAGAAACAGTCTGCAACCAACCCCTAAATTCACTTAGATCTTCTCAAACTCACTTTATTTAAAGAGTTTAAACCTTATTGGATTCAATAAAATAGGAAACAATTCTTGAAAATGCTATACAAACTCAAATGGATTGAAAAATCACAAAAGAAGCGTTGATTACTAAAAAAAGGGTACTCTTATTTCAAAATTGGTTACAAAACTCAATGACTGCCTTTTTCCTCGCCTTTACATGCTTTATAGAGATGATTAAAATAGTTATGCAATGCTCTTTAGTTTCCAATTGACAAAACCTTCTACTTTCCCACTTGACTCTTCATATTCTTTCATTTTTGCTCTTTTTGCATTTTTACATAATTGACAACTTTTGCATTTTTTCAAGTGTCATTTTTTCCATCATTTTGACCACCTAGTGACCTATAAAAGACTCAAATACATTGAAATTAACCTTTACATGACCTTGTTACATTTCTTAGAAATGAAAACTCAAATTTTACATTTTTTCCTTTTGAAGGCATTCAGTGAACAAGGTGCTCTTGCACCATACAACCAACCTACAAAAACTTTCCAAGTCCCTTTGGAAACATGTTACATTTCATTTTGCTTCTCAACTTTTCTTGAACTGCTCTTTCTTTCGTTCTCTTGATTATTCATGTGTCTTGGTTCCAACCTTTCCTTCAGTGTTGTCTTCACCACCATCTTCACTTGTCTTCACTTGTCTTTTGCCATCTCTATTTTCTGCCTATCAGGTTCACAATCATTCTTCTCATTCTAAAGGACACAAAACTATCCTTTCACAACACTCATCTTTCCACCAACTCTTTTTCTACCCAAGGACACAAGACTGCCCTTTCTCATTTCCTTCTTCCAAGCAATATTTCCTCTCTTTTCTCAATTCATCCTTGACCTTCTCCGACCAATCACCTTTTCATCTACTCCCATTAGTGGAGTACTCTCAATCTGACTTTCAGTAATGGTTGCAACTCTTCTAGTGCTTCTTCAGATAGGTATCCATATCCCTCACTGCCTTACCACACAAACTTAGCAAACTTCTTTGCCTCATCTAGGTCTTTCCACTTTTCATCTACCTAGTCTCTTGGCCATCAACAACTAGGTTCTCTCTTAACCTGCACAATCACACAACCACAAACACCAAACTCTCTCTCTACAGTTTAGATGGATCAAGCACCTGCAACCAACCAACAACTCAACAAACCAGCTTCAACAAACTACCAATTCAAGAAATCAACAAAATCAACTAGCTTTGATGCCAATTGATGTAAAGCATCTACCAAAAACCTCAAACCGACCAAGGGTACTTCTGACCCAAACAACAATTGAGAAGATCAACCAACACACTAACTTTTCTTTTCATCAAAATCCATCAATTTCACTTGATTTTACATTTCTACAAAGCCACAAAACATCAAAACTTGTCTCCAAATCATTATTAGACTCAAACATACCTTAACCAACATCATAATGACTGTACTAACACAAAAACCTGATTAGAGATACTGTACCATTCAATTCTTTCCATATTCACCAATTCACTCTTCAATACAACTTACTCCTCATGGAAAGATAACAACAAACCATGCATTCTTACTCCCAAACTATCACCAAACTCCCAAGACACTGTATTCATCAAGTTTTGATTGAAACAAACCAAGAACATACTTGCATAGCACTGATCTATCAAATGCTCTAATTCTTGCTACCAAAACATCATTTTACATATAAGGTTCACATTGCTCAAGGCATCAAATTCAAAAAAAATACCTTCTAAAGCTTATCCAAACATTGAGACATCTATAACAACATTATTAAGACAGTTTCCCAACATAAACAACCATTCTTTTCATTGTTTTGTCAGTTTTACTCTTTCTAGCAATCAAACTACCATATATCTAGTAGGTCACCAAACCCTTAAAATGGGTGTTTCATCTTCAATCCCTTTGTATCTCCACAAAACCAATACACATTTAGAAACCCATTTTGATCAACTTAAACATATCAAAAAATTTGCAGAGGTTTTTTTGAAAGAATAACTAAAAACATGACTGTAACGTTGCCAAAATACACCAAATTAGGTCAATTTTCCAAAATGGGTACCAATAAATCAACCTCAAAACACCCAACAACCCTGGGCAGCATTAAAAAATATCACAAAACTTTCAAATCACCAACATTTAGAAGTAGAAAAGCTCAATAATGCACTGAACAATAAAACCCTTGATTCTAGGCTCCATATTGCTTAATAGAATGAGGGTTTATAGAAAAAGACTATTGTAAACCTCAAATCCACTGCCACCACTTCAAACATATTAAAATATACCTTCCCAGACTTAATCTTCCATCATCAAGCCCATACACATGTTGTTTCTCCATTTTCATGATTGTAACCACCAACTGTTAAGGGAAAAACACAAAATTTATGTCAAAGGCAACATAAAAACTTTGTGCCATTGCTTCCCCTACACTTGCACACATTCACAAATTGAAAATAATCCTAAAATATCCCATTCCACCAACCTAACTAACCTCCATTGGTGGAATGGTAGTATGAAACTTAAAAGACTCTCAAACCCTGCTTTTAAGGGTTACAAATTGTTATGAAGAAAAAGTTTGCAACCAGCCCCTAAATTCACTTAGATCTTCTCAAAATCACTTGATTTAAAAAGTTTAAACCTTATTGGATTCAAGACAATATAAAACAATGCTTGAATATGTTGTACAAACTCAAATGGATTGAAAAATCATAAAAGAAGCGTTGATTACTAAAAATAGGGTACTCTTGTTTCAAAATTGGTTACAAAACTCAATGACTACTTACATGCTTTATAGATATGATTACAATAGTTATGCAACTGCCTCTTTAGTTTCCAATCGACCAAACCTTCTACTTTCCCACTTGATTCTTCATATTCTTACTTTTTTGCTCTTTTTGCATTTTTACATAATTGACAACTTTTGCATTTTTTTAAGTTTTATTTTTTTCCATCCTTTTGACCACCTAGTGACCTATAAAAGATTCAAATACATTGAAATTAACCTTTACATTACCTTGTTACATTGTTTATACTTGAAAACTCAAATTTTACAAATTTTCCTTTTGAAGGCATTCAGTGAATAAAGTGCTCTTGCACCACAAGCTTTACTTGGCTTCGAAGGCCATAATGCCATTTCATTGTACACATTACATCAAGTACAAGAATGAATTACATAAAGTTACATCTTAGAATATATAAATCTTGTGAACAAATATTGTTCTTTTTTTATGCTCGCCTCCACTGGTGGACGAGAACATGGTTGAAGCACTTTACTACCCAACCACAAAGCTTATGCTTCCTTGGTATTCTTCTGACTTGAAGAATGCCCGACCCTACATAGAAATTTTAGCAAGAGAAAAAATTGCAAGGTGGAATCTAGTGTGTGCCCAAACATCAACATGCAATTTATATCTATATGTTAGAAAAGAAAGTGCAAGATCTATGCTAGGAACGCTAGAGCGTGAAATCACAGAGTTCATTCATACATACACAATGAACTATGTTGCTTGGCCAATCATAATAAGTGTGTTACAACAACAACAAACAATAGGTTCTGGTAAAGCAAACCTATAGTCTCTAAACTCCATTTCAGCACCCATCCTGGAAGGTAACTTTCTACTATAACAACTATCTACCTTCTAGTAGCAACTACCCATAGTTTCTCTAGTCAACTAAGGTATCACTATTCTATTCAAATATTTTAAACATTCTTTCACAAATATCTTCGAAGGAAGAAATAGAATACAAATTGATACTCTAAACAAAAATCGAATTCTATGATTCATAGAGTATTTCAACAATCAGTCATATCATTCTTATGACTATCTTCTACTTAACATCTTAAGCATTTTCCTTTTAAAAATGTACTAAAAACAAAAGAAGGTATGTCACAAGTATGTGTATGTCCATAGACGAAGTCTATGTGCATACACATATATGTGCCTCCTAATATTAAATTTTGTGCATACATTCTGAAATAAACATTAATTCAGATTGCAATCTTAAAATAGTATTCCAATTGATGTTTCTTGTCAAATAAAGAAAACAAAATAGGTATATGCTAACAGTTTCACACATACTATTATTGCATTTTCACTACTATATTTTTCTAACATTGTGGTTTTCTTGAGAACATTCATTGTTTGAACAGAATAAATACTATTTCCTACCAAACAGTCATAAAACAAGTTGTTCACATATGAACATTCATTGTTTAAGAAAAACAAGTAATTTTACCTACTAAAAAGTTGTAACTCTAGTTGTTTCCATGTGTACATTCATTTTTTTAATAGAATAAGTATTGTTTCCTACTAAATAGTTATAAAGCAATGTTGTTCACACATGTACATTCATCGTTTGAATAGATTAAGTATTGTTTCCTACTAAATAGTTATAAAGCAAGTTATTTTCATACTAAACAATTTATAAAGCAAGGTTGTTTCTAGCTACAATGTGAATCTCTTAATAAAACAAAGTTATTTCTAAAATATTAATCCTTTGTTTACATCATTGCAATATTGTTTCATACTAAATAGATTATATTTAAAGACAATAATGTCGTTTACTTAGTTTGTTGATCTCAAACTACTTACATGTGAATGATCACCTTACAAGTAAATGTTCACCATTTCATATAGAACAGGTTTTCCATTATGTTCAGAAAATAAATAAATCAAATAGCCCAGTTTCAATCTTAAAGATAGATTGTCTATTATCTAGACCTTGAACACTTTCATCCCTAGAATTATGATGATCAACTTTTAAAATAAATAAGAAACCAAGTTTGACATGGTTGTCGATGAATTTCTTGGGTAAATATTTTAGTTTAGAATGCAAGAAAGTTTTAGGTTCAACATTACTTTTGCCTATTTAGGCTGTAACAACCAAACCTAGGTGGCTTTGGATTCGACCCATTTCTGTGGTTAGGTGGTTTCTTTCTTAACCATCAAAAATAACATTCGATATTGCCCTTATGGGAATTTTGGCTTAACCCATAGTGCATGTAGAAAAATACATCATGCAGACTCAAATTTGAGTGTTATTCAAGAAAAAATAAGCCTATCGATCTTGAGGATCAATTCCTTACAATGCTACAAAGAAGCCCAAACTTTTACATTCCATCAATTCTTAAATTAGAGAGGCATTCCTCTTTATGCAACTATGGTTTCCACATTACTCAACAATGGACATTTTTCCCTTGCCATTAGCTGATAATGGAAGGTGACACATTTGAAAATGAAAGGCAGTCAATACATTTAAAGATAGAACAAAGGATTATACCATCTATGTAGGTTTGGTATGCTGACCTCTACAGAATTCAGACACAATTGTATGCATTGATCAGGATAAGATTGTCTGAAAGCCACGATGTGGCTACATTACCATGCAATATAACATATTATTTGCATCTTAAGGGGGTTCGGTGCCTCGGTTAGCATAGAAAACTAGCCAATAAGGCTCCCTTCCAACACTAAGCAAGAGCAGGTTGTAGGCCATGCGGACCCAATGAGTGGTCGCTAAGTTTTGACCATTGGCTTAAGCCGTCACACAAATAGAGAATTTTACATGTTACTGTGCTATCAGTTATTCATTGAATGTCGTGACATTCACTAGCTTAACATGGAAATAAAGATAGTGAAATCAATCAATATTGATTCAAAAGAAATTGAATTACCTTGATCGTCGAGCCTTTTTAGACAAGGATTTTTCTCTAATTTTTCTCAACCCTTGCGTACTCTACTCTTCTTTTCCTTACTGTTGTCGATTCTTTCTCCAAAAAATGCTTCATACTAAAATGGTAACATCTCCTTTTGCATGTGGCTAGGCACTATCAATATGGTTGTTTCCTACCATAGCCATCGACCTCTAATTTTGAACATTTCCTTTTATGATTCAGCAGGCCACGTCCATCATGGGCTTGCCTTGTAATCTTCATTGATTCTCCACAATCCAATTCTTAATGTATCAGTTATCAACTTGATTTCAATTCAAATTTGAATATGTATATGTATGTATATATATATATGTACATCTATACTTATATATTAGTATATCTATATGCATTTAAATGATTTCATTCACTAGGCGGGGGGCCTAGCTTGATTGGTTAAAGCATCTTGTTGCAGGCATGAGGTCATGAGGTCTAGTCTCCCCCCAAACCCATGGTATTGGAGGGCTTGTCATGCCAGCACCACCGGTCACATGAATTTTTTTTTACCAAGTGCACTATAGTTTATAGGGGGACAAATACCTGATTGATTCCTACAGTCTAAAAAAAAAAGATTTCATTCACATTTACCATGTATTCGAATTATATATATATATATATGTATGTATGTATATGTATATGCAGTTGTATATATATTTATATATATATATATATATGCATTCTTATACAAGTTGCTTTTTTTGGAAAGGCTTGTAAATTCCATACACTATCATTTAAGGTAAGGAACTTGAATTTTCATTTCGAGCGTCTATATATATATATATATATATATATTTCTATACTAAAGAAAGGAATTTTCTTTACAATGCTCACTTTCGCTCTCGTTCCCTTCAAATCAAAAAGTTTGAATAGACAATTTAATCTACAAACTATTCATTTTCAAACACTAAAATAGTTCAAGTCAGGAAATTATGTTATCTTATATATGCAAATCAGTCAAATGCAAGTCATCATGTCATTTGTGGTTTGTACACCTAGAATCCAATTGGCTTACCATTTGATATGGCTAAACAATCCTACTTCAACCGTGCTCTCATCTTTTAACATGTAACCCTACAATTGCACACACTTGCACTTGCATATTGATTAGTAATGTTCAATTCTTGGTAACATATAAAATAGATTTTTGAAAGTTCACAAAATCAACATCAATCAACTTCTTTCATTCAATTTTCAAATATTCCAAAATCTTCATTTAGTATTTATTCAATTTCTTCAATAATTCCATTTACCATATTATAATAAATATGCAACAAAATTGGGTTATGGCAAATATGAGGATACATATGAGTATCCATATATCAAATGATACAACTCTATTAACTTGTGAATTATGAATATATATATGTGTGTGTGTGTGTGTGTGTATGTATGTATATGTATATGTACATACATACATACATACATACATACATACATACATACATACATATATATGAATAGATGTAATTATTCTCTAGCACTGAATTATCTTTTAGCGCATAGCAATCTAATCTTAGCTTATGATAAATAGCATGTAGCATATTATAAAATAAAACAACGCTAAAGAGGATAAGACATGATATATATATTTGAATGGAGTTTAAAACATTTAAATTGCATAGTGGTATGATTATATGCAGTGCCAAATAAAGCACATATTAATCATCTCCTTCCAACATGTAAAGAGTCGTTGCCAAGACTTTGTCAAAGAAAACTATACCAAATTCTTATGCAATAGTCGACTGAGTCAAAACAATGAACCATCAACCAAATAATGTGGCATGAATGGCATAAGGTGGCACCAAACTAGGGAAAGAAGTGAATCGTTCAATAGAAGTTTATTCTCAATAGTTGTTTCCAGATTATAAAGCATATGAAATATATGGAATTAGTCAAGAGTGCAGCTATCTATGCAAGTTGACATGTAGGCAAACATATACCTTGCATTTCTAATTATCTTTCTTGTTGTTATTTTGGGTTGAACGACTCATTCACTTAGTTGTGTATGTGTTCCTTTTACATCATTTTAAGCTGCCACATTTTATTTACTTAGCTTAGTCAAATCAATTGAGTTGAGAAAAGTCAATCTCCATGCCCTATTTTTAGCCTTTAGTTGTTGATTTCTATGTATAAATAGAGGACCTATTTACATCATTTGGGAGCATTCCTATCTATATTTTTGTTGAGAGTTTTCTTAGTTATTATTCTTTGTTTTCCTGAGCTATGAGAGAGGGAGTTTTCTAAGAGAGTTGAGAGAGGTTTTGAGAGGGAGTCATACTAGGAAGTTGATTGTTGTTTGGGAAGGTTACATTGGGGATCCTAATCTACCAAATTAGAGCATTTCACAAGTAGGCATGTTGTTTCCTACTCTTTATTCTTTGTTCTATGTTTTTGGAAAGATTGTGTGGCATTTCTTATTTTGTTGGGAAATTAGTTCTATTTTTTTATTAGGGAAAGTTGATTTATTCTTTTATGAAAGAGAAATGATGATGTATAGGAGAGAATTTGCACCCCGTAAGCAAATTACCCTTTCACACACCCTCACCTTAGAAAATCAAATCCAAAGGAGAAATTCCACATCATCCAATTGTCTTCCATCCACTTGGCATCTATCCTTTGTGTCGATGAGGGAATATTTTTTAGGGATGCACGCGCAACGCATGAATGTCTGCATGGTGCACTATCATCCCTAACGGATTCATGCATCTAAAGTTGGCATAGGTGTTACATACCCGATTGGGGCAGAATTTTAACGTCCCTCTTCGACCAATTGACCCGAAAATGGTAGATTCTTCTTCATTCTTCCTTCAAATTCATTCATTCTCACTTCATTTCATCTTCTAACCATTCTCTTGCATTCTCTAGCAATTCTCTTGAGCATTCAATTCACTCTCAAGCAACATTTCAACAGTCCATTGCAACAACACTCCATCAACTCCACATTGCAAGTGTTAAGCAAGCCATAGAAGTGTGAGCTTGGAGTCTTGTGAGACCTCCCTTCATCATAGTTGTGCCTGTGGTTACTTTTCCAAGTCCATATCTCCTCCATTGGCTAGTGAGCTTTTGGGTGGAGGTGGTAAAATTTCACTCCTCTCCTTTGTGATTTGGTTGAGTAGCATTATATTGTTTTGTAGTGTGTATTGCTCTCTTTTATTTCCTTTATTGTATATTCTACTTCATTGCTTTTTAGCTGTCCATGGAGGTGGAAACACCAAAATGGAGCTAGCTAGCGAAATGACACTTTTTTGAGGTCATCTTCATCACCTTAGTTCTTATTTACTTGCTTTATCATTTTAGTATCTATTTCCTATACTTTCTTATTCTATTTTTACCATCTAGATTAACTAGCTAGGTCATTAGTAGGCATTTTTGGTAGTTTCTATTGTGTTTTCTATTTTTTGACTGTATAGATGCTAGCACACCTGAGAGATGTCAGTGCATCGTGTTGTCATCCCAGAACTGCGCTATCATCCTCAGATAGAGAGTTGTCTGAGACATAGTATCAACTTCAAAAACTAGCTCACCTAGCCTAAACCTAAGTCCAGGATCTATAGAGTGGTAGAAGTAAATTATAATGCTCATTATTCTCGATCCTTACCCCAAGACATCTTTTAGAGTGAGGTAAGTTAGGACAGCCCTCCACTCTTGGTTCTCCATGACCTGGAGCTTTGACGTGGTTGGTCCCCCTCTCTTACATTTATGGTGAACCCAACGTGAACAACATCTACCTATTTGTCGATGTTAAGACTTTTCCCTTGTACCTTGTGATTGTTGTAACCCTGAGTGTTGTGAAAGTTTATGAGCCTCACAACCTAGTCCATAACTTTCGAGTACGTTGTTAGGAGAAGTGTGTGACACCTTTTTATGGAGAGGATGAAGCTCACTTTTGGTTTCTCTATAGGCCCTTTTTTCAGATTTATCATTGGTCTTTCTACCCATTAGTAGTTGTTGAGGGGCAAGGTAGGATTCTCCAATGAGACCGACCATGTCCCCAGCCCTTCTACATCTCCTATACCATCATCAATAGATGAGCACGAAGTCGTTCACATTCCTTCAGAATATATCTCTACCCTTAGCAAAGGGTTGGGTGACTTAGAGAATCACTTAGAAAAGGATTCAAAGTTGGCTAGAGCCGCTAGGGTTATTAGCGAGATAAAGTATATGGTGGGAAAAGACCAAACAGGCATAAAACTTCTGGCTAGTCTCTCTAGTCTGACTGAAGTGTGTGCCCTTCCAAACAATGCTAACATTATACAAGGGGAAGCTCTTGAAGAACATGAGAGATAGTTAGGAATGTTGATGCCTCCCACATTTGTGTATATGATCAACACAATCATGTCAATCAACGTCCCCTTTTCCTCTGAGAGATTCGAAACTATCAAAGCAAACAAAATACCCCTAGGATTCAGTTTCACCCCTCATGTCACTTCTAGTGGTGGAGGTATTAGTAGGTTGAGTGGTGGGGGGTTTGGTAGTGATGGTGGCTTCAGTAGTGAGGGTAGCACTAGAAAAAGTGGTTTTGGTGGTGGCTTCGACAATGAGGGTGGCACTAGTAGAGGTGGCTTTGGTGGAGGCCCTGCTAGTGGCGGTGGATCCGACGAAGGCCATGTTGGTGGTTCTAGAGTTGGCTTCAATGGTGGATCTAGAGGAGGTCCCACTGAACCTTTGTCATCCCAAGAACCTATTTTGAACACCCTTCCTCAAAATATGGACAAGATGCAAAGCTAGCTAGTGAGTCTCTCCCAAGCCTCTACCCAACCTATCTTTCAACCCTTCTTCCAACATTGTCCATTTTTTATAGCAATCTTAAGCACTCCCTTCCCACAAGGAATAGAGATTCCAAAATTTGAGAAGTATGGTGGCAAAGGGGACCCGCAAATGCATGTGTTTCCTTTAATGCCATGTGTACAGACTTCTTCCATCACAATGCATTGATGGAAAAATTATTCCCTTGATCTCTTAAGGATACAGTGCTCGAATGGTACTATTCCTTACCTAACAACTCTATTTTCTCATTTAATCAACTTGTAAATTAGTTTCTCTAAAAATTCCAAGCCAATATCAAATCAAAGATGACCTTTGCAGATCTCATCCAATGCAAGCAAGAGGATAATGATAAGACTAGTAATTTCATGGTGTAGTATCAAGCATTCTTCTCACAGATCTGATACCCACTGCTCGATTCTAACATTTAGAAGGTATTCATAGGGAACTTGCAAAGACCTTGGTAGGAAAAGTTTTCCCTTATGAAATACCCTTCCTTTGTGCATTTGTCTGCTACACTATGAGAATATCAACAAACGGTTGTCCAATTTGAGGGATCCTCCTTGCACTTCTGTTCAGAAGGAAAATCCATTGTATCAATCTCTGGAAAAGGTAAAGTTGTTGCGAATGTAGTAGTTGCTACGAATGATATCAGTCTCAGATGCAACAGAAATTTCACAAAGTTAGTAGAATATTATTCTTCCATCTTATAGAGATTGCTGAGGGATAAAATCATAACCTTGGAGAACCCTAAACCTCTCAAGGAACCTTACCCTAGTTGGTATGATGCAAATTCCTTTTGTTAGTACCATCGAGTTAATAGACATGATACTGAACCTTGTATGCACCTGTGTCATGAGATATAGGATTGCATCAAGGATGGTACTATTCATCTCGATGGAAATAAACAAAATGCAAAAAATCAATGGTTAAAGTGAATAGTGAGTTGCAGATATACATAGACCCATTTTTGTTGCATTCTTCCTACATAATTATTGATCCCTCTAATTCTATCACTCGACCAAGGCATACGTTAACATGGTCACGATTACTCCTACCATGCAACCTGCAACCGACTTGCTGGTTGTGACATTCACATTACAGGATAAGCCCTTGAAAAACAAGCCTTCTCCCCTTTACATTCCCACTCACCTCAATGGCACCATTGTGATGGGGCTCTTAGTTGACCCCGCGAGTCGAGTGAATGTCATTATAGAAGAACACTATTGTTGAATTCATTGCAGAAGGAGGAGTACAATGAAAAGAAATCTACCATATGTACACATGATGGTCTTTGTCTCAAGCCATATGGATCAATAACTCTATCCATCCTAGTTGGACCTAGGGCTGTAGACATAGTTTTTGATGTTATTTCAGAGTTAGATTTGTTCAGGCTAAAGCTAGGCATACCTTGGCTAGCTTCCATGAATGGAATCACCTTCGTCATTCATAAGTGTTTAAAATTCTCCCATGAAGGTGTTGTGCATGACATTGGATACCAGTCGTTGGTGTCTTGTGGGGGCTACTCATTGGATCATTTTTAGCTCGCCTCGGTCAGTCCATTCCCCCCAAGAATAGACCTACTTTACAAGAACTATGTGGAGTATAAGACAAGGGACAATCAAAATCAACCCTTCCGGTAGTGCAGCAGTCGGCTGCCTCCTCTTCTCGAAAGGGAAAGGAGAAGCTCGCCTGTCCTTAGGATGCCTCTTTTTCTCCTCTTTCTAGAGAGGAATTTTGGATTTCTACCCCTGGATTCCACCTATCGAGTCTGATGGTGCCTACTTGGTGTAGACCCAAGATTAGGATATTGAATCTCCCTACCAAACCACCAAGACCTTGGTTCTACTTGTATGGAAAGAAAAAGGGTCCTCATGGGGAATCTTGTATGCCTCAGCCTCCACATCCTCCTACCACTTCTACTCCAAAAGTAGTAAACAAAAAGAGGCCCACTACTAAGGAACTAGAGCTGACTCCCCCTATTGTTCCCCAATCTGCTCCTCCTACTCTCATTTAGGAGTTTGTCCCTCCGTCAGAAATGGTTGTGATGGACACCCCTATGGTTGTGCAAGAGCCTTCCATCCCTTCACAGCTCTCAGCCTCTAGCTTGAAGACTCACAAAAACTGCCTTGCGTGTGCATACAAGCACTAGCAAAAGGCTCTTACGGTTGAGTAGGCTACTTTGTAGAAGAAGGAAGAGGAGATGACTTCCCCTACTTCAGGGCCTCCTGCTATGTCCTCCTCTCTCCTCCCCTTTGCTTCCATTCAATCTAGTTGAGTCTCACCTCTGGCTCCTGTTGTGAGTGCGCCTGACCCCAAAAAGGTGCTGGTGTTCATCACTCCTTTGGTTGACTCACCCTTGTTGATGTCCCTCCTGAACATCCTTCCATTCCCAAAACCCATGGACATGTCGAATACCTCAATGATGTCTACTGCTATTTTCTCCTCCTCCTTCATGCCTCTTGCCTTGTCTGTGGGGAGTTCACATTCCCCAACAAAGCAGAAGGTGGATGGTGGCCCTTCTAGAAATGGAGGGCGTAAGAGGATCCCACCTTCTTTGAAGGGTAGTCCTGCATTAGCTTGTTCCATCCTAGTAACGGAGCAAGTCCCTACTTCCCCTAAGTTTGTCACCACTCCCGAGTCACTTGGTGAACCAAGTGATGAATCTTGGGTGCAATCCCCTCCATCTATTGAAGTATGACATGGCACTCTAGTGAAGTGCATGTTCAACTCTCTAGACAAGGTCCCAACCTTGTTAGTGATCTTTGCAAAGTCACTGACCATAGCTCCACAAGAGCCTAGTGGAGAAGACCTTGCAGGGCCTTCTTCCTTATCCCTTGTTGCGGGAGGGTCGAAAGCTCCTCCCCTTAATATTCCACCACTGCAGGTTCATCCTCCTTACCCTTATAATAATGATCTAGATTGGGAAGCAGACAACTTCTTGGTTGATGAGTTTTAGGGGGAGGTCTCTTCTTTATCTTTAGAGTAGATGTGTGTGTATTGTGATGTGTTCCCCCATGATTGTGCTATGTGTTCTTGGATGACCCTTTTCACCCTTGTTGGTGCTTGGATATAGGAGTGGTTTTGTGTCATGAACCTTCTTCTATTTGGATCATCATTCTTCCATGTTTGTGTTTGATTTTCAGCAAATTGGGGATGATCCAAAGTGTTGGGGGAATCAAGGTGTCCCTTCCATGTTGACCCAATTTTTTATTTTTACTTTACTTTTCATGCATTCTTCATGATCTGGTGGGGATCAATGATCTTTTTCCTTGCACTATGGTTACCTATTATTTATTTAAGCATGAGCCGATCTGACCCCGTGAAACTAGATCCCCCTGTGTCCTTTGTTTGTGATTATTTCTCTTTCGCTCTTTTCTTATCTTTCTCTCTTCTTTGCTTGAGTTGTCCCTCGCATGTGTGACAACACCATTTCTATGATGCTTCAATTTTCAAAAAATGCATTTGTTGCCAACCAATCTTTTCTCGAGAATCTTTGCAAAAATTTTCAAGAATCGCATTCTCAACTTAGACCCCTAATGAAACGTGTTTCCTTCATCATGGGTTTGCAAAGAAATAACTTGATAACTTTCCTCTAAGGTGGGAGCAACTTTTACCTTCCCCTCGTGAGGGGACATTTTCTTCCTTTTGAATTCCTTGATGAAGTGAACATCTTTCGAAAGGATTCCTTGGTGATGAATCGATTTGAGAAAAAAACACCTCTTTTACACTTTCAAACAACACATCCCTTGAGTGGACCCCTCTTCACTTTGGGTTCTTGAGGGACCCCTTTGAAAGTATTCCAATCTGGTGATAGTCTATCTGACTATCCGCTTGATTGCCTATGTGGCCACTTTGTTTTCGGACATGTTTTATCTACAGGTAAACATGTCACTTTGCAAGTGCCCCTGTAAAGCCACTTTCCAATCCTACTCTATGGAGTCTCCTTCTTTCGGATTCCTTCATGTGAGAGATCTTGGGGGTTTCCTCCTTCCAAGTTTGCGGACCTATAAGATGCTTACTTCACGGGGCTTCCTTCATGTGAGAGATCTTGGGGGTTGCCTCCTTGCAAGTTTGTGGGTTTGTGAGACACTTTCATCCTGTAGAATTTTTCCTTCGTTGGTTTGAGGGCCTTTAGTGTACTTTGTGCAGCTTCATCTTTTTGCGGGCCTATGGAGTCTTTTGTTCAAAACTCCTCAAGAAGAGTACCTATGGAGTCCTTTTCCTTTCCTACACTTTCGAGCTCGCCAGATCACAATTTTCTTCCTCGATGGCTCAAGTATAAATTCCTAACCCTACTAACTCTTTGATCTACTTTACCGAAGAACTCATCAATACTTGTGCTCGCTAAAGTGGGGAAAAATGTATAGGAGCGAATTTTCATCCCCTACGTAAATTCGCCTTTCACACACCCTCACCTTAGAAAATCAAATATAAAGGTGAAATTCCACATCACCCAACTACCTTCCATCCACTTGGCATATGTCCTTTGTGTCGATGAGGGAATATTTGTAGGGGACACACACGTAGCGCATGGATGTCTACACAATGCGTTGTCGTCCCTAATGGATTCCTATGTCTAAAGTTGGTAGAGGTATTACATATCCGATTGGGGCTGAATTGTAACATCCCTCTTCAACCAACTGACTTGAAAATGGAAGATTCTTCTTCATTCTTCCTTCAAATGTATTCATTCTCACTTCATTTCATCTTCTAACCATTCTCTTGCATTCTCTAGCAAGTCTCTTGAGCATTCACTTCACTCTCAAGCAACATTTCAACACTCCATTGCAACAACACTCCATCAACTCCAGATTGCAAGTGTGAATCAAGCCATAGAAGCATGGGCTTGGATTCTTGTGAGACCTCCTTTCATCATAGTTGCACTTGTGGTGACTTTGCTAAGTCCATATCTCCTCCATTGGCTAGTGAGATTTTAGGCCTCCATTGGCTAGTGAGATTTTAGGTGGAGGTTGTAACGTTTCACTTCTCTCCTTTGTGATTTGGTTTAGTAGCATTGTATTGTTTTGTAGTGTGTATTACTCTCTTTTCTTATCTTTATCACATATTCTACTTTGTTTCTTTCTGGTTGTTCGTGGAGGTGGAAACACCAAAACGGGGGTCTAATTGAAGGAAGCCCCTAGACAGCCCCAATAATTTTCCCCTTCTTGTGTGTGTAGGTGAATGTTCATGTGGAGCTAGCTAGCAAACTGGCACTTCTGTGAGATCATCTTCATCACCTTAGTTCTTATTTACTTTCTTTATCATTTTAGTATCTCTTTCCTATACTTATTCTATTTTTACCATCTAGATTAACTAGCTAGGTCATTAGTAGGTTTTTTTGATAGTTTTTGTGATGTTTTCTATTTTCTAATCGTACAAATGCTAGCATGCCTGAAAAATGCCTGCGCACCATGCTTTTGTCCCAAAACTATGGTTTCATCCTCAGACAGAGAGTTGTTTAAGACATAGTACTGAATCTAAAAACCATCCCACCTAGCCCAAACCTAAGTCCAAGATCTGTAGAGTGGTAGAAGTATGTTATAGTGTCCATCATTCTCAATCCTTACCCCAAGACATCATTTAGAGTGAGGTAAGTTAGGGCAGCCTTTTTCTCTTGGTTCTTTGTGACCTGGAGCCTTGACGTGGTTGGTCCCCCTCTCTTACAAATGGTTGTCATGTTTAGAGTTATGATCTATTTTTCTTGATGTGTTTGTACATATTTCATAATAAGGAATGGGTGGATATAAAGGGTATTATTTGTTGCAAGAATGAAGGTGTTGTCATTGATTTCAATTGGTCAATTGGTTATCAACTGGTTTATATTGTCATTGATGTCATGGATATAGGTTATTGACTGTATATGTCGAGGATATTGAGAAAATTGTAATAAAGAAAGGTTGTAGGTGTTTAGTGGTTGCTTCAGGTTTTTCTTCAGATTTTCTTCTATGTTTGTGTGGTTCAGATATGTTGATCATGGTTGTTGGAAGCTACTATATCTAGATTTTTGGATTATGATTCATTGTACAGTGTGAGTTATGTTCACTAGTTGTAAACTGTGGTTTTTTGTGCTTCTAGCTGAGGTCCGAGAGAAATGTTGTTGGTTTGGATTTCTCTTTGGTTAAGTCTTATGACTTGTGGTTCAAGAGTTAAGTTTTTATGATTGTGTTGAAGATAATTTTTGTATTTGGAAGGATTTTATCGTGCTAAGAGTTGTGTGTGCTTAATTGTTCTATGTGTTTTACACTAGTTTGGCTAACCTTGTGTTGAATACTACCTTCAAAGTTGATGAAGTGTGTTGGGACCTACTTGGGTCCTCATCAAGCATGTTTTTAGGTCACCCTCATTCTAATTCCACCCTAGGATGTTTTAGCATTGACCTAATTTGAATTTAATAATGGGTGGTCGACTTTGGATATGTTTCAAAGTTGAAGATGGTATAAATACAGGATGATTTAGTGGTGAAAGATGTAAAAATAGATAAGTGCAAAGAAATAGAGAAGATAGATGCGAAACAAATACGAATATGTGTGAGTATGTGATGTGAGTGTGGAAAGTCAATGCAAAGCCTAAATGTTGAGTTTCTAGATGCAGTGTGTTGAAGGTGTACTCTATCATTCATGCATGTCTACAAGTGGTTGAGAAAATTGTGGTGGAATTATCTATTGCATTGATATTTTCTCCTCTTTGTAACATATCTCTTCTATCTTCTTTGTATCTCTATGGTAGTGAGCCCTCTAGGTGGTCAACCCTGTTGGATAGTGATTCTTGATCTAGACAGTGAGTCCTTGTTTTGGCAGTAAGCCTTTTTCCTCGAGCAGTGAGCCTTTCTAATTAGTTTTGATATTCTCTATAGTGTGAGTTACCCCTCACCATAGTTTTTCCTTCATTGGGTTTTCCACGTAAATCTGGTGTTACTGTGCTTTGTGATGGTTTTCAGTTTTTGAAATTGCACTTAATGATTAATCATTTTAGCAGAGTTAAAGATTTGTGATTGATCTAAGTACTGGTGAATGTTTTAAATTTTAAATTTGCTACAACTAATTTACCCCCCCTCATTTGTCTTGTTCAACAATTGGTGTCAGAGCTTGGTTCCTTGGAAAAGAGCTTAACTGCTTAAGGAAGTTTTGGGATAGCTGGCAGAATTACTCATGATTATCTAAGGTTCGATGGAACTAATTATGCTATCTAGAAAATACTGATGGAATAATATTTAGAGTATTGTGGATATGATGTAGAGAAAGCTTACAAGAATAATTACACTCCTACTAATGGTACGGGAATGGTTGATGAGATCAAGGCACCTGAAGTGAACAATAAGGTGAAGTATATTTTGAAGAATAGTCTTGTACATTCAAAGTTGATTAAAGTTCAAAATCTGAAGACTGCTAAGGAATTTTGGGATTCTTTGGAAAAGGCACATGAAGGAGATGAAAGGGTCAAAGAGGAAAAGTTGTAGAACTTGGAAACACATTTTGAGCTCCTACACATGTTTGAAGATGAGAATGTTAAAGCTTATGTACAGAGATTGGATGAGGTAGTAGATGGAATGTGAGGACTTTGTGCTACAATAGATGAATTTGGGATTGTAAAGAAAATTCTTAGAACTCTCCCTGATGTTTATAGAGAAAAGGTATGTGCTATTGAAGAACATATAGATTACAAGACTTACACTAAAGATCAGTTGTTGGGAACTCTGACATCTTATGAGATGAGAAAGTCGAATTTGAGAAATGGATCCAAATCAGAAACTGCTTTTAACACTACAAAAGCTAAAGATCTGGATGAAAAAATTCTTGATGAAGTAGAAGCTAATTTGTGAGAAAGATGAAGAAAGGCTTCGACAAGTATGAGGGTAAGTTATCCTTTAAATTCTTTAGTTGTGGAGGAATAGGACATTATGCTTCTAGGTGTCTGGAAATAGTTAAGAGGAATAAACAAAGATATGAGAAAGAGTGGAAAGGTAAGAAGATCAACAGAGGATATTATGTGAATGAAGATGCAAGTATATCTGATGAGGAATCTGATTATGGAGATCCTGATGACAATGAATGCTTGTTCTTGGCTATAAAAGATGAACCTACTTTTGCTAATTTTGAAAAATAGGTGAAGGAATGCCCTCCAAAGAAGGAGAAAAATGAAGGTACTATAATATTTTCCCTACATGCTAAATAATAAAAGAACTATTGGTTTGTTGAAAGTGGTTGTTCACATCGCATGACTGGTGATAAGAGTAAGTTTTTTAAACTTGAAGAATATGATGGTGGCTTAGTTATGTTTGGAGATGATACTAGTGCTAAAATTGGTGGGATAGGTTCAATAATTTTTGATGACAAGCTTAATACTGATGATATCTACTATGTTAAGGGTTTAAGGCATAATCTCTTGTGTGTTGGAAAAATGTGTAGTAAAATATATAATCTTGTATTTAAGGATGAAATATGTGTGATCAGGAAAGATTCTAGAATAGTGATTGCTACAGGAAAGAAATTGAAAGGAAATATCTATCAACTTAAGGGTGTTGATGGATGATGCTTTATGAATTAGATTAATGATAGTTGGTTGTGGCATAGAAGAATGTGTCATATGAATTTTGATAACTTGGCGAGGATTAGTGCAGTTATCTTCTCCAAGAAAAGATAGTTAATATGTGAAATGCATATATTAATATGTTTTGTGAAGTGCGTGGAATAAAAAGATAGTTATCTTCTCCAAGAACTCCTCAGCAAAATGGAGTTGTTGAAAGAAAGAACAAAATAATTCAAGAGGCTGCCAGATCAATAATTATTGAGGTAGGTCTACCAGAAGTTTACTGGAGAGAAGCTATTCATACTATTGCTTATGTATTCAATCAAATTCAAGCAAGAGAAAATAGTACAAAGACCCTCTGTGAGCTATGGTGTGGAAGAATTCATACTGTTAATAATTTCAAGGTATTTGGAAGCAAATGTTATATCATAAGGGATGAAGAAATTTAGGAAAGTTTGATGCAAGAAGTGATGAAGGTATTTTTCTTGGATATTCTACTAAAATAAATGCTTACAGATGTTTCAATAAAAGGTTGGGGAAGATTGTAGAAATCTCAAATGTCAAGGTTGATGAAGCAAAGAAGAATTCAATTGATGTTGATGGATATGTATCTAATGAAACTGATTGTGTAAGGATTGAAGAAATTGTGGAAGAACGAGAGAAGGATGAGAAAGAGAAGTAGAATGAAGAAGAAGAAGATGAAGCTTCAGTGGTGTCCCCTAAGAGACCTAGATATGTATAGAAGAATCGTTTAGAAAATCAGATCAATGGAGACAAGACAAAAGGAGTATTGATAAGAAGCATAATTGTTGCTGGTCAGATAAATCTGTGTTTACTTTTTAAGATTGATCTGAAGGCTGTAAGTGAAGCATTCAAATATGAACATTGGATGGAAGCTATGAAAGAAGAACTTATGTAGATTGAGAATAATCAAACTTTGGAATTGATCCCAAGACCGACAAACAAAAACATTATTGGATCAAAGTGGGTATTCAAAAATAAGTTGAATGAGAATGGAGAAGTGGTCAGAAACAAAGCAAGGCTTGTGTAAGGTTAATCACAAGTAGAAGGAATAAATTTTCAAGATACTTTTGCTTCGGTGGAAAGAATGGAAGCTATTGGGATCTTCTTAGCATTTGTTTCTCATAAAGATTTCAAAGTCTATTAGATGGATGTCAAGTCTACATTTTTGAATGGTGAGTTAGAAGAAGAGGTCTACATGGAACAACCAGAAGGATTTTAGTTGTTAGATCAACCGGATATGGTTTGTAGATTGAAGAAAGCTTTATATGGATTGAATCAAGCTCCTAGAGCTTGGTATACAAGGTTAGATAGGTACTTGATTTAGCAAGGTTTTAGTAAAGGTATGATAGATAGTAATCTATATTTTAAAATTGAAAATGACAAAATCTTGATTGTGGTTGTATATGTTGATGACATTATTTTTGGAGGAAATGAAACTATGTGTAAGATGTTTGTGGAAGAAATGAAAAAATAATTTGAGATGTCTATGTTTGGAGAAATGAATTTCTTTCTTAGGCTATAAATTAATCAAACAGAGAAAGGAATTTTCATTTCACAATCTAAGTATGTGAAAGAGATGTTGAAGAAGTTTGGGATAGATGGTTCCAAACTGGTATGCACTCCTATGGTGACTAGTTGAAAATTAGGCAAAGATGATGATTCACCTAAGGTTGATCAGAGAAAATATAGATCTATGATTAGTGAACTATTTTATTTGACTCCTACTAGACTGGATATTATGCATGTTGTTTGTCTTATGGCTAGATTTCAAGAAGATCCTAAGGAAACACGTGTTGTTGTTGTTAAAAGAATATTTAGATATTTGAATGGAACTCTAGATTATGGCTTATGGTATCCTAGGGATACTGAATTTACACTAAGTTCTTATATAGATGCTGATTGGGGTGGATGTGTAGACGACAAAAAAAGTACAAGTGGTGGTGCATTTTTTCTTGGTCGTAGATTGGTGGCTTGGTTGAGTAAAAAGCAAGATCCAGTTTCCCTATCTACTACTAAAACTAAGTATATTGCTACTCCATCTTTTTGTAGACAAGTTCTATGGATAAAATAGGTCCATTGAAAGATATCACAGTTGTGTATGATGATCCTATTTCTATCTATTATGATAACACAAGTGCAATTAACATTTCAAAGAATCCAGTGATGCACTCGAGGAAAAAGCATATATCTATCAGACATCATTTCTTGAGAGAGAAGGTTTCATAGAATGAAGTAAAGCTTGAGTATGTCTCTATGAAGGATTAGATTGTTGATATATTTACGAAGGATCTTCCTAAAGATACTTTTGAGTATCTTCGGGAGAAGTTAGGGGTCATTGCCCCTCCTTTCTTAAACTAGATGCATATGAGGATGCATCATTTTGGTGGGATCTATGGATCTATCTTTCTTTTGGATTGATGTTTTGATGGCTACTTCTCATGGGGAGTAGGTAGCATCATGTGTTGTCATTGAAAGAGTATTTTTTTTAATGTCAAAAGGGAAATCAATGTAAAACATATTTTTCCTTTTCCATTGATGTCAAAGAGGGAGATGAGAGATGAGAGCTGTGAAAAAATGATGAGAGATGAGAGATGGAAACAAAAAAGAGAGATTATCTACTAAGGGGGAGAAATAGAAAGCAAAATCATGTGAAGTGTGTTCAGAGCTACTGTGTTGTCTTTGATGGTTTTTCACATCATGTGTTGCCATCAATGACAAAGGAGGAGATTGTTGCAAGAAAGAAGGTATTGTCATTGATTTCAATTGGTCAATTGGTTATCAACTAGTTTCTATTGCCATTGATGTCATGGATACAGGTTATTGATTGTATATGTTGAGGATATTGAGAAAATTGTAATAAAGAAAGGTTTCAGGTGTTTAGTGGTTTCTCCAGGTTTTGCTCCAAATTTTCTTCTATGTTTGTGTGGTTCAGATATGTTGATCATGATTGTTGGAAGCTGTTATATCCAGATCTTTGGCTTATGATTCATTGTACAATGTGAGTTATGTTCACCAGTTGCGAATTATGGTTTTCTGTGCTTTTGGTTGAGGTCTGAGAGAAATGTTATTAGTCCATATTTCACTTTGGTTAAGTCTTATGAATTGCAGTTCTAGATTTAAGTTGTTATGATCATGTTGAAGATAATTTTAGTATTTGGAAGGATTTGATTGTGCTAATATTTGTGTGTGCTTAATTGTTCTATGTGTTTTACACTAGTTTGGTTGACCTTGTGTTGAACACTACCTTCAAAGTTGATGAAGCATGTTGGGACCTACTTGGGTCCTCATCAAGTGTGTGTTTGGGTCACCCTCATTCTAATTCCACCCTAGGATGTTTTGGTGTTGACCTAATTTGAATTTAATGATGGATGGCCAACTTTGGATATGTTTCAAAGTTGGAGATGGTATAAATACAAGATGAGTTAGTGGTGAACGATGTAAAAGAGATAAGTGCAAAGAAATAGAGCAGATAGATGTGAAACATATGTGAATATGTGTGTTTATGTGGTGCAAGTGTGGCAGGTCAATGTGAATCCTAAATGTTTAGTTTCTAGATGCAGTGAGTTGAAGGTGGACTCTATCATTCATGCATGTCTACAAGTGGTTGAGAAAATTGTGGTGGAATTCTTTGTTTCATTGAGATTGTCTTCTCTCGGTAATATATCTCTTCAATCTTCTTTGTATCTATGTGGCAGTGAGCCCTCTGGGTGGTTAACCTTGTTGGACAGTGAGTCTTGATCTGGATAGTGAGTCCTTGTTTTGGCAGTGAACCTTTTCCTTAGGCAGTGAGCCTTTGTAATCGATTTTGATATTCTCTATAATGTGATTTAGTCCTCACTGTTGTTTTTCCCTCATTGGGTTTTCCAAATAGATTTGGTGTTACTTTTTTTATGTGATGATTTTGAATTTTTGCACTTGCACTTAATGTTTAATCATTTTAGCAGAGTTAAAGATTTGTGATTGATCTAAGTTTAGGTGAATGTTTTAAAGTTTAAATTTGCTACAACTGATTCACCCCCCCTCTCAGTTGTCTTGTTCAACATTATATGCTACATGATAGGGTTATAGCTTATGTAGCTAATGGTTAAACTAGTAGATTCATAGAGTTGCTTTGATTACTTCATAGACGTGTTAGATAAGCATAGAGGTAATAGGTTGTTCTTGGGGATAAGATAATCCAATGAAGGGGATAGTTTATGCATAGGGTATGAATAGTCAATGTATAAACAAGCTAGGAAGGTGGGTGAGCATGTGATGTACACTACAAAATTAAGAGTGATGAACACTTTGGCCAAAGTAGTGTAAGTTGCCACTGATTACATTATCGATTCACTGTGTTTCCAAATTTACATACTAGATAGGGGTTGTCATATATATAGGTTGTAGCAATTATATGATAGATCTATAATAATTTAGGACACTCCACCAAGCTCAAAAAAGGTCATGTTATTATAAGGATACCAAACCAATCTCTTCGTCAAAGGGTAGGACCATCTATTAGTTAGATAGATGTGGAGGGGACCACAGTTAGTCCATGGTTGGTAGAAAAGTGCTTGAGTGATGCTTCTCCTCTTTAGTTGGCGACCAAGGTTTTGAATGGAGGATTTCTGAGACTGTTTGCACATCATTTTCCAGTAAGCTCAATAGAGCCTTGTATTTATATTTGTGTATCCATTATGATGGAAGAATGTAGAAAGAAAAATGATATCATGTTATCATGCACTATGTATCTTTGGAAAGATGTAACGCTTTGATATAATGCAATGAAAAGTTTGGAAAGAATTTTATCTCAAATGTGCATGTTATCTTTTATATTTTAAGGAAAAAATTTATTGCTCTTATTGGATAAATGCTTAAACTTTTACTTGAGGTTAAAACATGGGAAGGTTATTGTGTAGAACAATGGGCACGTTACACATTCAAGTTCACAAAATATTTTAAATAAATAACTATATGCATATTCACATTAAAGATGATCCTCATATCTATTTTCTAAAAATCCATGTGCATACATGCATAATCATGCATGTCCAGTCTAGGCATTGATCTCTTCTTTCAACACTAATCATAATTGTCTCTAATTCTAGATAATATAACCTTATTTTTTTTCACATGTGGATATATATACATTTTCATCATCATAACAGTATAAACAACATCTATATATTTATTTACATCTATACAAATGTATCCATATAAGTACATATATCCATTTATAACGTTATTCACTGATAAATACATTATAGATCCATTTATAATTGCATGTCCTCTAGCCTTTAGCCTGTTGTATGGTCGATATTTTTTATAAGTTTCACAGAGCATAGAGACCTACTCATGGTAAAAAAAATCAAAAGTATTCAATATAATTCATTTTTGTCAAAGGTTAACAGTGTTCCCAATTAACACAAACTCAACAAGGGTCAAACATAATTCCCAATTATCCTTTTGTTGTTGGGGTTGGAGAAAATGGTTGCATTCACACAATACCATAGACCTATCAAGGTCACAATACCATTACAATGTTTTTCAATTTACACAGACTTGGTATTGTTGATACATCATAAAAATGTTTGCATTAAACATCAACTTGGTTAAGGTCAATATACATATCAATGTTTACATTAAAACATAGACCTTACAAAGGGCTCAATTTTAATGCCAATGTTCACATTATTCTCTATCATGACAAGAAACCAATTTACAACATTCACAAAAAACCATAACATATCCAATGTCAGGTTTAATGACAATGATTTCATTAACCTCAACGATGCTCATAATAAGCACATACCTATATGGTCAAACATAATATTTGTAGTGCTCGAATAAGCATATACCTATGTGGACAAACATAACATTCACAATGCTTGAATAAGCACATTCTTTATAAGGTTCAAAAAAATATTAACATTTTCTACACAATAAACATAGATTTGGATAGGTAAAATATACTATCAAGTTCTTAATAGTCTCAAACCCATAAAATGGTAGAAAGGTTTTAACAATAAAACCCCATTTATGAAAAACCTATTTATAGTCAAGAATATCAACAGAGCTCTCAATATTCATAGACCTATTCAAGGTAAAAAACAATAACTAATAATTCTCCATACACATAGACCTATGATGATCAATAAAACCAACAAAGACTTGCATTACTCATTCCTTGTATTCAATCATATAATTTTAAGAGGTAAATAAATTATCCACAAACCTGAATACACATAAATGACCATACAATCATGTACAAAGACCTGTAATAATTGGTGAATTAGCCCTTATTCTTTCTTTATATATCATATGATTCATTGTCATATTTTACTCCCTTAGTTTATTTGTGTCAACGTATGTCTTTTTTCGCTTCTTCTCTCCCACTTTGGGTGTATTATTTGTTTCATATTCACATACACTCATGATCTATGCTTATCAAATTAGAAACCCACATGATATCTTCTATATGCCTCAATTGTTATGCTTCTTGAACTTATTCTCATCTTGACCTATATTTACTTATCTCATGCTAATCATGCTAATCATGCCTACATATTGTAGACACTAAAAATTGTCTTAGGCCTGCAAACTCTAGTTCCTCATTGATTCCCCCTTTATTCCTAATTATTGTCTAAAGTCTTAGGTCTTCTATTAATTAAATAATTTAATAATTTAATTAATTCATTGCTATCTTTAATTTCCTCTTTGATTAATTCAATAAATTTTATTTATTTAATTACATTTCACTAATGTCCTTTTCTACAATAATTAAATAAATTTCATTTATTTAATTATTTACCACTTTCTATCATAATTAAATAGTTATTTTAATTATTTAATTATTCATTAACCTTTTTTGTCATTAAATCAAATAAATTTTATTTATTTAATTGCTTACTAGTTTGTCATCTTCTTCCCATTTTTGAATTAAATTATTTAATTAAAAAATCAGCTTATCACATGTCCCATTTTTGAATTAAATTATTATTTAATGAAAAAGTCAACCTGTCACATGTCCTTTATAATTAAATAATATTTTTATTATTTAATTATTCATTTCCCTCTCAAATAAAATAATTTTATATTTGTTTGAATTCCTCCTAAAACCTCTTCTTCTATACCAATCTCATCAAATCTTATCTCCTTTTGTCTCATTCAATTTCAACCATTGATTAGATTATCTTATAATTCAATCTTAGACATTCATTCTTGACATTGCCCTAGTTTATCCCTAACCCCATTTCATACTACAACTTTTATTCTTGGCCATTGATTGACACATTTTATTGACATTGAATCTTAGCCCTTCATTCAAATTTTTTTTTTCTATAAAAGACCATACGCTTGTCATTTTCATACATCTAGTTCATATGCAAGTACATGTTGCTAGTTTGAGACAACTATCTTCAATATTTTTCTAGTCATTGTCATAGGCTATTAGTGCATACTCAAATTTGAGGGCATCAAGTACATTTCAAGTGAAATGGAGAAGGGTAATGGAGGTGAAGCAATGATAGCATGAAGACTTTATGGTGATATTGCTTTATATTTCTTGTTTTTATGCTTATTTGTGCTCTATTATTGGTTTAGGGTTAGTTTTTATGCTATTTTACATTAACCTAAAATTTACCCTAGATTACATTGGTCAACCTCCACCTCCATCCACCTCCATCCCCCTCCCTCCACCACCCCATCCTCAATCTCCTCTTCGGCCTCATGGGCCCCAGGATCGACACTCTACTGGCATTGGTTGATCTGGATCTGTGTAAGGCACTACTCTGTGGGTGCCCCACCATGTATCATACTTTGTAGTAGTGCCTAGATCCATTGCACCACCTCTCCACACCCACTACACTGGTTGCAGTACATCTATGCCCTACTCTACTATAACCACTAGAATCACTTGTCCCCACAACTATACCTCCCATGAGGAACATGTGAACTCATTTGTAGCTCAAGGCACATCCTCAATCATATAACGTGTGAACTTTGTTGTACCATTTTTTCTTTGTTTTTAGGGTTAGAAGGGATGATGGAGGAGACAGACGTGGAGGGAGAGGTGGAGATAGGAGGAGGAGGACAAGGAGACAGTGGGTGGTGAGGCCATTGTCGTCGATCCACAAGGAGGGTGAGGAGAAGGCGATGGGAGAGGTAGAGTGGATCCTTCGAGAGGGGATTGTTATGGGGGTTGATGTGGAGGAGGGATTGGAGGAGGTATTTCTCGAAGGAGGGGGTGGATTAGTTGATTATCAGGTGGAAAATTTACAAACATGAATAGCGTAGGCTATAGCTAGGATCCAGGCATTGGAGGTTGAGGTGGGGGCCTTGAGGATGGATAGAGATGTAGCAGTCATTAGGATCTAGTAGGTAGACCAACAGGTGATAGATTTTATTGCTACCTATAGTGGGTTGACTGTAGATATGGTTAGAGAGGTTGCTAGGGTCAGCAAGAGGGAGCAGTATTATAGGGACTTATATGAGACTGGGGTACCACCTGAGCGCAGAGCCCTAAGTGCCTCAAAGGCTTTGAGCAGTGGCAGGTCTCATAGCAGATGGTCACATAGCAGGTCATAGAGCAGAGGGGGGTGTCAGGGCTAACACGATCAAGACCATATGATAGGCCACCATCAGAGCACAGATCATCAAGTTCACCATAATAGTTACTACGACGATCACTAGGATGGGGTGAGGGTAGCTCTAGCTAGAGCATATTTTGACATTGTATCATGGCACTTGTATTTTTTACCATCGAGCCTAAAAGCTCTATTTGTGGGATATATATGATACATCTTGACATTGTACTATGACACATTTTGAGTGATTTATATATGATATATGATTTTGGTGGTGATTTAAATGATATGTGGTCTTATGTTATGCAATGGATGATTATGCATTTATGATGTTTATGCATTTTTATGTGATCATGCAATGATGCTATATTTTAATGCAATATGGATGACTTCATATATGTTTATGATATGATGTTTAGATGATAGATGCATTTAATATTATGAGGTGGTATGGATCATGATCCAAGCCATCCCTTTCATACCACCTCATGATCCAAGTCATGTAACCACTAGAATCACCTATCCCCATGGCTATACCTCCTACAAGGAACATGCAAACTCTATTGTACCTTGAGGCACATCCTGTGCCTCTCCAAACCATCTCCTAACCCACTCTAGTAGATACCGCTCAATAATATGTTGTGATTGTATTGTGCAGCCAATCAAGTATCTCAACTTTCTACACCATGGTAGGTGTTGATCCTCATTCGCCCACTGCTGACAATCTCTGTAGGGCCTCCAGATGAAGCTATCCAACACATGATCTATCTCATTCATCTAGTATCCTGTGTCTCCCACATGAGTCTGAGTGAAAACACCTCCATATAGATAGGAATATGGCATCCCATCCCCTAGTTGTCACCAACACATCTGGCTTATCTAGATTTGTGTAAGGTACTAGTTTGTGGGTGCCCCACCATGCCATAATCCTAGTCTATCAACTCTATTACATGATCCTATACCATCTCATAATCTTACCATATCCATCCCATTTGATGATCCTAGCATATCTACCTCATATCATGATCCTTTCATACCACCTCCATGGCATGACCCTAGTCCATCACAAGAACAAAGCTTTCCATCTATTACCCCATCTAATGATACCCCTCCCAATCAAGATCAAGATGTCCCATCCACTCCATCACATGATCCCCTTCCATCTCATGATCCCTCTCTAAATCAAGATCAAAGTCTAACTTCTATTCCATGCAATGATCTCCTTCCTCTAATTCAAGATCAAAGCATCCCTTCATCTCCATGTCATGATCCCCTTCCATCTCATAACCAAGAGAAAACTATACCATCCACCCCATCCCATGATCCTACCTTAAGTAAAGATCAAATCACCCCTTCATCTTCATGTCATAATCCTAATCCTCCATAAGATCCCATCACCCATATCCAAGATACCCATGAACACCCTACTTATCAATTGGGTTCCTCAAAAGACTTGATGTTTTTGTATTTTGAGTCATGTTACTAGCTGCCTTGAGAATGTCCCATGAAATATTTAGAGTGAGGATGTCTCATGACTCTTTTCTTTGACTGATGTTTGTGGATTGACTGTTGTTTGTGGATTGTCTTGACAAAAATATTGGGGAAAATTTTCCTTTAGTATGAGTTAGAACATTCCTTGTTTGTAACTGTTTGTTTTGCAAATGGATGACCTTGCACACCTTGGTCTATATCATACCATGGTGTTTTTTGTCCATTTGTCTCATTTCTACCACCCAATGATGATTAATGTAAATCCTTGCATAGTAAAATATACATCTTTAAGTTGTCTCCACTAACACCATGCCGACACCCATATCTTTCGTGCTATCATTTCTTCCATCCGCATCTTGACAACATCCTATGACACAAAAATATTTTGCATACATAATCATGTTAGAAAGCATTATAGATATCATTATCATATAGGCATCATCATATTAGTTCATTTATATTGCATATGAAAATACAAAATATAGATTGCATCCATGTGGCATTATCATTTCATCACATCATATCATATTAAGCATCACATCATAATCATAATCCACTATCTTTTATCACATTACGTATATATTACATTGACATTTTATAAGCATATACATAACATTGTCTCATTACATATCACATTGCATCACATAATCTTGGCATACATCAAATTTGCATTCACATAACATCCATCATCATTGCATTTGCATCCATAATCATAATATTAAATGCATCTATCATCTAAACATACATGAAGTCATCCATATTGCATTAACATATAGCATCACCACATGATCACATAAAAATGCATAAACATCATAAACGCATAATCATCCATCAAATAACATAATAAATGAATAACATAAGACCACATATCATATAAATCATCACCAAAATCATATATCATATATAAATTGCTCAAAATGTGTCATAGTACAATGTTAAGATGTATCATATATATCCCAAAAATAGAGCTCATGGGCTCGATGGCCAAAAATATAAGTGTCATGATTCAATGTCAGAATATTCCCTAGCTAGAGCTACCCTCATCCTATCCTAGTGATCATTGTGGTGCCTGTTGTGGTGAACCTGATGACCTGTGCTCGGATAGTGGCCTATCGTATTGTCATGATCATGCCAACCTTGACACCTCCCACTACTCTGTGACCTGTTATGCAACCGTCTGCTATGAGACTTGCTGCTACTCAAAGCCTCTAAGGTGCTTGGTGCTTTGTGCTCAGATGGTACCTTGGCCTCATATAATTCCCTATAATACGGGTCCCTCTTATTGCCCCTAAAAACCTCTCTAACCATATCTATAGTTGATCACTATAGGTAGAAATAAAATCTATCACTCGTTGGTCTACTTGTTGGATCTTGATGATTGTTGCATCTCTCTCTGTCCTCAGGGCCCCCACCTCAGCCTCCAATACCTGGATCCTAGTTGTAGCCTATGCTAGTTGTGTCTATAAATTTGTGACTTTTTGATCAACTAATCCATCCCCTCCTTTGAGAGCCACCTCCTCCAATCCCTCCTCCACATGAACCCCCATGACAATCCTCTCTCTAAGGATCCACTTTTCCTCTCCCATTTCCTTCTCCTCCTCACCCTCCTTGTGGATTGATAAAAATGGCCTCACCACCCACTATCTCCTTGTCTCTTCCTCTCTCTCCATGTTTTTCTCCACCTTTGTCCCCCTGCCTCCATCTCCTTGTCCAACTCCCCGTCCTTAGTCTCCTCTCCAACCTCGTGGGTCCTGGCCTCGAAACTCTACTAGTGTTGGATAATCTAGATCTATGTAAGGCACTGATTTGGGGTGCCCCACCATGTATCATACTCTACAATAGTTCCCAGATCCACTACACCACCTCTCCATGCCCTCTGCACTAGTTGTAGTGCATCCATGTCCTGCTCTACTATAACCACTAGAATCACCTATCCCCATGGTTGTACCGCCCGTGAGGAATGTGTGAACCCTATTGTACCTTGAGGAACATCTTATGCCTCTCCAAATTGTCTCCTAACCCACTCTGGTAGATATCGCTCAATAATATGTTGTGACTATACCATGTGACCAATCAAGTATCTTGCCTGCCTGCACCATGGTAGGTGTTAATCCTCATCTTCCAACTATTGACAATCTTTGTAGCCTAGCCTCCAAAAAAAGATAGCCGACACATATATCTCATGCCTCTAGTAACCTATGTCCCCCACATGAGTCTAAGTGACAACACCGAGCTATACAGATAGGCATATGGCATCCCATTCCCTAGCTGTCACCCCAATGTAGGTCAAAACATTGTGATGTGCTCCCATGCCCACACCATTATCAATGTAACCTCAAAGCTCAAGCTATGAACATCTTGATATGCTATATTGTGCAATTGGAACTAGATAATTTCTAGTAGACACAGTCCCCATGCATAAATGGTACCCTACTCCATCATACTTGCTAACATCTTGCCCCATCCCCCTGGAAAATCATCTCCTCTACGGTCTGGAATGATAACCCTACTGATTAAAGTACATAATACGTAGTCATATCACTCATAGCACTTCACCAAAGTCTCCCATTTGATCTCATACCCATGAACACCAAGCTTTGCCACATCCTCATAGTCATAGTGGTCATAGATGGCCTACATCCCTCGTACAGGATCATATCTCACTCACTCTCCTCGAATCGGCGGTTGGAGTATCCGGTATACGTCCTCCAGGGTCATAGTGGCCTCCCTGGTCAGCAAGTGAAATGAGTAGGTCTTAGAGTTCCATTGCTCCATAAGTGCAGTTAGCAACCCTTGATTTTCCCTGACAATGGGCATATATGTCATGTGATACAATCCTAGCTCCATCAGTCTGTGCTTTCCAGCGATAGATAACTAATCTCACAGCCAAAAATTCAATGGTTGTGTCTCTCGAGTATAAATAGGGGGTAGAACAACCTGTGGTCACAAATAATGGTCATTGTGTCAATCCAAAACTCTAATTATACCTATTGGACCTAAATTACACAAGTCGTTTCATCCTAAATTGAGGGAAATTTTTAATCAGTGAATTGTGTCATTCTGCTTGGAAAATGTGTCACAGAAATCAATCGCGTCATAGTTTTCACACCTACGTGCATCACACACCTTAGCTAATATGTTGTCTGGGTTAATTGCATCATACCCCCATCACATGTGTCATTTCCCCTATCCTATGTGGTGCAATTTGGCCAATGCATTGTTCTTGTCCATAGGTGCAATACAGGAAGCAAATTTGGCACACTTTATAGTTGCGTTGAACTGTATTCGACCCCCATTATGCCCTAGCAGTTGCATCATGACATGACAATTGCAGTGAACCACTATCAATTGCATCACTCACAAATGCAATTGTGATGAATTTCGTTTGCCGCAATTTCCTACTAAAAATTCCTAGCCCTAAAAAATGTGAAAAATGAAAAAATGACAAGGTAAATACAAAGGACTCATCAGGTCCCCTGCTCCCTCAGGTCATCGAAAGGTATAGATGCGATATCCTCGGTGTGCGGTGTGCGAAACAAGCGAAATATTCATAGCTTCTTTCTCCTTAGAGCTCTCCAATTTCTAACTTGAAAGTGCACAAATGAGAAAATTTTCTAATCAAAGTCATATTTAGGCAATCAAATTAGGGTTTGCACTAGGGATGTGTACTCGACACACTTTTTGGCCACTTTGAACCTAAATTTGACCACCCAAACAACCTCAAAAGTTATTTATGTCACCACCATTGAATTCCTTGCTGTCAAATTGACTTATTGGAACAATTTCTAATTTTTTTGAAAATTTTCAAAAATTTGCATAATTTTTATAAGGGGGCATAGGTCCACCCTACTTACACTGGGGCATGTTTTAACTGATTTTCTTTGACATTTAATGCGATAAACTGCATTATATCAAAGAGGGGAAAAATGTAGAAACTAAGAATTATCCTAGGCCTACAAACTCTAGTTCATCATCGATTCCCCCTTTATTCCTAATTATTTTATAAAGTCATATAGGTCTTATATTAATTAAATAATTTTAATTGTTTAATTAACTCATTGTTATCTTTTATTTCCTCTTTGATTAATTAAATAAATTTTATTTATTTAATTACGCCACTAATGTCCTTTTCTACTATAATTAGATAAATTTCATTTATTTAATTATTTACCACTTTCTACTATAACTAAATAGTTATTTTAATTATTTAATTATTCACTAACCTTTTCTATCATTAAATTAAATAAATGTTATTTACTTAATTGCTTACTAGTTTGTCATCTTCTTCCCATTTTTGAATTAAATTATTATTTAATTCAAAAATCACTTGTCACATGTCCCACTTTTGAATTAAATTATTATTGAATGAAAAAATCAACTTGTCGTTTTGCAGCCGACTGCTCAATGTTTTCATTTCTTGCAAAAAAAAAAATTGTATGGTCGTAGTTGGCTACAAACCACTCTATATCTTTGATCGTTGGTTGGCTCTTTAATAATTTATGCTTTGGTATGTTTATATATATAATGGCTTTGTTTTGCAACCAACTGCTCAATGTTTTCATTTCTTGCAATAATTTTTTTTGTATGGTTGTAGCTGGCTACAAACTACTCCATATCTTCGGTTGTTGGTTGGCTCTTTAATAATTTCTACTTTGGTATATTTATATATCTAATGGCTTTGTTTTATGGTGTGGTCTTTGTTCAAAAGTCTTGCAGGTTTCATGGTGCATATGGATCTTGTTGAAGGTATTATTTGTGACAATTTTGATGAGACCATCCTAGGTTGTCATCGTCTCCAAGATAAACTATCTCCAACAACTTTGGCTGATTGGGTGGAGCTATTTTTATATCATGGGCATGTACATTTTGGTTGGGATCCGTTTTTATGTGAAATGTTTATATCTACAAAATTTAAAATTTGGCTCTGGGTGGTTTTTCTCAGGCCTTTTTTGTAATGTGTAATTGTTGTTGGTCCAAATTGTTCTGTATGCAACCTTCCTATATGGTTGGGGGATGTAATTGCGTTGTAAATCATTTTTTGAATTGAGCTATAACTAGAGGTTTTCTTCTTGGTTATTTCCCACTGGTATGCTCTTTTGAACCAGGTTTTGTAGCACTCTTTTAAATTAATAAAAATATTTTAGTGGCTTTGCCACTTTTATCTAAAAAAAAGAAAAAACTGTCACATTTCCTTTATAATTAAATAATACTTTTATTATTTAATTATTCATTTCCCTCTCACATCAAATAATTTTATATTTGTTTGAATTCCTCCTACAACCTCTTTTTTGTGCCAATCTCATCAAATATTATATCCTCTTGTCTCATTCAATTTTAGTCATTGATTGGATTATCTTATAATTCAATCTTAGCCATTCATTCTTGACATTTCCCTAATTTAGTCTTAACCCTATTCTATACTACAACTTTCATTCTTGGCCATTGATTGACACATCTTATTGTCATTGAATCTCATCCTTTCATTCAAATTTTTCTTTTCTATAAAAGATCCTACCCTTGTCATTTCCATACATCTAGCTCATATGCAAGTACATGTTGCTAGTGTGAGACAACTATCTTCAATATTTTGCTAGTCATTGTCATAGGCTATTAGTGCATACTCAAATTTGAGGGCATCAAGTACATTTCAAGCAAAATGGAGAAGGGCAATGGAGGCGAAGCAATGATGGCATGGAGACTTTATGGTGATATTTCTTTATATTTCATGTTTTTTATGCTTATAATTTGTGCTCTATTATTTGTTTAGAGTTAGTTTTTATGCCATTTTACATTAACCTAAAATTTAACCTAGATCACACATACTTATTACTCCATGATTATCATGTGCCTATGATAATATGCTTATAAGTCTTCCCATATTTTTAAATTATGATTCTTATCTTATTTTGATAATTTATCATGTGGTTTCATGTAGGCCTACATCTTATTTTCTACATGCTTATCTATTGATACATATTTGCACATGCTCCATGAAATTACATGATTATTACTTTGATATTCATTATTTTCTTTTCATGGGATGCCACATACTTTTATAATGTTTTTTATTTTTCCCTCCCATCCAAATGTATGCAAACTAATTGGGGGGGGATGGGGGCATATATTGTTTTTAACATTCTTATGGTTAAAATTTTAGGTGGTAAATTACACTACATAGAGACTGTCAATAGAGGATGTTGCAAGTATGAGCAATCCGACGTTTTCATTGATGTCAACAAGCCAATGTTTTCATTGATATCTATTGGTGAATAAAATTGTTACAAGAGTATGAATAGTTGTTAGTTGTGTTATGGAAGTGTTGGTGTTGTCTATGCTTTAATTTTTTGCATTATGTTGTCATTAGTTAGGCTACTGGTGTTAACCTCTAGTGTTACTTTGATAATCTTCTATCTATGGTTGTGGTGGTGTTGAAGATGATAAGGATGTTTTTATGTTGCTTGGTTTCCAAGTGATTTTGAGAAAATTTGATAAAAAGAGGAAACAGTGTGTTGCAGTGTTGTTCTAGGTTATAGAGAGATGTTCTAGTTTTGCTCCACATTTATTCTAGGTTGAATATTTACCTGTGCTATTTAGATATGTTGGTGAGAGGTGTTTAGAGATTCTATATCCATAATTTTGGCTTTTGGATCAATGTGTAGAGAGATATGTTCACCAGTATGTGAACTGAGTTTATAGTGTTGTTTGTGGTGGTGTCTGGGAGAAATGTATTTGCTCCACATTTCTCCATGCATAGGAGCGAATTTGCACCCCTTATGAAAATTCTCCTTTTACATTTCCTCGCCTTAGAAAAACCAAATCTAAAGGTGAAAATTCACATCAGGTTGTTGCCTTCGTTCCACTTGGCGTCTATTTTGTGTGTCAACAAAAGAATAATTGTTGGGGATGTCCACGCTGTGCACAGACATCCACGCAATGCACTTATGTCCCTGACGGATTCCTGCATCTAAATCTTGTAGAAGCATTACACTTCCCATTGGGGTCGATTTGTAATGCCTCTCTTCGACCAACTAACCCGAATATGGTTGTTTTTCTCATTCTACCTTCAAATTCACTCTTCATTCCTTCATTTCATCCTTCTAAGCACTCAACTTGATCTCTCCAAGTATTCTACATATCCTTTCTTGCATCCATCACTCTCAAACAACACTTTCAACTCCATAGCAATAGTAGCAACACTCCATCAACTCTGTAGAGAAAGTGTGGAATAACACCATTGCAATAGGGGCTTGAGTCCTCTCATTTTCTCCTCCATTAGCTAGTGAGCTCTTGGTGGAGGTGGTAAGCTTTTCACTCCTCTCATCTATGATTTGGTTGAGTAGTATAATACTATTTTGTAGTTTTATTGTGTTATTTTCTTTCATTTTTCCTTTATTATGCTTTTTCTCCATTAATGTTGTATGCCTCCTATAATGATTCAACAACTAGGCCTTTACAGTCGTGATTCAAAGATTGGACATCTAACCTAAATATCTATTTCAATCATCATGAAGGTGCATTTAACTTGTCAACCCAAGGACATGAACTTGAAATGGGTCAGCACAATATGCGCACTAGGAACCCAAAGTAGCCATTTGCATTCTATAGCTAAGAAAGACACAATGCTGAAACTAAATTGCTTAGAAAGGAATAGCATGAATGCTAACCATCAATCAACAATTACACCAAGCTAAAATGCATGACAAAAATGAAAATCTAACACTAACTCATTTGACTGCAAAATACGATGAAACTTTCTAACAAAAGATGTATAATTAGATGTATCGTCAGGTACCTATGTATTTAATGTGAAATTTTTAATTTTAAAAAAAAATTATGCCCAACGTTCATAAAAATTGCAACACTCAATGCTTTTCATCACTATTTTGACATACACTTAAAGTCAACCATCCCCTTCCATCAATTTGTGGGCCAACATATGGTTAGCCTCCTTAATTTGTGGGCTGACAGGTATATGGTTAGCATTCATTGGGGTTTCGATGAATGATTTTTAATAAATAAAAGTGAGTTTGAAAATTTATCTATACTTGTGATAGTGTTTTGCTATACTTTCAAAATTGCTTAATACTTGTGACAGTTTGTGGAGGTTATAGGCCAAATTTTTTGGGTGCAAAATATCAGAATTATTAGATTTGGTTACCTATCTATGATTAAAAATTATTGGAGTGTGAGTTTGATATTTTTTGAAGATCTAAATATTCAAGCTTGGTAAAGAAAAATCATGTCAGATAATATTAGTGCAAAACAAAATGAAGAGACACTTGCTAGATTGTGGGCTAGATTGAAAAGAAAGGGTGATGGGAAATGTTATTTTTCTTGCAATAATTGTAAGGGCTTAAAGATGAGAAAACTTTTAATCACAACAACTAAGAAACATTGTAGGTAACATGGTCATGTTGAAGGGGGGCATGATTATCGTCCATTGGTAAGTTGCTCAATATGTCTTTATATTGATTGAATTTGTAAATGTTTATATCATTTTAACATTTTTTATATATATAAAAAATCACTTGATCATGATCATGGTTTATTTGTGTTGATCATTATTATAAAGGTGGGGCGCCCTAGGGCACATGATATGGATTATCATGGCCCAGAGAATGTGGTTTTGCAAGTGGAGGAACATGGAGCTGTGAATATCGAAGATGAAGTTAATGATCCTTTGGAAGAAGATGATCATGCGCCTAAAAACACAGTTGAAGATGATAGTACAAATACATTGATCCATGACACATTTAGTGGTGCAGCTGATCATGATGATCAAAATGACTTTGATGATGTTCATGATTTACCTGTACTTTAGAAGGAATACAAGCCCCTTTATGAAGGCTCCCAAACAACTCTTCTCTTTTTTGTATTGTTGTTGGTGAACTTGAAGGTTATGAATGGTTTATCCAACATAACAATCTCACGGATGTTAAGGTATGTCATATATGTCATCTTTTTTCATCTATTTTTGTTGTTAGTTCATCACTAGTAAATAAAGAATGAAATATGTACCATTAATATTCTTTATATTAACAAATTATTTTTTTGTTGTAGATTGATAGGTGAATTTTTGTTACCACCATCAAATATTTTACCTCGCTCATATTGAAATATATCTACCATTATGAAAGATATTGGAATGGAGTATCAAGCAATAGATGCATGTCCCAATGATCATATTATATATCATAAGCAACATGAATTTGCAACAGAATGTTCAAAATGTCATATCAGTAGCTATCAAACTAATCAACTAACAAAAATGGTGCCTCGCAAGGTTCTTCATTATATTCTCATTATTCCATGTATGCAATGTTCAATTATTTAGGTGTGAAAGCTTAGCGCAATTTATGGATTACCATGCATGGAATAGAAGTAGAGATGACATTCTTCAAATGCTTGCAGATGGTTCTGCATTTAGGGACATGGAGGGAAAATGGCCACACTTTAAGGAAGAACCTCGTAATCTTAGGATTTCATTGGCAGTGGACGGTGTCAATCCATTTTGAGAGTTGAGATCTATTTACTCGGTGTGGCCTATTTTTTTATCAGCAATAACATTCCTCCATAGATGTCAATAAGGAGGGAGCACATATGAATGTATATATCGAGCCTCTTATCAACGAGTTACTGAAGTTATGGAATGGCGTCACTATGTATCACGTCTCTAGACCAATAGGACAAAGACAATTTCAATTCCATGCAATGCTTGCATGGACAATTCATGATACCCCAGGGCTAACACATTTTTGTGGTATTAAATAATCTATTCATTATATATAATTATAAAAATTGACATATTTAATCCAATTATATATGATCTTGTAGGTCTTCAAACAAAGGGAAAATTTGCATGTCCAATTTGTGGTCCAAAGATGAAATCTCGTTGTTCAACAAGTTTAGGAAAGCAGGTGTTTAATGAGTATAGGCACTTCCTCCATAGAAATCATAAGTATCGAACTACTGAAAAAAATTGTTTCAATGGGAAAGAAGAGACTACATCAAAACCACAAAGAATGACACCTTGCCTATGGAAGTTGGAATATAATAGAATTAATCATCAAGGTTATACATTAGATCAAATTGTTTATCTATCATATACGATATGTTTGGAATTTATATTTTTATATTGTGTTTTGTCTACTCATGTTGTAATTGACAATGATTGTCATTGTTAATTTGTTTAAATTATATGCTTCATGAAGGTCATCAAGGCATTAATGGTCGGCTTCCACAGGGACTAAAAAGTTATCCTAGACAATTTAGTAGGTTGCCCTACTATGAGCAGCTACAAATTGTGCATTTGTTTAATACAATACATATTATAAAGAATATAACATAAACGTTATGAAAAATATTGGATGGAGGGCATGACAGAAAAAATTGTCAAAATTTGTAGTGACATTCAGGAAGCCAATCATGCAATGAAGAATGTCATTCAATTAAATAGCGATGGAGACCAAATTAATATAAGCACCCTTCCTTGGTTATTAACGGAGCAACAAAGCAATGCTATAAAAGAAGTCATATGAAAAATTTGATTTCCCACAAGATTTGTTGCGAACATAAAAAATATCATAACAAAGAAAGGTGAATTTGGGTCAGGGATGAAAATGCATTATTGGCATACCTTCATTAAGGTAATTATTCTGGTATATTTTATATATATATGTATATTGCATGTACTTTTCAATGTATTATGTTTACTAGTTTTGGAAAAATAATGAAAAGATCATTTAATAATTGTTGCAGTACGTTCTACCTCTCTCTCCCAGACAACTTTGACAACAATGTCAAGCAAGTTATATATGATCTTGGAAAACACACGAGGTAAGTATTGATATATGTTCAATTCATTGTATAGATCTTATATTTTCCATTTGTTTTACTTGTTATGTAATATATTGTATATTTTTGTTAAATCTCGTTAATATATTTGTGCCTTGAATCACTTGTAGATGTCTGTCATCTAAAGAAATCCATAAAGAAGATATAAATTATTGGAGGAGAAAAATTCCTCATCTAATGTGTGAAATGCAAAAGTGTCTACCTTGGACATTTTTCAATGCACAAGAACACTACCTCATACACCAAGTTGAGGAGATTGAATTGTGTGGACCTGTACACACAAGGTTAATGTGGATGGTTGAGAGGCACTTGAAATTTTTGAAGGCTTTGGTAAGACAAAGAGTACATCTTGAGGGTTTTATGGTGGAAGGATATATGGTATACTAGACCATGGTGTACATTACTGAGTATCTTCCTAAGTTTGCAGCAAAGATCCATGTAGATCGCATTTGGGATCCCAACTCCATTAACAAATTTGAAGGGGAGTACCTGATGGGGAAAGGTAGATTGAGGAAAGTGAGGAGGTAATTCGTGGAGATTAATTAGAATGCATTTTACATTTCCTTCAATTGCTTGAAAAGAAACAACAGAGAATAGTCCAAATGAAATAATCTTCCACACACAAATAGAAAAGTACTAGTATTGTATTAATCTAGAAAATAAGTCTTTCACTACTGAAAAGAATTAAAATCTTAAAAAGTGTTGATGATTAAATATTAAACTACTTATCTTAATTAAACTTATAAAACAATTTAATCTTCTCCTAACATTGACTTAGCCACTGAGAGATATTTTTTATACTCCTCCAAGGTATGGGTATCCACATCATGCACTACATTTTGGGCTTCATATTCAAGTTTTACCATCAATTCCATATGTTTGCATGCTCCATCTAACAATAGCCCTTCTACTTTGACTATATCCAATACCTCCTAAAGTATCCTATTGTATTCATCCATCAAATCATCTCGGTCCTTCAGAAACCCATTCTTATCACATAATTTGGGTAATCCCAACTTCACAGTATCATCAAACCTTGTGTTTTCTGAGTGAAAGTCTTCATCATATTTGCCATGCTTTCTCATGATCATGTCAATGGTTGAGATGGAATTGGCGTCAAATCCCTCATGTAGTTGCATATCATGTCTCTTAGTACCCAATCTATTTTTCACTCTCCCATGCTCAAGAATGGCTTCGTAGTTCTTTTTGTGAACATGCCAAAAATCATCAAGGCATATCTTTAGGTTTTTAAATCTCTTGTGCAACATCTTTGCCACAGTGTCAAACTGAAGGTCATTCATCTTTTCTACTAGCTATTGATGTTCTTCTTGCAACTGCTCATATTCACTCTGCAACTCTGTATCAGTTCCAGAGGTGGTCCTCATTCTAGCATCTTTCATGGCAGTAATTTCCAAATCTGATTTTTCACTTTTCATTTTGTAATAATTTTTTTCTTTCAGTTTGTGCCTTATTGAACTTGGCAATGCTTATGCCCATATTTGTTGAAGACATAGGTTCAATTTCCCCAAATTTAAGGGTCATCATGTTTCCAAAGGATTTTTCGATATTGATGATCTTTAGCCTTTTGTGAGGTGGGTATAGTGCCCATATCAACATTGAATTTTCATCAGGATTGAATCTTGACCCTATGTAAATTTCCTTCACACCCTCTAGATGTTTAACTTGTATTCTCCTTCCTTGTTATGCAAAAAACTATCAAAAATTAAAGAGGCGCTGAGGTCCCAACCATGAAATACTATTACACCGGCTTCAAGTAACAACTGTCTACCCCTTTCAGGGGTCATGTTATGAACTTCACTGTCTATATCATCTTTCAACCTTTTCATCAATTGTTGTTAATTTTAAGGGGTAGTATTTGGGATGGATTTCCTCAACCTTTTTCCTTTGTAATTATATAAAAAAGATTTAAATTCTCTTGACTTTACAAACTCATTATCAAAAATAAAGTATTCATAGGTTGTAAGCCTATCATCTTCATATACACACAATTCCTTGGCTACTTGTAAGTCCTTGTCAGGGAGTTCTTCATATTCATCATTCATCATCTGAGAGACTGTTCTCTGCTATGATTGTGCTTCATTTTCTCCCATAGATTCTTCTTCAAATGAATCATCCATTTCTTGTAACCTTTGCTTTTTTTTCTCTAGCTCCATGAAATTTTCTATAACCTCCTCTGCTTCTTTATCTTCTTTGTTCTTAAACACATCTTCCCCCGGTATAGGAACATGGTTGTATCCACTAAGGTTTTTCTTTTTCTTACAAGAGTGTATGTACCCTTCATGGTCATAATTCATTCTTTGTGCATACTCTTTTAATTTGAATTCATCCAACAACGAAAGACAATAAGATCATTGGTAGTGGGATGTTATGTTTTCAGGTACATCAATTATAAATTAAGGTCGTATACCATGGTAATTAACTAATTATACATCGTTTGTGAATTTCAATTTTTTTTTATATAGTTGGTCGAGAGTGGGAGCACTACATTTGTACGTCACAAACAATCTTGATTGGATGACGGTATGGATTGAACAATGTCAACTATCTGGTTGTGCATTAACATGGGAAGGTGTGGCTTCATTGGTTAAAGAAGCTCATCATAATGGAGATTCCAATGTTACACCAAGGGAAATTGATTTAGCATATGGTTTAAGAGATAAATAGGTACGTATAAATATATTAATCACCCATATTATTTAATTATTTTCAATTATATTGATGTATATATATGTTGAGTTTTTTTTCTTTGCATACATTCGGCCAAGAATAAATATGTTTATCAACTGACGATGCAATAATTTTTACATGTTTGACATATTGCAGGTGAAACACCACAAGGATATGTGGTGCAATGGTCATAAATTTTGAATCAAAAAGTTAGATGACATGAAGAAAACTTGTGATTCTGGGATAACTGTAGTCTTTCAAGTGACTAATGTTTCATCTAGAAGCAACATACATCCAAAAGTCTCAAAAAATTGATACTATGGGATTTTGGATGATATACTTAAGTGTGACTTTAAATCCTTCAAATTATTTTTGTTCGTCATCCAATGGTACATGCTACAATTGAATGAAAATGATCCTGAGAGAACTGTTATTGAACATAATAATGGATTTACCATGGTTAATACAAGGTCGATCGAGCGAGCTAGAAATGAGCCCTATGTTCTTCCAAGCCAATGTTAGTAGGTATTTTACTTAGAGGTTCCAGATAAACCGAGTTGGTCATTTTTTGTTAGACATGATCCAAGAGGAAGGCTGGTAAAGTATAATGTGGTGGAAGAAGAAGATACTGAAGAACTAGAAGATGATGTAGATGATGATCAAGATCAACAGTTAGTTAATAATGTGCCTGAAAAAGATGTCGAAGAAGAGGAACTAGATCATGATGATGTAGGAGTTAATGTTCATGAAGATGATATCCGTGTGGATGATGACATTATCAAAATTGATATCAATGACAATGATGATGATATGACCAATCCTTACAATGTTGAATCTAGATTGGATGATACAGACAAAGAGTTAGATGAAGAAGAAGATCAATGACATTGAAATGTATGAGTTATGCAATTATATTATCTATTTGATATTGATTTCTTGATAGAATTATATTTGACTTATATGGTTACATAATTAATTCATTATGTTTTTAATTTTTATGACATTACATAATTAATTCATGATGTACTTTTTAATGTTGTTAATTCATGATACAACTATTGTAGCTCTCCTAGAAATTTCCATATGATCAAATCCTAATTACTCTACGACTATTTATGATTAGATATTATTTGATCATATCTTTGGTTATTTTATTCCCAAAAAATTAGTGTTTCCTCATGTTGACCCTGCATGGTGACATGTGAATGGGGCCAACATTGAATTTTTTTCAATTTGTGCTTGTATGGAGTGAAACTTCACATGGTTATCCTAGATGCATGCATTGAAGATATGGGAGGGTTTCGAGATTCAAACATGAGGTCATGCTATATAAATGAATCTTGTCCTTCCTAATAATACAAGTTGCCTTATTCTTCGTCTCTTTCATATATTGTTCTTAGCATTTCTTTTGTGGTTTCAAAAGACGGGGCCTCTGAGCCTCACCTTGGATCTATTACACATCATTTTATGCATTTTCATTAGCAATGAATATTTAGATGATCTTTAAAAAGCTCATTGAATATAAAGATGATAATAGGAAGCTAAAAAAATGAGTATATTTTGTTTATGGAATCTAAACCACAAGGTTTGTCACTCTAATGCTAAAACCAAGTGAAATTAACCCCTAACACCTATTGGAAAAGTCAAAACATGCCTTTCTTTCAAATTCACAAGAACGCATAAACCTTTTGAAACCACACATGCATGTTATGAAAGTGTATGGTAATCCTACTTATAGAGGAAGTTCACATGATAAGCTAACCAATGGCACTATATTGGAGGATAAACCCGCCTATGGAATTAATTTAAGAGGTAAGGGATGCCTCTTAGTGGAATTTTGAGTCTTGGATTAATCCATAGTGCTAAAATTAGTTCTAGTGTTCTTCCCTTGGTGTTATATTTATCTCTACAATTTCCCATACTTAACTATTTCATCATCCCTTTTCCCAAGCTATTTGGATCATAATATAAAGTTGGTCCAATCTCACATTAGCCCCTTAGGTAATTATCCATTTCCTCCAAGTTTAATGGAACCTTTTGTACCAATGCATCTATGTTTTCCTACCCTAATGGATCAAGACTTGACATCATCTTAACAATCTTCTTTATGTCATAGCATATCTCTGAAGTGCCTTTGGCATGCTTTAGATGTGTCAATATTAACTAGATTGAATATATTAATTTTAAAGTCTCTTAACACATTCCATGACAATAAAATGACTCATTTGGATTAAGGAGTACTTTCCTAAACCATTCCTTCGTATTCAACAATCCATTCTCACACCCACATCATAATTCATATCCATGTTAGTTGTAATGAATTTTTTAAACCAACAATCAATGAATCATAAGATAGAAGAAAACTCGTTATGCACAAGGATAAGAATCAAAGAGACTAAAAGAATCAATTCACTAGATATGCTCCCCATTACTGTAATAGACCAATGTAAAAAAATAAGTCAACAAGAATAGGACCAAAAAAACAAGGAAAAGAAACCTTTTAGGCTACATTAATAAGACATTAATTGTAAGCATTTCTTCCATGATGTTTAAATGACAAAATATCAGATAGCTCAATCTTTAGTCAAGTAGTATTTCAATCACTGATTCTTAGACATCCATCATGATTAAACATCACATATCACGAGCCTTTTTAACAATCACTGGGACTATAGATAATATTCAATCATGTCATAGGAAATAAATTGTCAAAAATTATAAAGAAAGAGAAAACCAACTATATAAGCTCAACAAGCCACCATACAAAAATTATATTTTGTAGAAAATAAAATAAACTATATGTTGACATAGCATATATATAAACTATATATTTTGAATTTTGGCCCCGTACGCACTGGAGCACGACATAGCCTACTACACCGAGACCATAACTGGAGAGTTGCACCGAGAACCACTGCATCCAGCCCCTGATCCAACCCTTGAGTGGAGAGTTGTGAGACTTCACTAGATGAGTGTTGCAAGGCCATTGAGTCAAGGAGGAAGACTAGGAACCATTTGGTAGGAGGAAATCCAAAGCGAAAGGTGAGGGCACTCGGAAAGGGAAAATCGACCAAGGGACAATGACTGTAAGTGATTTTTCCCCCACATTTAGAAATCTTGTTGCAAGTATAGTGATTTAGACTATGTTTGTTCCCATTGAGGTGTTGCATGCTATATTTTTCTCAATTCAAACCAACGTCCCATTGAAAAACCCAAGTACTACCTAGTACTGGTGTCTGGTTAGTTTGAACAACCAAGCTTTGAGATGTTCAATCAGTTGGGTGGCCATTTTTGGCCTGTGAACTACAATTTTTGTATCTCTCTTAGCATATTTTTTCTACTATAAGATTGAAAGGAATTCCTGTCACATAACAATACATGAAGTTCAATAGGGTTCAAATTTCTAAACTTTGATGAAATAAATTTACATATTGAGGTCCACAAATGATCAAAGGGACCAAAAACAATACATGGTCCGTGAGTACAATGAAAAATGCCTAGTGCCTGTCCATAAGAGAACTTATAGAAGTAAATGATGCAGAATCAGAGGAAGGAAACAAACTCGCACAATCTCATTTAACAAGTCACAAACAATCTTGAACTTTCCTTCTTTTGACACACTTATTCAACTATATTTCCCTTCACAAAACTCAACACAAAGACTCAACTTTTGCTTTAGAGTTCCAAACCATAACTAGGCATTCAAACACCTTAGTCAACTTCATTTTGATCAAAACAAACAATTACCTAGTCTACCCTTTCATTTTACCATTAATTGTCTTTATGATTGTCCTAAACTTCACAATTTCAACTCAACATAAAGTAATCTGACCCAAAATAGTATTTAGGCTAATATAGACCACACAATTTCCATTCCATTTCACTTCAAACAAATGTAAACCATCTCCCATCCTTTATTCTTGACAATTTAACAAAATCATAAACTATACTTTCATTTTAATCTCCAAAACAGGGCAATTATTAGACAGATTAGTCAAAGCAATGGAATTTTTAACTTCATGCTTACACCAAACCTTATATAAAATGAGATAAAATTATACCTTGGTAATCTCTTAACCAAAACAACCAATAACTCACACTTAATAATCAAAAGCCCTTAAAGTTCTTACTATCACTGGTTCCTTCATACCCTGTTTGCAACGCTTGTAGGTCTGCCAACCTATTTGTCAGGGTTTCATTCACAATCTAAGAAATATTACACAAGTCTATCCACACTTTTCAATGCCCTCCTTGCAGATCTAAAACATATTCAAAATGAGCATCAAAACTCTTACAATACAAGCTTCAAATATTGTTGTCTTAGACAGATTTAGGCCTAATTAGGCTTGATTTCCATAAGGGTTTCTTGCTTTACTAACTCCTGACCAAAGTACACTTGTCCAGTGCTTGGGACATGTTTATTTTGACTGATATATGCTCTTCAAAGCATCAAAGTCCGTTTACAAAGTATTTTCACAAAATCCTAAGGGCTTAACCTTCATAATTACTCTATTCACAGATTGTACACATAGTTTTTCAGTCAAGAAACTTCATTCCCTCGTAATCTTATCTTTATGTTTTTTCCCTAAATCCACTGAAACATGAAAGAAAATTCATATTAGGATAATATCAAAACAAACCAGAAGATTCCACCAATTAATAAAGGAGTAACATACTTATTTTTGTCTCTACTTACCCTAACTGAGGGTTTTAGCAGTCTGAAGTAAATCCACAATAACTCACACAAATCTTAACTAAAATGCATGAACTTTGATGTAACAGGAAAGTGATTGAGATTATTACCATATCCAACTATTCTACCATTCCTTCAATTCCGTACAATTCCTAGAAATGCAAGATTTCTAAAGAAAAATGATTAAAAATCAAAGATTTTCCTTGAACTTATTTTTTATTCAACCACCCTCGAAGTTCTAAAAGATACAAGAGCCTTTTTAAAGGAAAAACAATTGACTTGTATCCTTCTAACTACCTCTAACCGACCCTAATGACTCTTCATCTCTTAATATTTCCTTTTTGATTAAGTTGACTACTTTTTAAATTGTTTATAGTATAGATGCCAGCACTAGGGAAAGCCCGAAAAAGAACACTAATGAAAATGGAATTTTTTTTTCAAGTTCCAGAAGAGTATAAATGGTTCGAAGATGTTGTGGGTGTCTATAAAATGGTGAAGGAATGTTGGATAGGGAGGGACCCAATTAGCCTCTTTAACTAGATTCTTAAGAAAGAAAGAAACTTTGATACATTTTGGGGTTCTTCTGAGTAGGGCCCATTTTTTATTATTTTATTTGGGGGACCCAAAAAACCATAGGGGTAGAAACCTACGGAGCTTCATCATTAAAGGCAAGGGGTTTGTCCATTTAGAAATAGACTGAAAGGATGGTTGCACGAGGGGCTATTTCACATGAAAGGTGGTCCAAAAATTTTCATAGACTAACTAACTAGACACTAGTACTACCTCAAAGGGAATATTGTCTTTGAGGAAGGTGGTCCAAAAAATTTCATAGACAGGTACAAAAATAATAGAAACCTTCCACCAACTAACCCAATCAACCTCCAAGAAACAAGACAATGACTCCTCTAGATGTTCCCAAAACCCAAGGCTTCAAAAAACAAGGTTGGTAACCCTACAAACCATTCCCATGCTTTCCAAGTGATCTCTGATCATCAAATCCTTACAAGGTTTATTGATGCATTCACAACTATTGTTACCTCCACATGCATTTGACTAGTAGTGACAACCTTGGTTTTTAATCCTCCAACCCCATACCTTGGGATCACATCACCATGAAAGAACTTCATCCAACATCCTTATGAGTGCAGATACCACCAAATAGGTATTTTTCATATCTTTCTTCCTTGAGTGAGGAAAATTCAGGAAGAGAAGAGGAAAGCAAGACATGTAGTAGGTCTAAAAGAGGGAGATCAACTAGAGGTCAAAAGATTAGAAGAAAATTTTGTAAATGCATGGAATTTTTTCTTGCTGAAGGGGTCATGTTCTTATGATGATGAGAGCATAGGTGACATTGAGGTTCCCTGAGGTACAAACATCTATGGAAACAATGGGTACCCAAGGAACTTCCTCCAATAAACATTGATTTTTGTGTCAACAAGAGGATATATCGCATAACACCATCGCTCATTACATGGTTTGGGCCTATTACATGGATGTATAAAAGGCACGTTACAAAAAAGTTATTGAATTGATGGAGTATGTTGGACCATGCATAAAGATTGGATGCATTCAGTTAATATACACGAAGCATGCTAGTATGCATTGTCATGAAATTATATACAACTAAAAGATAAGGATCAAAATAAAGGAGTGGCTATGTACATTGACGGAAGGCCAAAAGCATCAGGGAATATTGCAGGGTTTATAAATAGTACATGACCTAGGTCAACAAATAAGCAACCCAATTGCATATTTGAGGTGCACGAGGGAAACTGTGTATTCATATATGCGATAAAATCAATAACTACAATGGAAGAGTTTCTAATCAATTACAATTTGAATCACATAGATACAAACATAGTTACTATGGGGGTGGTACATACTATATACCATTTTACCCAACCTCCAATTAATGACTCCAATATACCATTTTACTATTATGTTTTTTTTCGTAAGTCTATTGGTTTCATTTTGGTAATGTTTTTTTATATTTAATTTTTGTCACAACGAGACATTGATCGTAGGGGGGAGGCTTGGGCCTAGAGCATAGATCGCAATGCATCTTCAGGCGCTTCTACTTGATAGGTTTACCTCATTGTAATTGTAAAAATTAGATATGAGCAAAATGTTTTATTATTATATTTTTTCATAAGTTTATTGGATTAATTTTGATAATGTTTTTAATATTCTTGTCGCAGTCGGATGATCAGGGAAAGGCACCAACAATAGAGGAGAGCATCCATAGGGAGGTGTGGTCACTATTATGCAATGATGACATCACATATTTCACAAACCCTTTGGATATGATAAGGAAGACCCAAAAAAAATGCAATGAAGAAATCCTTCAATTGTTATTCATAGTGCCTCGAACATATGAGATAAGAGAAAGGGTTAAAATATTGACTGAGAGAGCACGAAACTTGCAAGTAAGTTGTCATGAGATATTTCATTATAACATAGGTTCATTCGTGGTTTTATATTTTGTACTCTTTTATGTCATGAACTAAAATATGTGTTGTTTTTATAGGATTTTTGTATCCTCATGATGTTGCTGGCCATGATCAGGGTACTGCAAGTGCTGCCTAGGGAGTAGGGGTAGGGAGTAGGGGTTGGTATAAGTGTCAATCAAGATCTTCCTGTATGCATACATCACATCATTTGACCCCATCATCTGTGCCTATATTTTCAACTAAATTTTTGGCAACACATAGCATGCAGGCATCGGGTAGTGCACCCTTTGGCAGCGAACACATGCCAAAACATGTGTCAGGACATGTACCTGGGGATGTAGAGGCCACTAGTACTGGTGATGTTTTAGCAGTATTTCATGGATCTTCCTATATTACTAGTACGGGAATATTGCCAATCACATTTGTGGTGACCGAGGATTTCATTCCCATAAAGATAGAGAAGGTTCTAGGTACTTTAAAATGTGTTAATTATTATTATATATAATCCAATTGAAATTTACTTATTGATCACTCTTTTTAGACTAATGATCACATGATCATTTTGTAGGAAATGATGTTTTTTATAAACATCTAAATGATATTACATTGGAGATCTTCAGGCCCACCATACGTACATGGTGGAATGCCCAAAATCAAGATTTAAAAGATGAGCTCATTAACCGTTTAGTTGTGCTATTCGGTAATTACACATTCAACCGAACCAAGGTCCTTAAGAAAGTTGGTACCTATCTAAAGTATGTGAGGGACCAATATAGGTCACATTTAGAGAAGAACAAAAAGTACGATAATCCCCCATGATTCTAGAGAGGGAGTGGAAGGACCTAGTGTTGGATGGAAAGGAGAAGGTTGAAAAGAAAAAAGGAAAGGCACCACCGGGCCAAGGAAGGTATGTGATACTATCAACAATGTAATTTTATACTGATTACTCTTTCTTTTTACATAATATAACATATTTCAAAATTTTCATAGGCTAGCCAACACATCGAAGGCAACAAAGGAAAGACTAGAAAAACACGTGCAACACAAACTTGGCTCTGGTGGTTATATGAAATTATCCACATGAATTGTAAGTATCAATAAATGAAATGTTGCATCCAAATAATAAATTGCAAACAATTTTGGTTTTATCACACCATAGAAGCAAAATTCATGATCTTATGCAAAAATGCAGGTCTCTGAATTCAACAGAGTTCCCACGAAAGAGGACCTAAAGATTTCCTTCCAACAAGGCTATGGAGTCATGGTTGAATTCCTAAGACTCTTGACTAGGCAAACACAAGCTTCCACTGCATCCGACACACAGGTAAATAAACTCAATGAAGTTTATTTAAAATTGAATACTTGTGCAATCTATTTAATATTAATTTCCACCATAAAGTAAATATGTGCCTATTTGTTTTAAATAGGAAAGAAATGATAATACTGCATATGACATTAGAATGCAACCTAGTGAGGGTGGAGCACAACCTGCAGATGAAGGTCATGGTGTGCATCCCAGTACTGGAAATATTCATGTGCTATACAAAATGCGGTATGAATTAATACAATTAAACATCTTTAATTGCAATTGGTGTATTAATTAATGTAACCTTTTGTGTTTCAACTTTAGAGCATGTATAGCATGATCATGTTAAGCATGATCAGGCTAGACAAGATCAGGAACATGATGTGGCCCCATCAAGTAAAGAGGACCACTCTAATGTTCTTTTAAACATATTTAATTGCAATTGGTGTATTAATTAATGTAACCTTTCATGTTTCAACTCCAAAGGATTTAGAGGGTATTCAGTATGTTGAGCATGAGGCTATAAGACAAGATCGGGAACATGATGTGACCCCATTAGGTAAAGAGCACCACTCTAATGTTATTTTAATTAATGAAATACTTGTAACAATAATAATAAAACATATCAATTTAACATTTCTTTGTTATTGCAGTAGACCCCCCTTTGTAGCAGCCTCCACATTGTGAGTACATGACTAGGCATACATTAAGATCACAAGCAGAGGGAAGAATAATTGGAGGGGGGACAAATGATTTAGAAAATGATACTCCAGTTCTTCTTTTTTTAGCTGCAAAAAAGAAACAAAAAAAAGTGATTGTAATCGTATTATGACAACCATATTTTTGATAATATGTTAATGAATGTTAAAAACTAATATTTTTGACAACCATATTTTTGATAATATGTAGAAACTGAAAGAATAAATGTTATATGATCAGGTATGGGGAATTGAGAGTGATGTGAGGGGGGTAGGGGCCAAATGAGCTTCCACTGTCATGTGGTTGGCAATGTTAAGTAGAGAATATTAAACTATTCTTGAAACAAAGAGAAGCTCAATAAGGTAATGCACTTTTCAATATTTCATTATGTTGCACTTTTAAGCTTATGCAATTTTCATTAGTTCTCTTTGCTTCAATATGTTACCCTTTGTACTTATTTTACTTTTTAACACATCTCATATGTTACCTTGGATGACAACTTTTGCAGGGGAAGCTATCCATAGATGGATCCCGTGTTTGGGGATATACGAGTTTGGATTAGACAAACTTGGGATGTACTCATGTAGCGCAAAAACAAAAGAGAAGAGCCCAACCATTTTAGCACAAGAATTGGCTTGAGATTGGTACATGGTCCAAACTACGTTTGGGTATGACGGGTCTAGGAGAAAGCCCTATAACATAGCTGGTATTAAATAATTAAACATACATATATTGTAATTATGTGGTTAATGCTAAAATCATCCACAATTCACTATGTGATGAGTAGTTAGTGAAGATGTCATGCCATTGTTTGGTAGGTTATTGATTTTGCAGTTGCTCCCAATAATCATCTCTAGTTGCTTACATGCCATTTGATCCATATGAGGGGCACCTTTCAATATGGGTAGCAATTTTATAGATGATTCTTTTATTTAGTGACCAATGGAATAAGTGAGTGGATGGATTGCTCCTAGTAATCACTTGTCATGTGCTTCATGCACTGATGATAAAATAATTTCATTAGATAGAAATAATACAGTTATGTATTATATGTTGTTGGTTTGGTTTTTGATTTGGGTTTAGCTATTATTTTTATTCTTCCAGGTATCATATGAGAAAGCACACACATATTTTGCTAGAGATCCATCACAAAAGCAACCTTCTCTCTCTCTCACACACACACACACACACACTCACTTTCTCACTCTCTCACACACACAATTGACCAAAAATAGAATGTATTGTTTGGAAATCATTAGTTGTGGATTTAATTTCTATTTGAACTCAATTGTAATCAGGTGGGATTCATGCGTTGTGGGAACAATACTTGTTTTGATTTGTGAGCTTGGTGTGCAGTTCAATGATGGCATCAACATACTTGTATGTTGTCTTTATACTAACTTTTTCCTGTAAAATGTTAAGAACATATTTTACTTTATTCCACTATGAGAGAAGATGGTGACTATTAGATTTTTTCCCAAAGAGATCTTCACATATTTGAAATTTTACCATAAGTCTTCCATTTTTTCATTCACACCTATCTCAACTATTAAAACTAATTTTGTGATTAATCCTTTCAAATTAGTAGACAATTTTTTACTTTATGATTGGTTAATGAGGGTTTTTGTAGGGATTCCACAACCTTAAGACACAAATTTGTGTCCCTAGTTTCCATGTGTGGGTTTTCAACACTATGCCCTTATGCTTTGGGACTTGCATTATTACACATCATGTGAGACGTATCTAGAAATTTCTATGGTAGTTTTTTCCCAAGTCTTCATTGCTAGGTCTTCTACCATTGTTCTTATAAGTTATTTACTCACTATAGGTATCCAAGACCCATTGTTCACACATTTCAAATTGAAGAGATATAACATATCAGCCAAGCAGTATTTATGTCACCCTGATCATGTTTTATGTTTATATTGGCACGATACAATATATCGGCACAACAACTAGCAAGCTTCACCGATAAAAACATTGCAGGAATGCCCTACATGAATGAGGGAGCACATTTTACAATATCGACATAGGCACATTGTATTCATACCGATCGAAAGAAGAAATTGGGTTGTATATTTTGATGAAAAAGGAACAAATAGAGAATGTAGCACCACAGGAAATGCATATCAACATAACTCATGAAAGTTTCCTAGAACAAAATACTCATCAGCCATCAAAAGCCTAACAAGTGACAATTTTGATCTCATATACTACTCCGATGAAGATAAAAGGCTTGTATCGGGGACACATTCTTTTTGTTCTACCGATGGGTTATTCAAGAAAGTAAAAGATAGACTCACTCAGGATTTTGGCATGAGGTACACTGATATGTTTCATCAGAGGAAAACATTGATATCAAAACAACATAAAATGGACCACCCGACGACACATCTTACACTGACAACATTTAGTCTAGAGAACATATCTCAAGTTATGCTGACATAGTTGATAAAATAAGGAACCATTGGTGAAAGTTGTGCTAATGGAATTCATCGGTGGGAGTATCACCATCGGAAGTAATGAATAACTTTGGGCCCGATAGAACGAAGTCTCTTTGATAGGATTACATCAAATAAGCTACACTGATAAAGGACCCAAGGAAAGACAAATACTTATCGAAGTGACATATACCAAAAGATACATTGGTCAAATTATTCATGCAAAGAACAAAACCCATACATATAACCGTGTTAGGGAGGGAAGATGTTTGAACGAATAATTTTTTTTAAAAAACTATAGGGTTTCGTCGCAATTTTGACGAACATAGCCCAACAAACCAAAAAAAATTGTGACGAGGTTGTACACACGACGTAGTTTTCTTCGTAATGGCAACGATAGTTTGCTCCACCTCGTCGAAAAATGGACAAATGTTTGGTGTTTTTTCGACGATTTCAAATGGGCGCTCTACAATGTTTTGTGATTTTCTGCATTGATAGATGGATGAAGTTACGTTGATTTTACGATGGAGATCGCCAACAAATTTTGTGGCACTGGCTGAGGATGCTAGGTTGTGGATTCAACGTATAAAAATTGGTCGTTAAAGCAACGAGAATCCAACGAAAAAATTTAAATCAGTGTTGTGTCGGTAAGTCGACAATATTTTGTCGAAATGTCACCAAACATTCATCAGAATTTGTAGTCAAATACAGTAGTGGGAGCAAAAAATAGGGCACTAGTTTATTTTCTTTGGTTGCAAGAATAGTCACATAATGGAATTCTAGTGGCTGTAGGAACAGTCGGTGCCAGATTTTTAACTAATTACTAAACAACAAGTAATACTAAACTAATATTAAACTAAGGGACAGATTACTCACCAAGAGGGCCCCCTTGGATAAGTATCCTCTAAAAATAATAAGAACTCAGATGCTCAAACTCATAACTTTATTTTATTCACTATAAATCATGAGTACAAAAGAGTAATATATATGTATTACTGAAAACTAAAGAACACAATTACAATATCAAATCATGCAACCTCTAGAGAAGGAGCATCAAATCTTTATTTATACTATCAACTAAATAAGGCAGTCAACTCCATGAACTGGGAGGACACCATTTAGGGAAAACAAAGAAAGTGGAGCGATGGCGGTTACACGTGCATGGAATTTGGTCAAACATGTAGGTCCTAACGCAAATTTAGCACAGTAGTAATGCCTGCATCTATTTAACCAACATTAAAGTCCACTACAAGGTGATTACATTCAACTTTCATGAGGAATCTCATGTTGTTGACCTCCTTTGAATTTTGAGTGATTCCTTTGTTGGACGCTATGGTGCATGCCCAACTAGTAGTGTCTTCCTCAATTTAGCATCCTCAAATTAAATTTGCATGAAAATGTTAGTACGCACAATAATTGGATATCTATAACCACCTTAAGGAACTTTCATTAACCACATGCAAAATTAATATAGACAGTCCATTTAACATGCCATTTATCATTAAAGGTTTGCATAAATAAGATTAATCCCAATGTCTATAGTTTGAGGAAAATATCATAAAAGTAACAACACCTAATGTCAAAGTCTATGGTAACTTCAACAAATAAATCATGAATTCTACCCAAAACTAGACCATGTTCTAGACTCATCACTCCCCCCAACCTAAGATCATGTCGGTCCTCCAGCAGGGGAAGGGTTGTTCTTTTGCTTGGTCAATGTTCTAAAATTTGCAACCGACAACTTTCCCACATCAGAGTGTGTTGTGCATGAATTAGGATCCCAATAGAATCACCCCAATACGTCCAATCTGCTCCATCTCTGTCTCTCTACAGTAATATCATATTGGTAGAACCTGAAGTTCAGTACATGCCACACTAGGATGGGTGGCTAAAAAGTTAGGGGAAGCTAAAATCGCCCCTTTGTCCTTCCAATGTGAATATATATGTCAATCCTTTTAAGAGTTGCTGCATAGTTTTGGATGGAATGAGGCTTAGCCTGCTTGAGATCATCAGTTAAGTTGTTCCATTTTTGTGAGAGGTATCTCTTCATGGTTTCCTCTTTTGCTTTTGTCTTTTTCTTTGCCTCATATTCACTATAAACTACTTCTATCCAAGGCATAATCCTATTACAATAGCTAGGTCTGAAAAACATTTTATGCCATTCCCTAAAAAATATCCCTCGGATTCCTTGATTCAGCCCTAATGGGCAGAGGGATGTTAGACTCCAATTGCTTATAAGCCCCATATTGTTGTCCCCAACTAATTTCATTTTGCACCCAAGCCATAAATGCTCTTAATTGGACATCCCCAACATACAACAACGGATTCCAATCATGGTCTTGAGTTACAACATAATTATGCAAATAAAACTCACACAACAAATTCTTCATTTTAGGCCAAGCAATTCGATAAGCATTGAAAAATTCAACAGGGGTCTCAATAGAAGGGTTCAAACCTAAGACAATTCTTGTCAGTCTAAAAGAGAGATATTTCTCCTTCAAATGCAGAGCATAGACCCTTGGAGGGGTCCTACATTCCAAAATATATGGTACCAAGGCTACCATATCATCCACCTTGTGTATTCCTACCAACATCTTCTTTGGCACTAATGCTAACTGCAAAGATTTAGGTTGTTTTGTCAATTCTGGTTGTAGGGGTACTAATTGTTCTCCCAATTTGGGTTGTTGTTGCAGGGACTCTTGCTCCTGTTTTGGATTTTGTTGCAGGATCTCTTTCTTTAGGACTTCTTGTTGCAGGAAGTCCTGATTTTTGACTTGTTATGCACTATTGGAAAGATCAACCAATGTTATGTTTGTTGTTGGCTTAAATATATCTTCCTCCCAGATATTCTCCTACCCCATTGGAGCTTCTATGTCCCCTTGTGATATTTCTCTAGACTTAGGGCTTTCCTGCAGAAGCATACCAAAGGCTAGCCCGGCGGGTCTTGCTTTCCTATGAGGGATCTCATGTTTTTCTTTGGTTGCAGGATGAACAGTGTCAGCCTTTCTCTTCTTAAATCTTGGCACCTCTTTTTCTGTCAACTGTCTTTTAGCCTTTCCTTTTCTCATTTTTACTTCCCTCTTATGTGCCCTAGTTTTCATTAGAATGCCAATTGGAAATTTCATCATCATTAAAGTTAGGGGAAGAACTTTCTTTGTCTGAGTGTTCTGTCCCAAAAGAGCTAATTTCTATGGTTTCTTCTGTTGTAGGAGGGTTTACACTCAGGCCTGCACCAGAGGTTGAAGCACCAAGAGTGGCTTCAATTGTGCTCAATATCCCACTAGACCTACAAGGTTGAGGTAAAACCCTAAGTTGCAAATGCTCAGGTCTAATTTGATCATTTTTTATGAATTCTTCCCATTTCATTCTAGATACATCATGCAGAGACTTCTCAACTAGCAATATAATCAGACAATGGTGGGAAAAAAAATTGTCCCTACCTTTTTGGGTCTCAACTGCTATGATTGAGATAAGGTTTTATAACACATTCGACACATTCATCCTCCTTCCATGCCTCATATGATTCAAAAGCTTGAAGTGCATGGAATGAAAATTTGACTAGCAACCTTCACAAGAGATGTATTTTATGACATAAATAGCTATCTACTTCCATGGCTTGGGTAGATACATTCTCTTTGCACCCTGATTATCTATGCTCAATGGAGGGTCGTGCAGCTCTATAAATTCAGCCCTAGCTAATCTGGCATCTCTGGAAGCAAGGTAATTTTCACCATCAATAAGTAACCTTGTGACTTCTGTAATTCTTTCTTCAGTTGCTATGACCTCCAACCCTTTTACCATGGCTTTTTCTTTAGACAATGTCTGGGTGAATTCTAATGCAATGTCTTCATCGAAATAATCTAGCTTTAGGAAGTAGTCAATCCACCCACAGTTTCTGAATTCAGCCAGGCAAGGTGCATCCTGCAATAATACGTCATGCACTGTGGGTTCATTTTGAATTAACCCACCTCCCATTGTCTACAATCAAACAAATACTCTATGGTTTCTTTCCTACAATTCTATCTAAAAATCAAATTCACCTTCCTGCAACACTTGCTAACTTTCCAATGCCAATGTAGACTGGATTATCCCTTTTCTAACTTTCCTTTTGTTTGCAACGTAACTTGAGATATGACAAGGTCAATAATGGCAAGGAAGGAGTAATAAAGGAAAGCTATAATGAAGAGAAATGGCAGCAGTAGTTGGTGTCACTTCACACATGTGAGTCGTCCTCTCACTCATATTTCAAATCAGCTCAATTTAAATTTTGCTGATGTAGACCAGCATGGACTAACACGTGGGAAAAATATTCACATCTTTTCCTTCCCCCCAACCTAAATTTGGGCATGCATCCACACATGTGGAATAATGATTCGACAAGGTAGGGAATATTGGCATGTTATGGTGAATGTGCATACTAACGTACAACAATTAAATGAATGCACTTAAATACAATTAAGATATAACAATTAATGCACACATACCTGAATGTGTGGAAGATTTGTTGCAAAGATTGTGGAGAAAGTACCATTCACCTTTTTAGAAAATAAGTTGAGAAATTAATGAAGATGATGTGGAATGAGGTGGAGTGGAATGAAGTGAAGTGATGGAAGAGAGAGAAAGGTGGAAATGGATGGGTGGATGAGTGGATGGGTGAAGAAATAGACTCCCACAGAAGTGGAATTCTTTATTATGACAAGTATGTACCTTAATTATCTAGAAGGAGGGACACTAGGTCCACTTCCTTCAGCTACAAGAAGCTCATATGTTGCATGCTGAGTGAATTGTTGTAGGAACTTCTCCTTGGAAGTTGGCTTGTGATATAGTCTGAGGCAATGACCATTGAAAAGCAACTTAAATCTGACTAGGTCAATAGTAATGAGTTGTACAACACCATTAGGAAATACCTCAACAACCTCATATGGTCCTAGCCACCTTGTCTACAATTTTCCTGCATTGTCCTAATATCTTGAGTCATAGAGCAAGGCCCAATCTCTTGGTTTGAATTTCTTGTCATTGATAAATTTGTCATGCCACTTGATTCTTTGATTCTGCACTACCTCTATGTGATGCAGGGCTGCTCTTCTCATCTCATCCAAAGCATTTAGTTGCATGATTCTTTCTCTTTGTGCCTTAGAGATATCCATCCCCAAATCTACTGCAGTCCTAAGAGTCTTCTATTCAAATTCAATGGGCACCATAGTTGTCTTTCCATACAAAAACTCAAATGGAGTGAAGCTTGTAGTTGTTTTCCAGGTAGTTTTGTAGGCCCAAACAGCTTCTAGTAATCTGTTTTCCCAATCCTTTTTGTGGATAGCTACTATCTTGGTTGGAATAGCTTCAATTTCTCTGTTAGTTACCAGGTGGCTATTAGCCTAGGGGTGATAAGGAGTAAACTTTTTGTACCTTATGTTGTACTCATTAATTAGTGCTGCAACAAGGGTTGATGTGAATTGAGCCCCTTGATCAGACACTATCTCTCTTGGAACTCCATATCTTGTGAAAATCTCCTCATAAAGAAATTTTACAACCTTGTTATCTCTTGCATGTTTCATGGTCTTAACTTCTACCCACTTTGTTACATAATTAGTGCATACCAAGATATAAGACTTACCATTTGATGGAGGGTCAATGGGTCCTAAAAAATCCAATCCCCACTTGTCAAAGGGAGTGATTACTACCTGAGGGAAAAGTGGCATCTCATCAGATCTGGTTGGTCTACCCATTCTCTAATATCTATCACATTTTTTGGTATACCTTCCTACATCCTTGTGGATTGTTGGCCAGTAATATCCCGTGTTTAAAACCTTCATTGTTGTCCTCTTGGCTAAAAAATGTCCTCCACATGGTTTGTCGTGGCAAGCATGCAAAATTTCATATGTCTCATCTTCTCTTACACATTTCCTCATGACATGGTACATGGTCCACTATAAAACAAACATCCAATAATCCATGAGAAAGGAAAATATTTTTCAATGAGTTCCCTTCTCTCTTTTGGGGAGAAGTGAGGTGGAACTTTACCTGTGACCAGATAGTTAGCTATGTCAGCATACCAGGGTGTTTGTACACTAATGGAGAATAGATGCTCATCAGGAAAAGAGTCATCTATGGCCTGATTATCTTCTAATGTAGTCAGCCTTGAAAGAAAATATGCAACAACGTTGACCTTCCTTGGCTTATCCACAATGATTATATCAAACTCCTGCATCAACAATAACCATCTTGCCAGTCTGCCTATAATCAAAGGTTTATTCATGAGATACCTAATGGTTGCATGATCAGTGTCCACAAAGATTTGGTAACCTATTATGTAATGTCTGAATTTGTTCAGTGCATAAATTAGTGCCAACTTTTCTTTTTTTTGTCACAGTATAGTTGAATTTAGCTCCTTGCAAAATTTTATTGACAAAATAAATGGCATTTTCAATAGCTCCTTTTTTCTATCCTAAGACTGCTCCTATGGCATAATCTAATGCATCAATATGGATGTGAAAAGGAAGCTCCCAATTAGGTCCTTTGAGTATAGGAGCATGAGTCAAAGCTACCTTTACGTCAGAAAATGCCTTGTCAAAAGCTTCAGTCCATTGGAATTCAACATCTTAAGTGAGAAGAGTATACAATGGTGTTGCTACCTTGTTGAAATCCTTGATGAAACACCTATAATATCCTACATGGCCCAAGAAACTCCTAACATCCTTCTATTTTGCAGGTGTGGGTAGGTTTGTGAGCACCTCAATCTTGGCAGGATCTACTTGAATTCCTTTGTGGGAGATGTAGTGGCCAAGAACTGCACCTTCCTGCATCATCATGAAGCACTTTTCACTATTTAAGGATAGGTTTTGGTCTTCACATCTTTGTATAACTCTCATGATATTTTCCAATGCTTGATTAAAATCAGCACCATAAGTGGTAAAGTCATCCATATAAATTTCCATGCAATCATGAGAAATGTCTGAAAATATGCTAATGACTACCCTTTGAAAGGTTGCAGGTGCATTGCATAAGCCAAATGGGAGTACTGAGTAGGCATAGGTCACCCATGGACAGATAAATGTGGTCTTCTCCTAGTTCTCTGGTGTAATTTGGATCTGATTGTAGCTGTTGAATCCATCTAGAAAAGAAAAGTATTGCTTTCCTGCAAGTGTGTCCAAAACTTGATCGATGAAAGGTAAGGTAAAATGGCCCTTTTTGGTGGCAGCATTAAGTTCCATGTAATCAACACAAACTCACCATTTCCCTCCTTTCATGGGCACAATCACTAATGGAGACACCCACTGGCTATCTAAAATGGGGTGGATAAATCCTACATCTAGCAATTTTTGCAGTTCCCCTTTTACAATTTCTCTTAGTGTAGGGTTAATTCTTCTTTGTGGCTACCTCATTGGGGTGTAATCATCTCTGGTATAAATTTTTTGTGTACAAATTTTAGGGTCCAATCCCTTCATATCATGATAATCCCATGCAAATGCATGCTAATGGGTCCTTAATAAGTTTGCTAATAATAATAATTGTTCTTCAGTTAGTTTGTTGTTAACATTCAGATACTTTCCTTCTGACACCTGTACTTGTGTCATGAAATCTATCATGGCTACTTCATTAACACATGGTACCTGTAGTTCATATGGCAGCAATGTATGGGAAATACCTATTTCTGCAAAAAGTATGTTTGTAGGAATGGTGGCTACAGGAAGAGTGGCTATAGGAAAAACGTCTGTAGGAATAGTGGCTACAGGAAGAGCAAGTAGAAGTGTCTTGATTAGAGTAGCAGAATGAGAATATGATGCTTCATCCACTTCACAATGGTTTTGAATGATGTAAGCCAATACTTCATCCTCATCTTGGAGCTGCATGAAAGAGATTTTACCTAACATCATAAGTTGCGTGATAGAATTAACTTCCTCGGCCTCTTCACCAACATGTGGCCATACAGGATTATCCTCATCATGAGATGGTTGAGCAAGAGGATAAAGAACAAAATTTTTAGTGCTCTTCCCATCTGAAATAGTCATGTCACCTGACCAACATCCAATATATGCATCTACAGTTGCTAACCATGGCCTTCCAAGAATAATGGGATACCCACCTAGTGTAGCTTTAGGAGAAAGAATCATGAAGTATATTAGGTACTCCTAGGAGTCTAAAACTACCACAAGATCCTCCACTATACCATCAGGCTTAATAGTAGAAAAACCAGCAAGCTACAAGACAGTAGGAGTATATCTCATGCTTGCAATGTTTAGTTGTTGTCGGATGTCCTTGGTCATTACATTTATTGTTGCCCCTAAATCAATTAGAGCATTCTTAATTTAGATCTTGTTTATAACAACTACTACCATAGGACTACCTGGGTCATTGTACTTGAGGATAGTCACTTTTCCAAGCATGATGTCAGCTAGCTATCCCACCACATGAACTGTAGTTGGGTCTTTCTTCTTCCTACCTGGCTTCTTGAGGCATGCTTCCTTGATTGCCTTTCCATAAATTGGAACATCCTTTATGGTCTAGAATAGAGGGATCTAGACACATATATGCTTCAGTTGATCCAAGATATCAAAATTTGTATCCTCTTTTTCTTCCCTCTTCTTGGCAACTTCCAATCTTTGAGGAAATGGTGGTTCTTGTTCAGTTTGCTTGACTTGGGATGGTTCAAGATTTTTAGGTGTACTTGGCTAAATGGGATCATTCAGAGGTTCCTCCTCCTCTTCAACAGGAAGCTCAATGATAATGGGCTTGGAAGGGGTTGGTAGAGTAGTTCCTGAATGCAAGTGGATGTCAATTACACTCACAACATATGTAGGGAATTGATTTGAATTAGCAGAGTATGCAGGCTGCTGTTGTGGTTTGTTATTTGGATTGGGTATGGGCTGAGCTAGTAGTTGAGTAGTTTTAGGTACATTTGAGCTTGAATTAGTAGGTGGAGGCATTATAGCAAGTTGTTGGGGATGAGAAGGTGGTTGCATGTAACTGGTTTTCTGGGTAGGCCATTGTTTTCCTCCCCTCCATTGATTCGTTTGTTGCCAATTTCCTGGAGGTGGCTACCAATTTACTTGAAATTGTTGCCAATTCCCCTGAGATTCCTGCCACTAGGGTGGAGAGTTTTGATGTTGGTCCAAGCATTTGGAGGGTTACTCTAAGGCTATGGTGGATATCCTCCATAGCTGGATGGATATGGGGGTTTTCATTGGTTGCCAGATGAATAGGAATTAAAATATGGCCCAGCATAAGAGAGTGGATCTGGTGGCATACCTTGTCTTGAAGCTCAAGGCCTCCTTTGTGCAATATAGTAGACTTGGTATTCTGCAATACATGGATTGGCTTGAACTTGGGTGCAATCTGCTTTCCTTCAATATTGGCTACCATCTTGCATCTGCAATCCTTCTTCTTTTGTCCGCAATAGGGGCAATACTCTGCCAACATTGCCTCTTCCTCCTCTTGCTTCTCCTTGGCTTGAAGTGTATCTAGCTGAGTAGCTAGATTGTTTATAATATCTTGCTTGAAGTCATCTAGCAAATGAGTAATCTCCATTCTTGAAACTCCACCAGTAGTTGACTTACCCATGGAAGATTGGTAAGCTCTCCATTTCTTTGAAGTTTCCCTATAGTAGTTCTAACATATTTTCTTGATATCTTCCCAAGGAGCTTGGAAGATATCTCCTCCTCCCATCAGGTCCAAGGCATCAGTGCAGCTATCATTGATTCCTCTTAGGAAAAACAACTTTTGTGAGTCTTCATTGAGTGTATGGTGTGGATATTTTTGAAGGCAAAACATAAACCTTGCAATATAATCTTCCAGGCTCTCATCTTCCTTTTGTTGCATCTTGAAAATTTCACCTCCTCTCATGTCACTACCCCTGCAATACTCCTTGTATTTCTCAAGGAAATTTGTCTTCATGTATTCCCAAGTTTCCACAATATCTCTTCCTAGGCTCATGAACCATCTTAATGCAGCTTCTTTTAGAGTGGTAGGAAATAGCTTAATCTTATGGGCATTGGTGGTATAATCATAACTCCCACGGAGTATGTCAAACTCAAACAAAAAGGTATCGGGATCTTCTATGACAAGTCCATAAAACTTGGGGAGTTTTGAAGCAGGGATACTTTTGATGTTGTCAACTTCATTCTAATGGGCAATGGGGAAAGGAAAAGCTGGTTGGTTAGGTCTGTTCCTATTTGCATCACACATGCATGCTTAATACATAGTTCCAAAGAAAAGGGGTTCTCAAGCTAATTTTGGTCTTCAAAGGAGACTTCAGAGCTAGTCAAATCAGGAAATGCATCAACAAAGGGGTGTGGATCTTCTTCTTCTTCTTCTCTTGGTAGGTTCTGATATTCAACTAGCTATAATGGATTAGGATTGTTAGGAAGGAATCTCGCATAAGTATCCCTTCTCCTTCCTCTATGCATGTGGTATCAACTCACTATCAGCCAACTCACACAAAGAATTGGTAAAGAATAAGGGGGTCATTACTTCCTAAATGAGGGTATACTAAGAACAACTTCCAGAAACACTACAACAAGAAAAAATACCAATGACTCTAAAGAACTCCCTAGTTTGACACCATCCCCGGCAACGGTGCCAAAAATGTTCACCTCCTACAATGATTCAACAACTAAGCCTTTACAGCTATGATTCAGAGATTGGACATCTAACCTGAATAGCTATTTCAATCATCATGAAGATGCATTTAACTTGTCAACCCAGGGATGTGAACTTGAAATGGGTCAACATAGTATGTGCACTAGGAACCCAAAGTAGCCATTTTCATTCTACAGCTAAGAAAGACACAATGTTGAAAGTAAATTGCTTAGAAAGGAATAACATGAATGCTAACCATTAATCAACAATTAAACCAAGCTAAAATACATGATAGAAATGAAAATTTGAGCAACAAACAAGGCACTACTATGTCTACTTTGGCTGTAGGAACAGTCACAAAATGGAATTCTAGTGGTTGCAGGAACAGTTAGTGCCAGATTTTTAACTAATTACTAAATAGTAAGTAACTAATACTAAACTAATACTAAACTAAGGGATAGATTACTCACCAATTGGCCCCACTTGGATAAGTATCCTCTAAAACTAATGAGAACTCAGATGCTCGAACTCAAAACTTTATTCTATTCACTGTAAATCATGAGTACAAAAGAGTAATATATCTATAATACTGAAAACTCAAGAACGCAATTAAAATATCAAATTGTACAACCTATAGAGAAGGAGCATCAGATCTTTATTTATACTATCAATTAAACAAGGCAGTCAACTCCATGAACTGGGAGGATGCCATTTAGGGAAAATAGAGAAAGTGGAGTGGCGACGGTTACGTGTGCATGGAATCTAGTCAGACATGCAGGTCCAAATATAGATTTAGCACAACAATAATGCTCACATCTACTCAACCAACATTAAAATCCACTACAAGGCAATTACATTCAGTTTGCATGAGGAATCTCCTGCCATCGACCTCCTTTGACTTTTGAGTGATTCCTCTGCTGGGCATTATGGTGCATGCCCAGCTGGCAATGTCTTCCTCAATTTAGCATCCTCAAATTAAATCTGCATGGCAATATTAGTATGCACAATAATTGCATATTTGTAACCACCTTAAGGAACATTCATTAACCACATACAAAATTAATATAGACAATCCATTTAACATGTCATTTATCATTAAATGTTTGCAGAAATAAGATTAAGCCAAATGCCTATAGTTTGAGGAAAATATCATAAAAGTATCAACACCTAATTTCAAAGTCCATGGTAACTTCAACAAATAAACCAAGAATTCTACCCAAAACTAGACCATATTCTAGACTCATCAATCGCTATCTTGGATGTCTGTGGAGGTGGAAACACCAAAATGGGGGTTTGACTGAGGCAGTCCCATATACAGCCCCCCAATAATTTTCTTCTTTCTTGTGTGCAGGTGGAAGTGTACTTGGAGCTAGTTGGTGAACAAGCTCTTTTATGAGATCATTCTGGTCACCCTAGAGCTTTAATCTACTTGCTTTATCATATTCGTTTGCATATTTCCTATTTCATAGTGTTATTTTGTTCTCCTAAAAACCATTAGCCAGGTCGTCAGTCTTTTTTTTGACGGTTCACATTGTATTTTTAGTCCTCTTTTCATACAGATTCCAACTCACCTGAGAGATGCTAGCGCACCACGCTTTCATCCTTGACCAGAGAGCTACCTAAGGCATAGTGTGGAACATGAAAACTGGCTCGCCTAGCCCCATTCTGAGTTTCAAGTCTATAGATTGGTTGAAGGATCTTATAGTCCTCATCATTCTCATCCCTCATTTCCAAACACTCCTTTTTAAGCCAAGGTAAGTTAGGGCAGCTTTCCACTCTTGGCTCTTTGTGACCTAGGGCCTTGAACATAGTTGGTCCTCCTCTCTTACACTCCACAAGTTGATAACTGGTTTTGTAGATATGGCCAAGTTATTCAAATTACTTATATCTTTCATAATTCAAGAGTGTTCATGATTTGATGTAGTATAGAGTGAGTTTCATGTGTTAGTTTGCATAGAAGATAAATTGGATCTGCTCAGGATGAATGTGTTTTACTGATACAAGCTGGTGCGAAGAATTTTTTGGATCCCAAGTGGTTCGTAGATTGTTCCAAATTGTCTAGAAGTGTGTTGTGTGGTTCACAAGTCATCTTTGGGTTTGAGGAAGTGTATACTTAATTGATTAATGGTGTTTGCATGGGTAATGGCCGACTTAGTGTTTACACTACATGTGAAGGATAAATATTGTTTAAGGATGCATGTGGTTAAGTAGTGTTGTTGATTTGGGTCCCAATTAAGTTTTGATGTGGTCTGCATTCACTTCTACTCACCATGGAAGTGTTTTGGAACTGACCTAATTTGAATTTGCACGTTTCAGGTGCATAGCCAGCCTTGGAAAAGGTTTCAAGGTTGAGGACAATATTATGAGTTGAATTGTTGAAGGAGGTCAAGATAGATGAAATTTGAAGTGTGTGATGTGAATGATGTAAAATGTAGGCTATGAAATTGAGTAGAGTAGTGTGAACTTTCAAGTGTTGGATTATCGGATACAATGAGGAAAAGGTGTTTACAATCATTCAAACGGCGAAGGTGTTGGATCTATTGTGGTGGATTTTCTATTGCATTGAGATCATGTTCTTTGTGTAACACTTCTTCTCTATCTTCTTTTTCTATTTTGGCAGTGAGCCTTTGGTTGTGACTCTTTTTGGACATTGTGTCCTATTCTAGTAGTGAGCCATTGTAACCAATTTTTCAATTACTTAAATTGTGAGCTAATCATCATTGTGGTTTTCCCTTCTTGGGTTTTCCACATAAAATCGATGTTCTCTTGTCCATTGTGTTAAATTTGTTTTAGTTTTGGTTTCTGCTTTTCATGATATTTCATCATAATAGATTAATGTTTTAATGAATGCACATGGATCTGAATGTTAATGAGGGTTTTGATATTTTCATAAGATACAACTGATTCACCCCCTAGGTCTTAGCTGCCTTGTTCATTCAATAGAGGAAATAATAGATACACAACAACACTCAAAATCCATCACAATTAGTTACAAAAGTAATACAAAGCATAGGGCCAACTAGGCCAAGTAGGAAAATACATAGTTGTAAGGGATATGTCCCCATTTTACTTATATGTATAAGAAAATATGACTATGTAGAGTATAAGATGTAAGAAGTACATGACCTATAGAATATAAGAAGAACACAAAGACATTATATGTATTATTAAATATATAGTAGTAAATATATGTATAATGAAGTTTATGTATCTGTTATTGGTTATGAATGTTTAAATTCTATGCATGATGTATTCTTAAATCTTTGTTAAGGTATCATATGTGCATATTATATATCATAAAACCTTTGATTGTTCTCCTACTATAATCACTAGGGTATAAATACAACACACAAAAATCCTAGGCTAAAAAATTTGGCATGTGATCCCACTTTTCTTGAGAACATTTAGTTTCATTTTTGAGATCTTAGTAAAATGGTAGAGAATCTAGATCAAAGTACCAAATAGAGATTGCAAAGTAAAGGGAGTTATTAACAAGGATATTTACAAAGAAAGAAAAAGAAAATTATGATTTGTGATAGATTCACTAAGGTCTTAGCCTCATGAGAGGGGGTCAGGCACCTAGGGGATGAAAAATGGAAAGGGCGAGATCTTGAAGAGATCCTTTAAAAGATGTGAAAACTTGAAGCAGGCAAACTATAAGCACCATGGGATGGATAAAAGGACTAGTGAAACACCAAGCCTTTAAACTCTCGTGGAAAAATGAGATAACAAGAGATTAAGAGAGATTAGAGAGGAAATTTAATTGACAACATAGTTGAACATGAAAGATAATGACATAAATAAACCCAAGAATTTCAAGAAAGATACCAAAAAATAATGGAGAAAAATAGAAAGATGGAAGTAGAGCATGCCAAAATGGTTTCTATTAAAGAAGAAGTAGAGAATTCTAAAAGGGTTGTTTCTAAGGAAGAAGTAGAGCACACCAAAAGGGTTTTTGCTAAGGAAAAAATAGAGCACACAAAAGGGCCAACAAATAAATAGGAGAATACATATTTTTTGGACGAAAAAGATACATATGATTGTTCCATAAAGGTTGTAGCTAATAATAAGATATAATTACATCAACACTCTAAAATAAAATAATTTGCATCTTGATAAAGCAACAAAAATCTTCACTGATTTAGCAATAAACATCAATAAATATGGGATATCTAGGAATTTTTGGGAAGAAATTTGTAATAGCATGGAGGCTCCAAAAATTTTGGTATTGACTCAAAAACCACATATAGAACCAAACTTAATTAATATTTAGATTACCATTAATTAAATATTTGAGAAATGTGTAATGACCTCCATTTATATAAATTAACAAAATTAAACAAATTACACATAAACAAGCATATATAAAAATGATGTGCATCCCAAGTTCAAGAATAGAGACAAGTAATTTTATTAAGACAAGAAATTTAGAGTACATATGTTGATAACATGGCAAAACCTAAAGGAACATATTCTTTACAATAGACCACATGGTCAAGATCAAGATTATACAATGAACCATGATAAGAATTTCCTAATAGGATTCTTCCGACTTTAACTCCTTCGACCATGTATGAAGGGTGAGAACATTGTTGAAGCATGTGTTTCCACCCTACCACAAAGTGATTCACTTCCCCAAAATCCCTTCTAAAAGGATACCCGAGCCAGAAGGAGGAAAACAAGCTATGTAAATTTGACTAAAGTAATGAAATTGTGAAGTGACATATCTACTTCTAATGATATCATGAATATCAACACAAACAAGGAACACTCTAGATTCATGCATATACCAATCACATAAAGCATAATGAATGTAATTCTAGCACAGTTAGAATGCACACATGCCTATGCAAATATAACAAATTTCATGCTTCATTAATCATAGAATTCTAGAGGATGCAACAATAAGAGAATATGCAAATATTAAGTTAAGAAGGTATAGCTCATCTATGTATGTGAATACATATATTTAAGAATGTGTTTATACTTATATATGAGTATGCATTCTCTTGCAATAACTATCAAAGTTTGACAAAGAGAGAGAGAGGGAGAGAGTTCCTATTTCTACTTCCATGATAAACCATGATGCATGAGAGGAAATGCCATCAATACGTCTAATCTTTAATAAGATAAAGTATCGTTTAACATTTATTTATCTTTTTATAAGGTCTCCAATTGATTTTCATTGAATAATATGTAAACTCTAAATGATGAAAGAATTCCAAACTCATCCTTCATATTTAATGTTAAGCTTAATAGTCTTTCCCATTATGAGAGCTTTGCATTCTTAATATAAGTAATAATATAATTATGTTTTCTACCGATTAAAATAATTATTAATTATCAATCAATAACTCTAAGAACGTCCATTAAATATGTATTTACATCATGCAATTAAACTAGTTGATTTTCCAAAATGATAGAGATACATTCTAAAATAAAATAAGAATTCTTCAATTAAATAAAATTAAATGCATTCAAATATATTTTACATTGGTGATTCTTTTTATATATATATATATATGGTAGACATTCATATTAGGATTTACTAACCAATATTTACTTGAGTCTTTTAACTTATATTGTTTTTTTTTATTGGAAAGAAGCGATTTTATTAATAAAAAATACAAGAACAGGTTACAAAGAAACAGTCAGCTGAAACTGAGCAGAACAGCAGAAAGGCAAGACATCATAACATAATGAAAGTGTCCACCTATTTATTATTGTTGCAATTGAAGTCTTTTTTTCTAACTTATATTGTTGCAATGCCTTATATTTTTTAAAAATATCATGATCTCTATTGAAAGTGTCCACCAAAATTATTTTAATGAATGCATTTATAACTTTACTATTATTAATCAAGGGGTATACATACGTCTTTCCAAATGAACTATGCCATTCCTAGTACCATATGCTTGCTACAAGATTTCCTGCCTGACGGTACGTCTCTACCCGAAATAGAAAGGTTAATGCATAAGCCAAGGATATTGTCTCAGCAGAAAATTTATCACACATACCATTTGAAAAGAAGACGCTTACTAACCTCAAATTCGACGTGCTCAAGACACCCCCTTCCAGTTTTTATCTCTTGATCCACATATAATATCAACCATTAGAATTTCCTTATTGATCTCGCTTATTTCTTTCATCATATCGATAATGATTGAATCTAGAAAGAGTGAGATTAACTACACATAAAACTGGACCTGCCCTATTAACTAGCAGCTAATTGCTACAGGTTTTAAATCGTTAGAACTCCAACGACCAGACTAGAAATGAAGGGCTATGCAAAATAGGAAAGGTCATGATCAGGTCAATCTGTTAATGGATAGGGAAAGTTGAGTACTCAGAAGGAAACTATAGGAAGATATGTTTGCATCCCCCTTGTCGACGCAAAAACCAAAATACATGAACAGTTAGACACTAATGTTTCAAGCAAAGGTCACCACATGCATGCAATGATTATAGAACATGCACGCATGAAGGTATAGAATAGATGCATGAAAGCTATTTTGAAGAATGACCCAAAGAGTTGTCATCGAATGGATGATAAAAAGATTGCAGACCAAAAATCCAACTTAATAGACTATATAAAAATAAATGTTTGGCTGAAGGAAAATGTATACAATGAATAATGATTCTAGTTAACGTGTTTATTCTGGCTCTAGGAAAATTCATCGCAAGCAATTCACCGTCATGGAAAATTCACCTCCAACAATTCATCAAGTTTTTGAAATATATATTAAAAAATATTGGTGAATTGCTGGCAGTGAATTGCTGACGGTGAATTTTCCTTCGATGAATTGCTGGCGATGAATTTGCCGGATGCCGCTTATTCCATGCTCTCCATCAGTTACAGGTAAAACTATTTGTTCGAGCATCCCTTTTAGAGGCGAAGGATGGTCTCTTACCACCATTATCAACACAAAAGGATGAGGGAAATGCATAATGACATCATTCAAGAACTACCATTCAAGAGCTCACTGTTCTTAGAAACATTTCCATGAATGGAAGAAATGTAAATCTACTGAAATGCCTTATTCGAAAAGTAGTTTATTTCTAATATCTACGTTAACCTATTCATTTAAAGGCATTTTAAATAGCAAAGCACAAAATGGAAATATAACAAATTCAAATGTTCAAACCAACACGGCTTTCATTAATCTATATGTACCTTGAGTGAAGTAATTATACCTGATTCTAGGAATAATGTCATTTAGTTTTTCCTTTGTAAATATAACGATGCATTCCTGCACTCTTGTTTTTATCTTGTCCATGCCGCCTCATCTCACATGCAGTTGTACCAAAGAATTTCTAGCACTATTGCTTGATTAAATCTCTTTTGTTATGCTATGTTGGATAATGGTAATCTTTTTCCATGCTAGACCATGGGGTGCTGGTTTCATGCCTTGAGATCACGCTTCCATGAGTGATTTTGTTAACAATTTGCGAGTCTTGTCTATCCTTTCATATTGTACTCGCGGCTACGATATAATGGTTGCATATATGAAGTTTCTCCTTATACCGCACATAGATAATGAATATTTATTTCCATGAGACAACATATCTTTGAGGTGCTTTTCTCAATAACTCATGTGCCTGGCTATGCTTCTGATTTGCATGTGCGTCTTTCAGGAGTGTCTCATTCCCCTCTAATTCTATGACCGCCCTGACAGACATGTATTTAGAAAAGAATTACCAATTCTCAAGACAAGTCCGATTGCCGCTCTATATATGGGTATTGACACTGGAAACTATTTTGCTTTACACCTCCCTCCGTTACAGAAATCTCTGGAATAGAAATCACTAGTAGCGTTCGAGCTAGTACTCTCTATGAAAGATTGTTATCAGGAAAGTTTGATGGAATGGAAAAATAAGAATGCCGATGCGAGGAATGTGGAAAAATGTGAGAAAATAATAATAAGGTGGGTTCATCTGCATGGACGACAATAAAAAGGATTTTAGCAGAGGGAATGAAAGGCGTCGCTCCATCTACTACTCCCATTTCATCCTCACTAATGTGCCCCCACTACTACCTCCCGTTAGTTGCATGTGTAACTCCATATTTTTCCCTTTCAATCGTGGCCTTTGTGGCCACTTAAACTTTCAAGAATAAGTTATAAAATAGTACAACATGTAATTTAATGGTTTTAATGTCATTCAAGTTTTAAATGTACGAATGGATTATTTCATACATTATTCTTAACAATTAGTTCTAATAATTTTATTTATTTATTTTTGAATTATACTTGAATTTTATGTTGCACAAACGGTTGTTGTTGCACCAAAAGATCAACCTATTAATACCCAATACAACCATTAGAGTTAACGAATCCACGAAAGGTGGTTAAGCCATGTCACAAACCCAAGCATTGTGTTGCACAACACAAGGAGACCAAGGGCACACACCTTGCAACAATCCTCCAACGCAGGTGAGGGGTTCAAACCCATGACCCAGGCTTTGATACCAATTATTGCACATACGGTTGTCATTGTACCAAAAGATCGACTTGTTAATCCCTGACACAACCACCAAAGTTAATGAATCCACAAGAGGCGGTTAAGCCATGTCATGAACCCAAGCGCTATGTTGCACAACACAAGGAGACCAAGGGCACACACCTTGCAACACTTTATTTATTTTATTTAAGAATAACACAACAAATCAATTTAAAAAGTTAAATGTCAAAAGTTTATATTATTATTATAAGTATATTTATAATAATCTTATATTTTATATTAGGCGATACTCAGACAACATTTTTTTTCTTAATAATTTAGCTTTCTCAGTTTAATAGTTAAATTATGCAATGAAATGGGACATCCTTCCCCTCTAGGAAGAGACATCATCCCAACATAAACACTAAGCAAATAGAGTATCTCAATATGCTAACAAGTAATCCTTCCAAAACAAGATCTCCAAGGCTCATACCAGACGTGGTAAGTATAACCAAATGAAATGTCCAATTTTATTTTGCAAATACTCAAGATAAGGCAAGAACACACATTTGACAAAACAACATGCATCTATTTCTAAGTGATTGTGTGAATTGCATTACTACCTTTTAATTTCACAAAGCTAGTTTACCTCTCTCCAACAATGTTCTCTCCCTCATGATGGTGATGATCTTTTTGTTTACTCATAGAAATAACACTGCACTTTAGTCCATGTTAGTACCCATATTCAAATTCAAATTCAAACTCTTTGATACATTTTTCTTATCTAGTTAAGATTTAATCATCTCATTAAATTTAAACAATAAGAACAACTTGCATATTTCATAACTTCAAAATTGCATTCATGTACATGTATAATTGTGGTTACCATACCCTTGTAGTTCGTTAAGTTGACCAAGTTGCTTGTTATTCCTCTTCAACGTTCCTTTCTTTTCTTATACACTCTCGTGCTATTTTAGCTCATTCAAATATCAATGCCTCATAGAAAAATCAAATGTGGTAAGGCAAAAGACTATAACTCCCAAATATGAATAGTCTTAAATTAGATCACAACTTGATCATATATATGTATATAGAAATATATATAAAATCTATTCACATGCATCCTTTCAATAGTGATACACGTGTGTCTACGATTCATCTACACATTTTATTGAACTATCAGAAAGGCATATTGACCTTATAAAGTTACACTCATATAGAGATTCAAATGCTAATATACATGAGTAAAAGGTAAGCAATAATTAACTCAATAGAGATATTCACAAGGTGAGAAATATTTGCAGACATGTTACATCTTCACATAAGAAAAATACAACATTATACCAATGATGATGCATAATACAAATAGTAAACAAGTAATGATATGTGAACATAATCTATAATGTCTTTGGCTACCATCAATCTACGCATGGATAGTCAAAAAATGAAAGCATGATAAATAGGTGTTTTTCCACCCAACCATGAGGTTATACTTCCACAAAGATCTTACTACCCGAAGATCTACTGACTCTACAAGTCCCTAGCTACCTAAAAATATTTTGAGGGCAAGGGGAATCTAGTGCATGTCTAACATATCTACATGCATTTCTATCCACTAGAACATGTAATGATCAATGCTAGGATGTGGCAAAGAATTATATTGAATAAAGTTTGCTAGGCTAAATCATTTTTTTAATGATCTGGGCTTTGGCCAAAGCGTTTGTAAATATTGGAATGTTCTCAAAAAGAGGAAGTCCTCTATTGTTCAACATTTGACACCCATCCTAGAGAGTAAAAACCTTCATCACTCATACTTGAGCATATCAAGCATATACATGAAAACAATCTTTAGCACACCTTGCACAGATGGAAAGAATACATTAAATTCAATTCATATAGAGCAATTTAAGTCTTCTCATGATTATCCACATAATGCATTTCACATCATTCATCATACATAGCAACATATATGCCACTCATCACAAAGTTGTAAGATAAAATTCAATCATGATATTAATACAAGATTGGTACATTCTATGTAATCTACTCCCTCAAACATTCTATCATTGTGCATGGTGAACCTGATAGGTTACAGTTCTTAAAACAACATAGAACCAACTATTTTAAACATTTGGAATAGTTACCAGAAGATTTAAAATAAAACTCAAAAGAGATAAGAATCATTAAATTCAACACTAAGTCAAAAAGTATCGACAATTTCAACATTAAATCGTGAAATTGACAATTTGTTATATGTGGGAGACCTCTTCTCTTGTGACTCCACATTTTGGTTGGATATTGGACTTGGACTCTTTTCTTTGTTTGATCCATTTCTCTTTGATCCATTTGAACTTCATTTGTCCATTTGAATTTTTTTTTGATTCAATAGCCTTTGACATTTGATTTTGGACTTTGTATTTGTAAGAATTTTCTTTTTGTTGGTTCCAATTGGTAGGTTTAATGAATTGGGAATGATGGTTTATGGTGTGTGATGATTTTGGTTATTAACATCTTTTTATTTCTTTTTATATACTTTTAAGACAATCTAATTATGTTTATGAAGTATCTCTCAGACAATATCTCCATAGTATGTTATCCTATTATGCATACCTTGCCACCTTGAACCCATTTTGTGAAAATGAAATATGGTGACTTATTCATATAATTGCATGGATTAAATATGAAAATATATGTATGCGAATGGATGCTATGATTTGATTATGGTAGTTAGCTATATATATGTGTTAGATGGGCTAAACTCTTTTGCAGCTTAACACGCAGTGGCAAGGAAGGAGTATTTATAATAACTACCAAGTTGCAGAGTAGGGGATTAATGAGTTCGAGCTAATCAAGCGAAGGGAACTATCATGGAGTTGAATGTGGTCATTATAGAAGAATAAATGTTGAAAGATGTATGTTCCTAAATATTGAACAGTTATCCATGTGTTTCACATGCAAGTTGTCTTTATCCGAATAAGTCTCTTTTTCTAGTTGGTTAGAAGAATAAGTCAAATCATTATTTCACCTCCTCGTATCTAGGAGTGAGATTTATGATTGTTTTTAGTTAGTTAGTTGGTAGTTCGAATAAGACTCTCCCCATTCTGTATAAAGTCAGGTGATGAGCTCATAGATTAGTTAGTTGATTTTGTTACAAACTTTCAACAATTAGTAGTTTTTCAATTGATCAAGGATATGTTATTACAATGAAGTTATGGAATAAAATCTGAAGAAGGATTTTGTCTAATATCTGGTGTTGTATAATGAATGACATTGTATGACTTATGGATGTATGAGAATATGAATTAGATCTGGTTTTTAGTTAACTGAAGTAGTCTTCTGAGCTGGCTACTCAAGTACTAATCATCACTTCATTTACATTTTAGTTATTTATATGCTTTCATTAATTCTATTTTCTTTATCTTATACTTGAATTGCAAGTAAATGGTTTATGGATAAGTTAGAAGTTGTGTTTATTCATGGACAAAGATATGAAATAGTTCTCCAAAGATTAGGATTTATTGTCTTATCAATTTAAATAGTTTTAGATTGATTTTGTATTCGCATATTTTTAGCAAACACCTATAGCTTATGCTACAAGTACCCATAGCCACTAGGTTCTATAACTACTTTCACTATTTTTACAATTATGTTAATTCCAGCAAGTAGAATAGTTTGAATAAGTTAGAGTAAAGTAATTTAGGTCAGTACAAGCCTATGAGGACACATATAGTGGAGTTCCATCATGAGTTTACGCACCCTGGTCAATAATTTAATGTAGGCCTACAATGTCAAGAGGACTGTTCAGCTTGGTACATCCCTGAATTGTGTAAAATTTACCAAGTCTATGACACATTAGTTTTCCTCTACATTTTTGGCACCATTGCAGAGGATGGTGCTATCTTCATAGACCTTTTTTTTTACAAGCTTTCATAGTTAAACATTCATAGTTAAAATTTCTCATTATGCATTAGGACCGGTAGATTTCATCTTCAAAACCTAGAGTTATACTAACATTGTGCAAGGTTGTTTCCATACAAAGATAAATCTACTGTATGCATAGGTGAAAAGATAACCAAGGAAGATTCCTCCCTTCAAAAACCCAAGCTAGAGAAGACACTGGTGGTTTTGTTGAGTTTACTGCGAAGATTGTTGAAAGGGGAGACACTTCCTTTCCATCTTCATCATCATCATCATCTTCTACTTGACAACTAAAGGAACCTTCTAAACAATGGGGGACACATCACCAGATGATCCAGAACATGGAACCTTTGAGTTCCCTATTACTGATCAAGCCAGAGCCACTACGTTGAAAAACATTCCACCATCAACATTACCAGTATTTTATGGCTTGGTAACAGAGGACCCAGATACTTTCCTCTTTGAGTTTAATTTTTTGTACAGATTACACTACTGATGCACACCGACTTAAGCTCTTTCTGGCTACTCTAAAGGATTCTGCTCTTAGATGGTTAATGGGTCTTGACGGAGATGTCCTAGACTAGGAGACTATGAAGAAAAGGTTCTTGGAGAAGTACAAGGACTATTGTAGAGGATTAGACCAAAGAAAAGATGGCATTTCTCAATGAATCAAAAGGAGGATGAGCCACTAGAAGATTATATTGAAAGGTTTTAGTTTGCCTTGAAGAAAAACCCCCACCATAAATTGTCAGAGGAATCCCTTAAGTTGGTATTTTTAAGGGGGATTAATGAAGATAGTATGGATGCCCTCAACCTTATTGGGGGAGGGGATATTTTCAAATAACGATTTGAAGAAATTTTGAAAGTCTATAGGAATTATTCCATGACTCTTTCCAAAAAACCACAAGGGGAGAGGTCATCCATCACAAGTAAGTCCTCTAATGGGGTTTCTAAAGTAGAAATCAATAATTTATTAACCAACATGAAACATGATATAATCAGTCATCTAGCAACACAGTTGGACACCCTCCATATCAAAAAGAAGCAGGAGGAAGCATAAGCCATGCTCACTGAGTACTAACCAAGTTGTAGGCAGAGGAAAGCCAATTGCAAGTGAAAAAGAGTGGCTAGTATCAAACAAGAAAGCGTTGAAAAACCAGATTTCCAGGAAATGGAAGGTGATGATGGAAAAAAATTCTACATAGCACAAAGGAGGCCTTGGCAGCAAAGACAAGGCATGCCACCAGACCCCCTTTCTTTTAATCCATCTTCCCCTTCTAGCAATCAAAAAATTTCTACTTGGAATACCCAGCTCTAAAAAGAAAATCAAAAATAGTGGTAGAATTTTGAACCATGGCCACAAGCCCAGTAAAATTGGAACCAACAACCAAGTCCATGGCCGCAAAAAAACTTTTAGGGTTCCAACTACAATCCACAATGGTCAACCCAACAGACTCAATGGCAACCTCAGTGGTAGAAAGGCCAGCAATGGCAGCAAAATATGAATTAATAGCAACCTATGTTACCTCCTCCTCCACCTCAACAATAAGCTCTAATGCCTCTATCAAATCCCTAGTCTTAGCCACCCAAACCATCCCAAATACCTTCCCAACCTGCACCTAACCCTAACACTAAGCCTATTCAATAGGCTTATACTAACGAAGCTTCCCAATATCCCACATATGGGGTAGAGGTGAGTGACCTTCATCTTAGATCAGGGAAGCAACTTGCCAGACCTTCATCTCCTAAAATTATTGAAGTAGAAGATGAAGAACCTACAAAGGAAGCCTCAGATAACCCACCTTTGGAATCCCAGTCTAATCAAGGGCTCCAACCCATATCACGTCTGAAGCCTCCATTCCCTGAATAATTGGCTATCTAGCAACAACATACACAAGCTGAAATAGACCTTTTAGGCTAGTTGAAGGGTGGCAGCATTAAAATCCTTGTGGGAGGAACCCACAACAATAGGATTGCTTATCCTATTTACAAGATCCTTTGGAAAGCATAATACCTACCAATTCCTCACAAGAAGTATCCCAGATAATTCATACTTTGTTACCCCAACAATACTTGCCAATCATACCTAGCCTTGATCTATCCTATGCACAAGATATGTCTATGCAATTAGAGTTCAAGCCTAGAAATATGTTGAATGTTAATAATGCATTAACTAATGAACAACATAAATCCTTGCATACTGTGCTACAGGCATGGGATTATAGTGATGAAAGGAATTGATCTTGCCTTATGCATGCATAAGATTTACATCAATGAAGGCTTTAGACCCATAAGGCATCCATAAAGGTGTATGAATCCAGCTCTTAGAGAAATTGTAAAAGTTGAACTGCAAAAGCTTTTGAATGCAGGATTTATATATCCTATTTCAGATAGTGAATAGATTTCACCATTAGTCATAGTACCTAAAAAGGGTGGTGAATGGAGAGTTTGTGTTGACTACAGGGAACTTAATACTGCCACTAGGAAAGATCATTTTCCACTGCCATTCATTGACCAAGTTTTAGATTCTTTGGCAGGGAAGAAATATTTCTCCTTTCTTGATGGTTTCAGTGGTTACAACCTATTGTGCAGTTTTTGCACACACGCCCCACTTGGAGTAGGGACCCTCTTTAGGATGTCTTTTGACCTTTGGTCTTATTGGATTTATCTTTTGAGGTCTTGACATGTTGATCTTGTTGGCTTTGCTTCTGCCTTGAGGCTTGAATTGGCTAAAATTGAGTTTTAGGCAAAATCCGGGTTTTCACCTAACTCCGGGATTTTCCAGCTCCGGCAAATTTACCAAACCCTGGTTCTTTGTCTGTTTCTGGCTGGATTTTTCGAAATCCGGGTTTTTTCCCGATTCCAGGATTTTCCGGTTCAGGCGGATTTTCTCGGACTTTGCCAAAATCCCGAACTTCGTTATACTCCCAGTTTCTGACTTTCTATGAAATTTGTGTCCATCCGGATTTCCGCGTATCTTGAGATTCTCTGAAATTTCATTTTTGGCTCGGGTTTCCGGATTTGTCAGACGCGTCTTGTCGTTCATTAATGACCAAGGTACCTTTGCTCAGATGAGTATATGGGTGGATTTGAAACCTTTTTGGAATCATTTAGATTTCATCTATTCACTTGTTGATTGCTCTGGCGATTAAGAGTTTCATTTGAGCTTTGAAGATTGATCCCAAGCAGCTTGCCTGTGGATTGTTGGGTGTCGGTGTCTAGATTTGTGTTGCTTGGGCGTGTTCGTTTTGCAGTTGTTTCTTCAAGTTCGAGTTTCATTTGGGATATTCCATGGTAAGTTGTCGGTGACCCTTCCATTTGTTCAGGTAATGATTGAGTTTCCTTTTTCAAGTTGATTGGTAACTATCTCGGGTCGGCCCTTGTTTGATCATGATTTTATATTTATCGAATTAGGGTTGGGTTTAAATCCACACCAAAGCTTTGTTGACCGTGCTCGTGTTCATCTATTCACTTGTGAGGGTGTGGGTATGAACCCGTCCAAATGGGACTTTGCCCCTAAGCGCACTATTTGTTCTTTTTGTAAAACTTAGGGTTTCGGTTCATTTGCCCGTATTTTCCAAGGTTCAGTAGGGTGATCATAATTTCATGGTTCTTGTTCAGCCCAGCCTGCTCTTACCTTGGGAAGTCCTTGTGCGCATTGATGGATCGCCCCAATGGTGGTTTCCCCTAAAATTTTAAAGCTTGTCTGGGCTCTCATGGCGGGGGGTCTAGTTATCGAAATTAGGGCATCATCGCTCTGCTATGGGAACTCATCATTTTGGGACGTAGAAACTTGAAAATCATTTGCACTCTGAATTTTTGTTGATTAGCATCGATTTTGAAACCATTAGAATCCGGGTAGAAAGGTTTGCATGATCATTTGGTCGCCAGTTCGCGTGTCGTCGTTCGTCAGGTTTCTGAGGCCTCGCGGAATTCCTTCGCATTCGGATTTTCCCAGTTTCAGCTGATTCCGCGGGGCATAACGATTTTTGGAGTTCTTCGAACTGTCCGCTAAAATCCATCTCACTCGGATTTTTCCGATTTTCCTGTCTGTTTTATTTCTTTCGATTTTTCGAAGATAGGATTAATGGAGTGAACGCTAAATGTCTATTTCCTGTTGCTAATGAACAAATTTCATGATAATCTAATATTCTTTTGGCTAAACTAACTATTTATGTGACTAATGATGTTTTGGCAGCAAGAATCCGTCTGGGTCGGATTTCTCTGAAATTCCGCCCCGACTGGATTTTCTCGGTTAACGTGTTTTTCCCGGACTGCTTTATTATTCCGAACTTTCAAGGACTGGAATTTTGTGAAGGATTTTAACTACTTTATATGATTCATGCTAACCTTTTGGCTGGAATATATGCATGATAATTGAATACTAATGATGTCCTTTGTGAATGTAGGCCGAATCAAGCAAGGCTGCAGCTGGGAAATCGAAGGGTGATACGGAAGGGTCTTCCATCTCAGAGGCAGAAAGGCTAAGATTAGACATCAAGAGCCAGCTCCCTGAAAGCAAGGTGTCTTCTGTGTGGGCCGAGGTGTCTGACACCAATGTTGGGGCCTGGAGATATGAAGAATTTAAGCAGAGGACGGCTCAAAAGGATCTGTCAAGCTTAAGGCAGGGAATGATGAAATCTGGGTTAGTGCATGTGGCAGGTTTCCCTCCAGCAATTCAATGTTATGAGCTAATTTTGGAGTGTGCCAGGCAATACGATTTCGATACACAAAGGGTTGTCAGTACTGAGGGAAGAGTTCTGGCTAATTTTAGTCCTGTCTCCATTTCCCAATCCTTCGACATGCCGGATCTGTCTTCTGTGTGTGCTTTGAACATAGACACGGCTAAAACATACTATGAGAATGAGCCAGCCAAAGCTCAACAGATGATCAACTCATGGTTAGAGAAACCAAAATCCCACCATTCCAAATTACCTAAGCAATTGCATAGGGTTAAATTCAGGTCAGATAAGTATGATGCAATTACATTCTTGAGTAGAGTGGCAGGATTGAAGACTGCTGGAGTGTTAGAAAACTAGATGGTCCATGTGATTAGCAAGATTGAACAAGGAACCAACTACCACTGGGCCGGGCTTATTAGCTCTGAGATTGATAAACAGTTAAGGAACATCCTGGAAACCAAGAGGTTCACCATGTCCTCTTATGTCATGTATGTACTAGCTAGATTCTACCCATACCGAGGTCTGAATCCACGAGGGACACTCGGATAGGACATAATCTATGAGATCTATCCGGAGTTGCACCTAGGACATAAAGACTACCGCAGGGCTAATGATGCATTCACTATGCATATCATCCGGATGCTTCAGAATGCTGAGCATGTGAGACTGTCGGATGGAGCAAAAGGATTAATAAAGAACTATGGGGCTTGGTTTATTCAATTTCCTACCTTTACCTACATTAGAATTGATGGATGTCCGATCGCCCCATACATGTTACCTAGGTACCCCACAGATCGTATTGTGCTATTGGAGATTGTCAGACAGATTTGTGAGTTTGATGCCATTGTGAAGAAGGAAAAGCATAAGACAGGCTTTGGTGGGGATTTTCCCCTTGGAATTGGTGTAGCAGAAATATGCCCTTCTATTCAATCGGCACATACGGCAGGAGATGAGTTGGCAGCATATGGTTTTTCCTTCCACTCCAAGAGAGCAAACTTTGATATTACTGGGGAAGCACAGAAGAAGGCTACCAGGGAGTACTGGCATAAGGATGACCTAGAGGACTATTGGGCCAACATCAAAGATGATCTTGAGGCCAGAAAGAACAGGTACTCCAAGCTCCCTGTTGATGCAATCTGACAGTACAATGTCAAGTTGATCCCAGATCAACTAGAGGATGATGGAAACCTGGTTCAGGATCATGCCTATGAAGCTGTGAAGGACAGGTCAATTGGGGATATCAACTGGAACAAAGATGAGGTCACAGAGTTGGAAGACCTAATGGCCCCCGTCATGAAATTCACCTCTTCCTGGTTAAAGCATAAAATTTGGGAGTTGGAGAGCGAGAAGGTAACTTGTACCTTCAATTTGATGGGAGACCTCAACCCTATATCTACTTTAGAGGAATCTGGGGAAGATGACCCCAAGGGGAAAACTGCAAAGAGCTCTCCTTTCAAGATAAAGATTAGGGGCCCTAGGGAAGGTAAGCCCGAAACAAAAAGGAAGCCAAAAGGAAAGAGGAGATGGTAGACTTTGAGGATTAGTAAGTCCTCTGATGAGGAAGAGTCAGAAAAAGTAGAAGAGGAAGATGTTCCTCCACCACCGAAGAAGGCAAGAACAACCAGGACTTCAAAGAAGAAGGGTCAGGTTGCCTCAAAGGATGAGCCTCCTATTGTGGATGTAGAGAGTTCAGGAGGGGAAAAGACCAAGGTCTATATGAGAAGATCAAGGACTCCATCCCCTAAGGAGCCAATGCAAAGGAAGGACCTTTCTCCGGAGATGACCAATGTAGAGCCATCTAGGGCTGCTTCTCCTCCACCCAGCGCACCTGAACCAGAAATTCCTGAGGAGCATGAAACTAGTGGAGAAGCGGAGCAATTCAAGGAAGGGGCACTCTTTGATGAGGCTACTGAGCTCGAAGTTGAAGAAGAAGAAAGGAATACTTCTCCTCTTGTAATGTATGAAGATTCTCCAGAAATTGGCAGAGGAAACGGATCGCCTAAACAAGAGGAGGACATTCCTGTTAGAACCCCATCACCGGTGCAAGAGATGGAACTTGAAGAAGGGGATCAAGGCGAACGGCTCCCTAAGAAAGAGGAGGATAAAATAGCTGAAAAGGAGAAGGAGAAAACTCCAGAAAAACAACAAGAAGAGGCAGAAACAGAGGAAATCAGGGTAGAACCTGTAGCCCCGGACTGGCTTGAAAAGGAGATTGCAAGGAAGAAGCAGGTGGTAGTTGAAGACACTCCCTTGGATTGGGATGAAATGCTATCTAAAATTGGCAAAGGGAAGAAAAGGAAGGCAGCTAAGGTAGTTTCAAAGGTGGAAAGAGATGAAACAAACAACCAGGTCATCCACATTGCCACCCCTGCCGCGGACAAAACTAGGGAAGAAGTCACTGGCTAGGATTACAATGTACAAACTATTAACCTTGGGCCGGCATCCATGGAGCAGGACATTGATGAGTATGAGGGGTCTAGTGTTGTGATCATCGGCAGGTTGAGAAAAGAAGCTCAGAAAAAGCATGAGCTGAGAAAGGAGAATGAAAGACTTAGAAAATGCCTGGAAGAGGTGATGAAGCCTCTGCAGTCCCTTCACCCATCTTCTTCTGCCACTCCTGGTTTCCTACCCAAGGAAACTATCTCTAAGATTGAAAAGATGAAAGCCTTTGCTCAAACTGCAGTGGATTGGCTAAAGAATGTGCAAATAAAGGGAGATGATTCAATTAAGGAGATCCTTTCAGTTGGGAAGGATGCAGCCCGAGCCAAGGAATTATTGGAGCATGTGCTATCATAGGACAAAGAGGACATTGACCTCTTGCTGCAAAAATCCAAGGTCATCATAGAGCATGGTAAAGAACAACTAGTTGTGGATGGGATCCTTCCTTCCTCCAAATTGGATGAACCTTGGGAGTGGTTTGAGGCTCTACAGATTCGGCATAAGGCCATGAAGAAGATTCAAAAACGGAGAAAACAATTAGATGGTGATCTTACTGGTGTCTATGAGGGTTGCATTGCATTCTTTGAAGTCATGACTGGAAGGAGGAAGATTGCTCCCAAATATCTGAGTTTAGAACAGCTAAGGGAGTGGTGGCATGAAGTTTATGCCCCAGATTCTGAGAGTGTTATAACCGGTCACCAGTTAGATGATGCAGCCACCTACTTGGCAGTAATGGATAGGTACCAGGCCCACAAGGAGGATTGGGGTAAGACTGTTAAACAGTCAAAGGAGGAGATTGGCTCTATTGAGTGTCGGATGAGGATCTTGCCTTTGCCACCTGTTGCCGAGCTGGATGGAATATTTTTGAGGGTTCAGGGATCGTTGGCCCAGATCAAGGATAAAGGAGGCGGTATTTAATGCCATTTTGAGATTTGTGCTTCCCTATTATCATAGGGCATGCATTGGACCAGATTGCATCGAGGATTGTGTCAAGGCCGACCTTGATGGTGGATGGCATTTAATCTGTGCCTTTTTTTGAATTCCTAAGGCCGACTTGTTTTGGGCGGTTATTCTTATTTTGTAAAATGTTTGGTTGGGCCGACATATCTTGAGAATTGCTATAAAAGGGAATTTTGCCTCATTGTAAGGGGTTAGCTAGAAAGTAATAGAGATAAGCAAGAGCAGAGAAGAGCTAGAGTATTTTGTAGTAGGAGTAGTATTCAATTTCTTGAAGCAAATACTATATCAGAACAGTTGAATTGTTGCAGCATTTTGGTGATCTAATACAATAGAAGGCATTGTGGTTTTCCTGGTGAAATCTCTTGTGTTATTTTATCTTGCATGGTTTTTATTGTTCTATCTTTCAAATTGCTTGAAGACTTAGGGTTTAATGTTCAGAAATAAGTTAGTTTTTAGTTTGGTGAATGGTGTTTATGATTTCATATTTGGAATGTTTGTAGCAATCTCTGGTCTATACTCCCAGTAACTATCTGATTGTAGTAGGCTAGTGAAGTCAACCTGGACCATACATTTAAATGTGCTTAAGTTTAGTTGTGGATGAGTATCTATGATTTGAAAATCTATAAACCTTAGAAGATTGCACTGTTCTTATGAGATTGCCTTGTGGGTTGATCAAGGATTGGTTATTTGAGATTGGTCCATTCTAGATATCTGTTATTTGCATTGTTCATTCTAGGAATAGTTTAGATCTTATCATATCCTTGCACCCTTATCTTTTGTTATTTCTTTATCATCTGGTTAGATTTAGGATTTGAGATCATTATATTGCAAAATCTGACAAATTGAAAGATACAGTTTGCTTGTAGTAAGGTCCCCTTGTGATTACCAACATTTTCACATATTATCTGAGTTGTTTATGCATTGTCATGACCTGACACCCGAGAGACCTTGGGGTGATTTTTAGTAACTTGTTGAAAATTACCTTTCAAGAGAGATAGAATATTGCATTTTGTCTGAGTTGTTGCTGTGCAGAAAACACCATCAACACAACCAAATCAAGATTGCTCCTGAAGATAAGGACAAAACCAAATTTACCTATCCCTGGGGTACCTATGCATACTCTATTTTACCTTTTGGGTTGTGCAATGCTCTATCCACATTTCAAAGGGAGGTACTTAGTATATTTTCTGATATTGCACATGATAAGATGGAGATTTATATGGATGATTTCACTACATATGGTGAAACATTTGATCAGGCTTTGCAAAATCTAGAAACAGTCTTGAAAAGATGCACTAAAATTAATTTATCATTAAGCAATGAGAAATGTTTTATGATGATGACAGAAGGGATTGTCTTGGGACATTTCATTTCTAGTGCAGGGATACAGGTTGACCCTAAGAAGATTGAGATCATAACTACAATTCCTATTCCTCTTAAACAAAAAGATGTGAAAAGATTTATGGGACATGCAGGTTATTACAGAAGATTCATTCAAAAGTATAGTAAATTGGTTGCACCCTTGTTTACTTTATTGACAAAGGATATTTATTTCCAATGGACTCATGACTATTAGCAGTCCTTTGATAAGTGCTACCTAATTTCACTATTAGCTCAATTAGGTTGAGCTCTTTGTTTTAAAACTGAAAGAAAGGTACATTTCTTAATCTTTCCTACATTGCATTCAGGTGCATAATCAGAAATCAAAAAAAAGATTATGTTAATAGACTAAATTGCATTTATACAAGTGCATGTAACATAGGAAATATTTACACAAATCTTTTCTGAAAAAGTAATCTTTATTGATATTAAAAGTGCATATTGTCTCACATAAGTTGTGAGACTAACTTGTTCAATGTAAATGAAGAAAATCATATACATTGATAGGTAAAAAATAGAATGCACATATAAGGAAAGACGCCAGTCATTGCTTAAATGACTGGTTTATTGTGTGTTTCCTTGCTTTGTCTTTCGCCTTGAGTTGCTTTGCATCCTCATTGGCTCCATATTGCTCCTAGTTCCTACATCTGAGTGATAAAATATTGTTAGAGCAATGAAGGTCTCTCACATTACATGTACAAGCACCCATGAACATATAAACTAATCTCCAAATGCATTAAAAAAACATGCAAACTTTAGATGTCCAAGAAAACAACAAGATCATCAAACACATCAGTCATTTGCACATATTTTCTAACATGTTTACTTCCTTTGTAGGTATAGGAAAAGTAAAATGTTGTTTTGATTCATTTAATATCAGTATGTGGGTTAAAATATGGCTCCCACAAGGGTTGAGCATAGCATGTTGTCGTATTGTTATTTTGAAGGAGGTATAATAGATAATTCATTTCCTTGTGAACATTTGAACAAGCACACATCAATTATGGTAGTGATTGTTTGTCACTGCCATAACTGATATATACTTTCCCAATGTACATCATGTATCAAAACAGATTGCAAAAAATGCATGGATGTGAAAGCATAGTATAAAACATGTATATATGATAGTCATCATATGATCAAGAGCTATCAAAAGCTTCATAAAGATAGCCTATTATGTTGTGGTTATAAGTGATCAAAGCATAAAGCAATGGTGTTTCCACAAACACAAAGTAACCGAGCAATAGGCAACCAGCATGATGTTCAAAGGATATGCCATCAATGCTCTTTAGTAGTTCATAATAAGGAGCAATGAGCTATTAAGGGGGGAGTCCCATAATAAGAGATAGATCAAAATGAATAAATAATGGTGACAATCCATAGTGATACAAAAACCATGTGCAATCTAAAGGACAGTGAGAATGCTAATATTGAAGTAGTCCTATCTGGCAACCTTGTAACATGCTAATCAAGACCAAGTGCTAGTTACTAGTTTCTCAAAAAAAATTTAAAAAAAAAGTCATAAACATTGATGTAGAGGAGAGCCAACAAAGATAGTAGATTTCCTCATGTTGTAGTGATAAGAGACATATTTGTTGTTATCACAATAACTTATCTATTTCCAAGTGTGCCTCATAATCTCCTATCAATAATGAGTGTAGAAATCATTGAGACTGTGGAAAGAAAGCAAAGAACAATTTAATGATCTAGGGCAGCAATGGCAGCCACAGGCTCATAAAATACACATAAAATCATGAAATCAAGGTAACATTCCAATGATAAAGATAGTATTATTCAAAAAGCAGAGATATTCAAAACCACAGAGCTTAAAACTCCATAAGGGAGATCAAGAATGCTTCAGTATGCAGGGGCTTAGAAGATATGAAGATGGAGAGAATCCTTGTCGCAATGAAAGTTTCATAATGCATGAGCATGTATATGAAAATAGTGGATAGCAGATTAAAAGAGTTTAGGCATATCACATGGACAGTTGATAAGATAATCATGGACCTGTGCATAGTATGAGGTAGTTCCCTTGTTATTTCTTCATGGAACATACAATGGAATTCTCAAAGTCACAAACAAAATAGTGGTAGATCCATATGAACATTAACATTCAAAACATATGCCCCAAATTTATAAACATAGAGAACAGATGGCTCAAAATAGTCAAATGAACTAAGTATTGTGGTATGTGTAAGGATTAGCAGTGGAACCCATAAAAATTTGTTGCAGCTACAAAAATTCAACAAAGATAATGAAGTTTAACAGCGGCATTAAGGGTTATCTCAACCATTGCTACAAGATCTCTTTAGTCAAACATATGTAGAAGGGTGATCAAATTTCATATCTAGAGAGAACATACTTTCTTGAATTAGTAATTTTTTTCAAGTAATGCAAGACAGAGATGACATTCTTTGTGTGCATATCATATATTTCATGAGCTACAAAAACATAGCATGTGCCATGAGTAAAACAACATAAACCCTCAATTGATTAAGACAACAGAGTGTAAAGGGCTGTAATGGTGAATGCTAAGGTTTTCAGACCCTCAAAAGGGAAAAGTGTTACAGACACAAAAGCAAGTCCCATGCAAATTTCTCAACTAAAAAAACAAAGGAAGTAGAGTCTCTGAGTTAGGGCTTAAGTATGGAGGAGCAAGCACCTACAATATGAAGAGGCTGAGCCATGGTCATTTGTAAAGAAGGTAAAATATAGAGAAATGTATGAGAGATATACAAAAGGATGCAAAACTATCTTCATATCTTGGAATGGCCAAGTTGTACGTGGGACCAAGCCCTCAAATCTTGCAAGCAACTTAGAAATACAAAGAATAAAGTAGGGATTATGTTCAGTCAAGTGAAACCCTCAATAGAAGAAACAAGAAGATTGCAAGAGTTTTGCATTTTTTCTTTCATCAAAGGTTCAAGCACATAAAATAAAACAAGATAAATTTGTCATCTATATTCATAAAGCTCGAGGAAAGTTCTCAAAACACAGATATTGAATGAAGGAAATTTGTTGAACGAGTAATGAGTAAGTGTCATTACTATCGGGTAGTGACTTACCATGTTGCGAGTGAAGATGTCCTATTCTAGAAACAGTCTCAAGTAGTTTTGCACAACAAACTCTAGACTCCCTTGGTGGCACTTGGAGCTCTTCAGAAGATTGACAGGAGAAATGAAAAATGCTTTGTGTTTTGAGTGTTTTACTTTTAGGGTTTTTACCCTAGTCTTAATGTCAATGCCTTGGTGAAATTTTTGCTTTGTTTTACAACAAAACTTTGCAAATTAATCTTTGACTGTGGCTTTTCCTTTTTCCTTGGGAGTTTTCACAAACTCATTTCCCCTTATACTTTTGTAATATGCTAAGTCTTTTGACTTATGCTTTCAATTGTTTCTCATGTGGATAACCCATGACCTTTATTTTTGCATCTGATTTAAAGAATTGTAAAACATTTATTCAAGTGGTGGAGCTATAAACCATTTGATTTATGTTACTTTATGTGAAAAATAAGGTCGAGAATTTTCAACGCATGACAAGGGGAGCCACTCAATTCAGGAGATATGGATTGAAGTTATGATTTACAAGCATATAGGGAGGTTAAATTCAGTTTGCAAACATATGCTATTGATATAGGGGTTTGTTTTGACCCAATTATGACTTTGAGAGCATCTTGGAGATGTTGTCTTTTCAATTTGCAAATATGAGGAGAGAATGTAGGGGAGCTTATTTTTTCTTTTGGAAGAATTTGAAGCATTTTTAGGCATTTTTCTTGTGCCTTTATGGTACGTATAGTCATTCCTTGACTCTTTCTACATGTTGGAGCTCATTTGTTGAAGATCTTGTTGCTATATTTCAGAATTTTTGAGGGCATATGACCCTACCTACTTCTAAAGCCCTTTTTGGTGGAGCTACTTGGAGTTGAGAGATATATTATCATTTTTGACTCATTTTGGAGTTGGTTCAGATTATGCAATTTTTGTACTTAGTGACTTTTTGAAGTCCTGATACAGTTTGGAGCATACTTTATAACTCTTGGGATATGGAATATAGAGGATACCTTGGTTACTTCTAGTGATGAAATTCTTTCCTTGTTGTTCTTGCAGTCTTGTGTATGTTGAATGATTGATCAAGCTCTTTGTGAGATTCTTCAAATTTCCTTCTAGCTTTGACTCATGAGGTTATACCTTTTATGCAAATGTAAGTTTGTGCAAGTTACTAATTGTGCTTAATAAATGCATATAGCTTTTCAATTGTGAATTTTACCTTCCCTTTGCTAGTTATTGTATTTTGGCCCTTTAGTGAAATATTTATGTAGAAACTTACTGTAACAAGTTGTGCAAATTCAGTTTTCTATCATTTGGTAGTTAAGTGTAAACAAAGTTGAGATTTCATAATCCTCATCAATTTGGTGTATCACCCTTTCTTTTTTTCAATTTCAGTTTTCATTTTTAAGCATTCCTTTTCCCTTTTCCTCAACAAAATCAGTAGTTTAGGTGATAACCAGCTAGGAGTCGGCCTCATCCAAAGATTCACTCCATTTTCTAGGTGACCCATAGCCTAGGAGTGATTCCATGTTTCTCTGGAGTGCTAATTCCTATAGCTTAACTTGTTAAATCTTGCAGCTTAGCTAGGGTGCAACTTTAGTAGTTAATAGTTTTGGCACACCCGATGGGACTGTTCGAATTAGGACAGTTTAAAGAATACATGTTATTGTTGGTTTTTGATATGCATCTAGTGAGTTTCAGGCCTTTTAGAGGTTAACATCAACATATCATGGTGACTCTAAGTTTGGGAAGTAGTAGAAGAGCCAATGCATCATTGAGAATATCACAGTATTGAGAAATTTGGTGTTTTCTCAATATTATCAACCTTTGGAGGCGGTACAAAACAACACCATGGTGACTCCAACCTTATAACAGTCAGTTTCAGTAGTCCAGATACCTGCAATTAGATGAGGTTTGTCATCTATGCTTTCTTTTGCTTCATGTTTAAACTTTGCAATGTCTAGTTGTTAGCATTGTAATGGATTTTCACCGCCATTCCATGAAAATCATGTATATATGCTTTCCTACCAGCCATATTACACAGAACAGCTCGTTGGTTTTATTCCAAGTGACCCTACAACTATAGATTACCAACATTATCATCATGTTTCCCACCCTCCGACTCCTGCTCAATCTCATTATCAGCCTATACATGCCCATAATCAGCCCCAAGAGCACCCTTACCAAAATGTGTTGGATTTGATCCAACAGTTTGGTCGCATATTGTGGGATTTGAGCCAAAGTCTTGACTATATGAAGATTAATGATATTGGTAAGGTGTTCTTACACATGAATGGGATGTTGGTTGACATCAAGAAGGAGAAAAAGATCATTATGCGGCAGCAAGAAATGGTTGAATGAGCCTATTTTTATGATCAAGAGAGAGTGGCAAAAAGAATGTTATTTGAAGAAGGTCTTGAAGGGGAGATAGCTGCTAAGGAGGAGCAACTGAATCTCTTGTCTGATCGGGTGCAAAGTAGTCAGGCTTATTCAAAGTATCAATGCCAACTATATGAGAAGATTTTTGAAAAGCAGATAGTTGTTGCTAAAGAAGAACGTATTCAAACAACTCCTACTGTTCTAGACCATCTTGTTCAAGAAAACGTCTGTAATTATAAATTTTGAATTTTTAAGTAAAATGAGCCTCTTGACCCTCCTATAGCTAAGATTCCAAGTTTCATAAGCCTTCATCCTTTAAGGTTTGAGGAATGTAATCAATTACATCAGCCTAATATAGTAAAAGAGCAGCCCATTAACCTGCACAACTCACTCAACATGGAGGAGACTAGAAACATAAACTTGTTGCATTTAGCTATGGAGCAATATAGATTAGAACAATAGCAAAGGTTTGAACAAGAGAAGACCTCTCAAGATGGATCATCCTTTGTTTTAGCTAATGATCCTCCTACTTCTGTTGGAATTGATCCAAATGTTTCAATGGTTCAACCTAGACAGTAGGAGGAGAAACTAAAAGTGGTTGATCAACAGGAGTGTTCTACAGCTTGGATAGGTGAACTATCTTCTTTCATTGAATACGACAAAGAGGGTGTGAGTCTGATCATATCAACAACTATTTCAGAACAACAAGAGGACAACAAAAAATCTAAGGAGTTGTTGGTTGATAACAAACAATGTGACAATAGAGCCCTGGACCATGAAGAACATAAAACTGAACCTAAAATCATTGTCTAGGATATGAGTTTTGATATTTTTGAGCATGTTATGGATGAAAAGGCTAATGTTGAGCTTTATGAAGAAGTGTGCACTGATATAATCAAACATTTTTGTTCAAAATTGGATGACAATAAATTAGATCTGTTAGAGGAGTTTGGCACTCATGTTGAAATTTAACAACAGGTTCACAAGTTTGAACAAGAGACTTCTCATGAACCTGGTTTGCAATGTCTTATCTAGTCGAAGGAGCTTCCTTTCTACTATATAGAAGAGTTGGAAATTGACATACCAGTTGAAAGTCTATTTCAAGAGGCTACTTTGTTGTTTGAACACTTGTCTACCTTCATTGAACAAGAAAAGCCTATTTTGGAGTGTATCTCTTTGAGTGATAATGAGGATTTTAAAGTTGAAAAAGCTAATTTTAAGAGCTTTTCAAGAGTAGATAGCTTTGGTGAATTATTAGCTACCCTAGTAGAAGAGGATTGTCCACTCACTATGGAGGAGGAGTTAATATGGCAAGTTATTATGCAAGGTGAAGGTAATTTTGTTGTTTCTAAGCATTCAAATTGTTTTCTTTCTAGTCCAATGTATGGAACAACAGTGAACGTGCAAGTAGCCAGCAATGAAAGCTCAAGCTTTGTCTTTTCAAGGGGTTGTCTAGTTAGATATTTAGCCTAGATGGAGTCCAATAAAGTACCAATAGTTGATCTTGCACCCATGCATGAGGGTACAGTTGAAGATAGAATCAAGGATGCACCAACAATTGGACAAGAGTATGTTCAACTCACTTATCCTCTTTTGAACAAAAATTCATATGATCAGTTTGATGAGGTAAGTGAACTTTTTTACCTCTTTCAAGGGGCAATGTATAATCTTGTTGAACTTTCCTCTATGTCCCATCTATACTTAGATGTCCTTAAGCAAGCAAGTCATTGTATGTTGAGAAGAAAGGACAGCTACTTCAGTCATCATGTAAATGGTTTCGTTTAAGTGGTTTTGTCTTGTTGTTAGTGTAGGATAGGTTTCTAGATGCAATTTTTCATTTCCCTAAATGTTGTTCAGCACAGTTAGGTAGTTTCCCTATTGCAATTTTCTTTTCAATAAGTTTCCAAGGTGTCTTGAGTTGTTTTTGCTAAGTTACAACATTGAATAAAGTTGCTTTCAGATCTGTTTCAAGTTTCTAAGTGACTCTGTGCCCAATGAATAGCCTAGGGACATATAGTAGATGTCGCCAAAAAAAGTTACCTAATTTCACTATTAGCTCAATTCGGTTGAGCTCTTTGTTTTAAAACTGAAAGAAAAGTACATTTCTTAATCTTTCCTACATTACATTCAGGTGCACAAGCATAAATCAAAAAAAAGATTACATTAATAGACTATTGCATTTATACAAGTGCATGTAACATAGGAAAGATTTACACAAATCTTTTTTGAAAAAGTAATCTTTATTGATATTAAAAGTGCATATTGTCTCACACAAGCCATGAGACTAACTTGTTCAATGTAAATGAAGAAAAGCATATACATTGATAGGTAAACAATAGAATGCACATGTAAGGAAAGAGACTAGTCATTGCATGAATGACCGGTTTAGTGTGTGTTGCCTTGCTTTGTCTTTCGCCTTGAGTTGCTTTGTGTCCTCCTTGGCTCCATATTGCTCCTAGTTCCTACATCTGAGTGATAAAATGTTGTTAGAGCAATGAAGATCTCTCACATTACATGTACAAGAACCCATGAACATATAAACTAATCTCCAAATGCATTAAAAGAGCATGCAAACTTTAGATGTCCAAGAAAACAATAGGATCATCAAACACATTAGCCATTTGCACATATTTTATAACATGTTTACTTTCTTTGCAGGTATAGGAAAACTAAAATGCTATTTTGATTCATTTAATATAAGCATGTGGGTTAAAATGTGGCTCCCACAAGGGTTAAGCTCAGCATGCTATTGTATTGTGCTTTTGAAGCAGGTATAATAGATAATTCATTTCCTTGTGATCAGAGAGTGTTTGTCACTATCATAAGTGATATATACTTTCCCAATGTACATCATGTATCAAAAAATATTGTAGAAAATGCATGGATGTGAAAGAACAATATAAAACATGTATATATGATAGTCATCATATCAGGAGCTATCAAAAGATTCATAAAGACAACCTATTATGTTGTGGCTGCAAGTGATCAAAGCATAAAGGAATGGTGATTCCACAAACACAAAGTAACTGAGCAATAGGCTACTAGCATGTTGATCAAATGATATGCCATCAATGCTCTTTAGTAGTTCATAATAAGGAGTAGTAAGATATTAAACTTGGGGGGGGGGTCCCATAATAAGAGATAGATCAAAATGAATAAATAATGGTGACAATCAATAGTGATACAAAAACCATGTGCAATCTAAAGGAAAGTGAGAATGCTAATATTGAAGCAGTCCTATCTAGCAACCTTGTCACATGCTAATCAAGAGCAAGTGCTAGTGACTAGTTTCTGAAAAAAAAAAAAAAAAAAGTCATAGATATTGATGTAGAGGAGAACCAAAAAAGATAGCAGATTTCCTAATGTTGCAGTGATAGGAGAATTTTTTTGTTATCACAATCACTTATCTATTGCCAAGTGTGCCTCATAATCTCCTATCAATATTGAGTGTAGAAATCATTGAGACTGTGGAAAGAAAGCAAAGAAAATTTTAATGATCTAGGACAACAATGGCAGCCACAGGCTCATAACATATGCATAAAGTCATGAAATCAAGGTAATAGTCCAATGATAATGACAGTATTATTCAAAAAGCAGAGATATTCAAAACCACAAAGCTTAACAATCCATAAGGGAGATCAAGAATGCTTCAGTATGTAGAGGCTTAGAAGATATGAAGATGGAGAGAATCCTTGTCGCAATGAAAGTTTCATAATGTGCAAGCATGTATATGAAAATAGTGGATAGTAGATTAAAAGAGTTCAGGCATATCAAATGGATAGTTGATAAGATAATCACGAACCTGTGCATAGTTTGAGGTAGTTTTCTCATTATTTCTTCATGGAACATACAATGGAATTCTCAAAGTCACAAACAAAATAGTGGTAGATCCATATGAACATTAACATAAAAAAACATATGCCCAAATTTATAAACATAGAGAATAGATGGCTCAAAATAGTCAAATGAACTAAGTATTGTGGTATATGTAAGGATTATCAGTGGAACGTGTAAAAATTTGTTGCAGCTATAGAAATTCAACATAGATAATTAAGTTTAACAGTGGCATTAAGGGTTATCTCAGCCATTGCTACATGATCTCTTCAGTCAAACATATGTAGAAGGGTGATCAACTTTCATATCTAGAGAAAACATACTTTCTTGAATTAGTAACGTTTTTCAAGTAATGCAAGATAGAAATGACATTCTTTGTGTGCATATCATATATTTCATGAGCTACAAAAACAGAGCATGTGTCATGAGTAAAACAACATAAACCCTCAATTGATTAAGAAAACAGAGTGTAAAGGATTGTAATGGTGAATGCTAAGGTTTTCAGACCCTCAAAAGGGCAAAGTGTTACAGACACAAAAGAAAATCCCTTGCAAATTTCTTAGATAAAAAAACAAAGGAAGTAAAGTCTTTGTGTTAGGGCTCAAGTATGGAAGAGCAAACACCTACAGTATGAAGAGATCGAGCCATGGGAATTTGTAAAGAAGGTAAAACATAGAGAAATGTATGAGAGAGAAAAAAGGATGCAAAACTATCTTCATATCTTGGAATGGTCAAGCTGTATGTGGGACAAAGCCCTCAAATCTTGCAAGCAACTCAGAAATACAAAGAATAAAGCAGAGATTATGTTCAGTCAAGTGAAACCCTCAATAGAAGAAACAAGAAGACTACAAGAGTTTTGTATTTTTTCTTTCATCAAAGGTTCAAAAACAGAAAAGAAAACAAGATAAATTCATCATCTATGTTCATAAAGCTCGAGGAAAGTTCTCAAAACACAGATATTGAATGAAGAAATTCGTTGAACAGGTAACTAGAAAGTGTCATTACTATCAGGTAGTGACTTACCATGCTGCCAGCGAGGATGTCCTATTCCAAAAACAATCTCAAGGAGTTCTACACAACAAACTCTAGACTCCCTTAGCGGTTCTTGGAGCTCTTCAAAAGGTCGATAGGAGAAATGAGAAATGCTTTTTGTTTTGAGTGTTCTACTTTTATCATTTTTACCGTAGACTTAATGTTAATGCCTTGGTGACATTTTTACTTTTTTTTAAAACAAAACTTTGCAAATTAATCTTTGACTATGGCTTTTCCTTTTTCCTTGGTAGTTTTCACAAACTCATTTCCCCTTATACTTTTTTAATATGTTAAGTCTTTTGACTTATGCTTTCAATTGTTTCCCATGTGGATGACCCATTACCTTTATTTTTGCATCTAATTTAAAGAATTGTAAAACATTTATTCAAGTGGTGGAGCTATAAACCATTTGATTAATCTTACTTTAAGTGCAAAATAAGGTGGAGAATTTTCAATGCATGACAAGGGGAGCCACTCAATTCAGGAGATATGGATTGAAGTTATGATTTACAAGCATATAGGGAGGTTAAAATCAGTTTGCAAACATATTCCAATGATAAGGGGGTTTGTTTTAACCCAATTATGAATTTGAGAGCATCTTGGAGATGTTGTCTTTTCAATTTGCAAATATGAGGAGAGAATGTAGGGGAGCTTCTTTTTGCTTTTGGAAGAATTTGAAGCATTTTTAGGCATTTTTCTTGTGCCTTTATGGTGGGTATAGTCATTCCTTGACTTTTTCTACATGTTGGAGCTCATTTGTTGAAGATCTTGTTGCTATATTTCAAGCTTTTTCAGGGCATCCGACCCCAACTGCTTCTAGAGCTTTTTTTGGTGGAGCTACTTGGAGTTGAGAGATATATTATCATCTTTGACTCATTTTGGAGTTGGTTCAGATTATGCAGTTTTTGTGCTTAGTGACTTTTTGAAGTCCTGATACAGTTTGGAGCATACTTTGTAACTCTTGGGATATGAAATATAGAGGATACCTTGGTTACTTCTAGTGATGAAATTCTTGCCTTGTTGTTCTTGCAATCTTGTGTATGTTGAATGATTGACCAAGCTCTTTGTGAGATTCTTCAAATTTCCTTCTAGCTTTGCCTCATGAGGTTATACCTTTTCTACAAATGTAAGGTTGTGCAGGTTACTAATTGTGCTTAAGAAATGCATATAGATTTTCAATTATGAAGTTTACCTTCCCTTTGCTAGTTATTGTATTTTGGCTCTTTAGTGAAATATTTATGCAGAAACTTACTGTAACAAGTTGTGCAAATTTAGTTTTCTATCATTTGGTAGCTAAGTGTAAACAAATTTGATATTTCATAATCCTCATCAGTTTGGTGTATCACCCTTTCTTTTTTTTCAGTTTCAATTTTTATTTTTAAGCATTATTTTTCCCTTTTCCTCAGCAAAATCAGTAGTTTAGGTGATAACCAGCTAGGAGTCGGCCTCATCCAAAGATTCACTCCATTTTTTAGGTGACCCATAGCCTAGGAGTGATTCCATGTTTCTCTAGAGTGCTAATTCATGTAGCTTAACCTATTAAATCTTGCAGCTTAGTTAGGGTGCAACTTCAGTAGTTAATTATTTTGGCACACTTGGTGGGACTGTTCGAATCAGGACAGTTTAAAGAATACATGTTACTACTAGTTTTTGATACGTATCCAATGATTTTCAAGCCTTTTAGAGGTTAACATCAACATATCATGGTGACTCTAAGTTTGGGAAGTAGCAGAAGATCCAGTGCATCATTGAAAATATCACAGTATTGAGAAATTTTGTGTTTTCTTAGTATTATTATGCTTTGGAGGTGGTACAAAACAACACCATGGAGACTCCAACCTTATAACAGTTGGTTTCAGTAGTCCCAAATACCTGCAATTAGATGAGGTTTGTTGTCTAGGCTTTCTTTTGCTTCATGTTTAAACTTTGCAATGTCTAGTTGTCAGCATTGTAATGGATTTTCACTACCATTCCATGAAAATCATGTGTATATGCCTTCCTACCAACCATATTACACAGAACAACTCATTGGTTTTATTCCAAGTGACCCTACAACTGTAGATTACCAAAATTATCATTAGGTTTCCCACCCTCCCACTCCTGCTCAATCTCATTATCATCCTATACATGCCCATAATCAGCCCCAAGAGCACCCTTACCAAAATGTGTTGGATCTAATCCAACAGTTTGATCACATATTGTGGGATCTGAGCCAAAGTCTTGACTATATAAAGATTAATGATATTGGTAAGGTTTTCTTACACATGAATGGGATGTTGGTTGACATCAGGAAGCAGAAAAATATCATTATGCGGCAGCAAGAAATGGTTGAATGAGCCTATTTTTATGATCAAGAGAGAGTGGCAAAAATAATGCAGATTGAAGAAGGTCTTGAAGGGGAGATAGCTACTAAGGAGGAGCAAATGAAGCTCTTGTTTGCTCGGGTGCAAAGTAGTCAGGCTTATTCAGAGTATCAATTCCAACTACATGAGAAGAGTTTCGAAAAGCAGAGAGTTGTTGCAAAAGAAGAATAGATTCAAACAACTCCTATTGTTCCAGAGCATCCAGTTCAAGAAAAGGTTCATAATTATAAATTATGAAGTTTTAAGCAAAATGAGCCTCTTGACCCTCCTGCAGCTAATATTCCAAGTTTCATAAGCCTTCATACTTTAAGTATTGAGGAAATAAATCAATTACAATAGCCTAATATAGTAATAGAGCAGCCCATTATCTCGCACAACTCACTCAACATGGTGGAGACTAGAAACGTAAACTTGTTACATTTAGCTATGGAGCAATATAGATTAGAACAATAATAAAGGTTTGAACAAGAGAAGATCTCTGAAGATGGATCATCCTTTGTTTTAGCTAATGATCATCCTACTTCTCTTGGAATTGATCCAAATGTTTCAATGGTTCATCCTGGACAGCAGGAGGAGAAATTGAAAGTGGTTGGCCAATAGGAGCGTTCTGCAACTTGGATAGGTGAACTATCTTCTTTCATTGAGTATGAAAAACAGGGTGTGAATCTGATCATATCAACAGTTGTTTTAGAATAGCAAGAGGACAACAAACAAGTTGAAACCTTTTAAATCGTGTAGCTTAGTTAGGGTGCAACTTTAGTAGTTAACAATAAGTTAAAGACAACCTTGACTAATGCACCAGTTTTAAGAGGTCCAAATTAGACATTACCATTTCACATTCACACTAATGCATCAGAATTTGCAATTAGAGTTGTCTTGGGACATAAGGAGGGAAATAAGGAGTATGTTATATACTATATCAACAAAAACCTACAAGGAGCTGAATTGAACTATATTATGACAAAGAAAGAAATGCTTGCAAAATTGTCTATGCCATTAATAAGTTTAGACATTATATTGTTGGCTATCAAGTATTCATACACACAAATCACACAAGAATTAGATAATTGATGAAAAAGCCAATAGTAGGTGGAAGACTTGTAAGGTGGTTGTTGTTGTTGCAAGAATTTGATATAACCATTGTTGACAAACCAAGAAAAGTTAATGTGGTTGTTGATTTTTTTTCAAGATTTCCCACACCATTTGATGAAGGGATAGTTGATGATTCTTTCCCTAATGAACACTTATTTGGTTTGAATATATGTTAATTGGTTCTTGATATTGAGGATAGATGGATGGATGATTAGGGATTATGATTTGTTGGTAAGCAGGTTGGATAGTTGGGGTTTGTTGGTATGAGGGGTAGATGGATGGCTAACTAGGGATAGTGGGTGATTGGTATTGACAAAGCATATTGTATTCAGCTTGACTATGACAAATCTCAAGGTAAATTGAAGACATGGTTATTATTGTTGTGAATAAATGTCTTCTACCTAGATAATTCATTCACTAGGTAATTAGGAGACATATTCACATGTTAAGTTTACTTAGGATAAAAGATTCTTTCTAGAAGTCTTAGTTGGATTTTCTAGAACTTATCTTATGTAGCTAGAATTGCTTGATTTCTAGGTGATTAGTTTGTTAGTTGTCTCATGTAATAGGATTAAGACACTTGTCATGATCTTGTCTAATCCTACATCTCTACCTTGCCTTTATAAGCAAGGAACTCATGTACATTTGCAATTCAAGCATATTCAACCATTATTCAATCTTGCATTATTGAAGCAATTATTCTTGTCATTCTCTCTCTTGTGGAAGTTGTTTTGGTCTAGCAATTGTTCCTGGGGGTGTTGGAGAGTCACAATTTACTCCCACAACTATAAACTTGGGTTTGGATAGATGATGAGATTGTTTGGTTGGATAAGTTGGTGGAATACTCTATATGCTACAAGGGCATGTGAGACCTAATCCATCAATTTTAAAGTGCAAGAAAGTCAAAAAATTGGGAGAAGAGGGTAACCCACCCTTCTCCTTCACTTCCCCAAGGTATAAAGTTCTTGGGGGCTTAGCCCAAATGGTAAACTCACAACTTCCAAGAGGCGTGTCTTTTGATTCACACCTTGATATTTATACTCCACCGAAACACTAGACTTGAGGTTGTCCTCTAGGGTGACGAAATCCCTAGACAAACCCCCTAAAAAGAAAAGAAAAAAGTGGTGTTTCTGATTTTGAAGATCACACAACCATGTGAGATAAGAACATACACACACACTCTTTCAAGATTAAAAGACACTCATTCTTTAATTAACCAAATTGAAATATAAATTGTTTATTTTAATCCTTCATAGAATTTTTTTGAAAAGAAACACAAAACAAGCAAGGCACTAATAAGAAAAGGAAAAATTGGTGTTTTTGATTCTCAAGATCATGTAAACATGCAAGAGAAGAGCATACACACTAATAACTTCATAGTCGCAAAAAACAATTCTTTTAAATTGCACCAAGGATTAAAATGTGTGGTTCAATTTTAAAGCCCAAATTGAAATGTACAAGTTGTGTTCAATTTTAATGCACCAAGGGAAAATGAAGATTGCAGGTTCAATTTTAAACACCAAAATGAAGTGTGAAGATTGTAGGGCTCATTTTAAAGCACTAAATTGAAATGTGAAGATTGTAGGATTTATTTTAGAGCACTAAATTAAAATGTGAAGATTCAAGGATTCATTTTAGATGCACTAAATATAAATGTGAATTAACTTTATGCAACAATTGAAATGTGAATCCTAAGCTATTTAAAAATCTCCAAAACCCACTTAGTACTCTTCAACAATAATTTTCTCCAAATGTTTTTCCACAAGATGATTTCTAATTTTTTATTTTAAAAAAAGGATTTACTTCACAACATGCACCTCAAAACCAACTTTCCAACACCTATAAGAACTTGAGAATCTAATTAGTGGTTTGAAAGTTATGCTTGTTTTATGATAGGTTAGTATTTTTGAAAACTGTGAAAAGGAAGAACAAGCAATTTTATCAAGTGGTTAAATCTCTGTTAATTAATTTTCTAATCAGAAAATGAAAGAAAATTAATTTTAAACATAAATTTAAGACATGCAGAAATAAATTAACAGTTCAAAAGTTCAAATCCATTCAAATGTGCATATTAACAAAGAAAGTGCACAAAAAATGTGTTTTTAAAGTTTAAAATGTTATCCGGCACCAAAATATGGACTATTATATATGAAAATTTATCTCAGGGCCCTTCTAGACGCAACTGTAATGTCTATTTCTCCTCAAGAAGCTCCTAGAAATATTGATTTTCAAAACCTCTTGAAAGCACCTATAACCTACAAGATAGAAAACACTAGAAACTCGCAGACAACAAGGTTAGGTAATAAAGGTTAGTGTTCACATTGGGTTCACCAAAATGTATGCATTGAAATAAAAAATAATAAATTAAAATAACATGAAAACATAAACAAAGAAATCAAATTCAAATCTTTACTTTACTAATCCCATTGCAACCTCAAATAGAATGATGTGATGTTGCTTTGCCTTTGGATGTGGATGCTAAATCTCAACAGCATAACATTGATTTGATTGATTGATTTGATTGATAGTAGAATTGACAAAGTTGATTTGCATAAAATGTGAGATCCTCAAATGATGAAGGGATGATCTTATTTATAGACTTTCTAAGGAAAAACCAAATAAGAGATGAGGATAAGGATGAAGACTTGAGATAATTGAAAAATTAGTAGAGTCAACTCAACTACAAAATAGAAATTTCCATTTTGAAGCATGAAGAGATAATAATGAATTATTTAATTTGATTAATAGATAATTGTGAACATAAAGTTTCCATTTTGAAGATTGAGTTGACTAGTGTGTAACATACACCCCTATTTTCTTTTTTGAAATCTTTTGTTTGTTGGTTGCTTGTTCAATGATGTGTTTGTGTATGTTCTTTCAATGAGTTTGCAAGAGTATAGATCATAAAGAGGAGTTTGCAATGAACATGAAATACAATACTCTAATATATTTTCAATATAGACTACCATAAACACTGATAGCATTCATTTCCACAATGGAGAATTATCATAAACCAAATAGCATTCATCTTCATTTATATTAGATTAATACAATAATTGTTCAAACCTAGAAATTAGAGGCTACAGTCATGTCAAGGCCCTTTCAAATGCAACAATGATCCTCCTAAATGGCAACAATCAAAAACCAGGCTCTAGTCTTCAAGTCACCTCAATCACCAACATCTAGACTCATTTTTTCCAACCCCAACACCCATCTTTTGAGAACCCCACACATGCTAGCCTAAACAAGGTTTTATGTCAGTAAAGGGCGTCCCTTCTTAAAGTTTCAACCTACTCCATAAAATCATAGACACCACCAAAAAATACAATCTTTTGCTCTACAAAATTAGTTGGAGATTGGTCATTCATATTTTCAATACCCATTTGTCTTTATCCCTCTATCTCAAAACAACGAGACAAAAACCAGACTCGGGTCCAAATAATGTAGTTTCCAATAAATGATAGAAACACATCAAAACTTCAATAAACTATGCCAAACTGGGAGCTAAACCATTCCACATAAAAAAAAAAGAAACTCCTCAAAGAGCTGAATAAAATATTCTTTTCCAATCACCAAAACCCTTAAAACTGAACTCAATGAAGCTCTGCATGATTTATGTTGTAGAATCACTCTCTATCTGATTAGGGAGGATATTTCACCATGAAACCAGCCCAAGCAAAGAGTGTTTTCATCCTCAATTCACAGCCCAAGCACCCTAGAAGAAATCCAACAGCGTTATGTTATGTTGTCAAAGCCAAGATAATGAAATGATCTAGCCAAACTCCAAATTATAAAGCTAGGGCGATGGACTCCAAAAACCACTTAATTTCACCCTAAAATCCAATTCCATGTCTCCTCAAGAAATATTTACATTTTAAATTATCTTTGTCCTCCTACTTATGGCATCCACTTCAAGGAGACAAATAAAATATTAATTTAGCTTTTAAAAACAACTTGAAGTTGTTTCATTAAGCACAAGTTACACTTTAATGACCACTCTTCCCCTTTAAAATAAAGTTTATAATTTAGCGTTATAATTTAACTTTATAAAATACTTAAGTGGTCGAATAAGACAAATATCAACTGCAACCTTAGGATCTCTGAAAATAAACTGAGTTATAATATTGTTGCAAGTACACTGGCCTAGGATGAACTCCCCCAAAGATGAATTACTATAAATAACACCACTATAAATAGTAAGTATGTGTCAAACACCCAAACTGAGTGAAACTGAATCTACCATAGAAGAATATTGTGACCAACTGAAGATAGCAACATCATGACCGACCACTACTAAAAATAGAAACCCCTCTAAAAACCCCCAAATTGAACTACTAAAAATAGCACTTACTATAAATAGAATACTACTAAAAATAGTAAGTGAATCTAAATGCATTTTGAGCACAAACCGGGCAGCTGTCGTAACTTATTGAAAATAGTAAGTATGGAAAAGGTTGTCAGATGCAGATGCATGTCATACCACTATGAAGCTCTCTAAAAACCCAGAAAGAATCCAACAACCAATCCTACATGCAAACTCCTGATTGAAATGCATGTCACATCCCTTTGAAGCTCTCTAAAAACCCAAAAGGAATCCATAAACCAAACTATAAAACTCCAACATGCAAACCCTTGAATACACATCAAAAGCCTCCAAACAATTGGAAACCCTAATTTTGCATATGACTAGCCTACGGGCATCTGGGAATGGGCTAACAGTCTCTGGAAAGTGTAGTGCTAAAAATGGGGACATTACAGTTTTCCCTTCCCAATATTGTTTTCCCTCAAGCAATACAACCACAACTCTAGAAAAGTTTAAACTAATCCACACCAAAACTAGTAGGATCCCAAGGTCCCATGTCCATCTTAGAAAGAACCAACCATGTTGATGTTGCACCACTTTAATCACATAAGTGAAACCATCATGCCAAAATTGCACTGACCTCCCATGTAACCCCAAAATGTTACCATCCATGAAACTCAAGTTGAAGAAATTGGAAGGACTGAAAACAATACCATGCAACATCTCATGCCCCAAAGACCTTGAGTAATCAATATCAACAATGCCACGATCTATCATTAACCTCGACAATAGGAAAGATAATCTATCCAACTCAAAATCAAACTCCTCAACAAATTTCCATATGGTATCTGACAGAGCCACGACTGCATAAGGGACTTATCCAAATCTCCTTGCAAAGAGGAAAATAATCCTTTGCAAGAACTCAACAAAATCATCCCCATAACTCCATATGAATCTACTATGCCTCATCTGAAATATTCTGATGCAACCATGGAGACTTCTAAAAACTCCTACAATTCCCACTCCAAGACCCTTAGTATGATGAACCAAAGCATGTAGGGGTCCACTGTCCTGAACAAATACTATGAGAAAACTATCAAAATTCGCATCACAAACCTCCATAAGATAAACTCGAGGAGTAGTAAGGGGGTGATGGAACCAATGATCACTACTATTCAAGGCTAGGATCAGTGAAATACATTGCACTCTACACAGAGGATAATAGCAATGCCATAGGAATTCCCAAGAAAGAACATGTGAAAAGAGCATCTTATTGCACCCAATCATCTCGTAAGTGGCTGGAAAATCTCCAATTGATATCTCCCACCTGTCTAAAAAGAAATGATGAACCAACTCTCCTGAACAAGAGTAACTCCCCATGTAAGGTGGTTGGTCTGCCCCAAATCAGTAAGCTCATGTCTCAAAATTTTCCCCTATCTAAGCCAAAGATCACCCCCAAGAGTAACCATCTATTCATCTCTCCAATCCACATAAATTTCTTTCCAATCCATTTGTTGATGTACAAGTGGGACCACTAGATGGTTGGTAAGGAAGTTAGCAGCACCATCAATTCTATATTTTTTATCATTATCCCTCCAAGAATCCCTCCAACCATACCCAATAAGCCGAGGATGCCAAACAAGGATACCCAACCAAGAATGATTCCCAACACACCAGAAAGAGTACATGACACGTCTCCAAGTGTCCATCATGACCAAATGCACTCTCAAGGAATTAGTGTCTTCTCTCATGAACCGTTGAAGCCTAACCATGAAAGCATTCACATCTGAGGAGCATGGAACCAATGTTGTCTTCAATCCCAACTCCAAAAATGGACTAGTATGATTCAGAACATCACTCCACCCAAGGGATGGATTGTCAAGGAAATAAACAATTTGTTTTGATTCTTCTCTCTCCCCTTCCTCCTGAGTAACAAGTCTGAATTCTTCACTCCTCGTTGTTGTCATGAAATTACCAGCAGCTACTAAGACTTGTTTTGTTAACATCTTGATGTCAAGGATGTTGAAAATATCCTGATTCAACACTACCCAAGTGGAGACTTGATCCTCAAACCCACTTATGTGTTCATTATCAAGTATACCTGGAAGATTTCCACTCACCAAGTGTGGCATGTCCCCATAAACTAATATCTTATCATCAGTACATTGGAAATCATACTCAATCTCATGCTTAGTCACTTCACCACATGTTTTATCATCCATCACAAAGAGAGGGTTATCATAAGTTTCTTCTGCACTCAATTCAAAGAGAGGATTAACAAAAACTTGGAAGTCATCCCTTTCCTCTTGCTCACTTCCATCTTGCTAATCTGAATCTACACATGCAACTTCTGATCTTTGTGGAACATTCCCCAAGTCAAACTCTTCTTGAAGAGTATCAAGCTCTTCAATTACCTGTTTGATTTTTTTAACTCTTTGTGCATTCTCTTGTTCCTTGAGAAGTTTGAAATCAGCTAACTACTCCTCTTCCTCCATTAATTCCACTTAAGTGTTTTCTAACATATCTTTTATTATCTCAAGCTCATAAGTAAGCTCATCAACATGTCTCTCTTTTTCTTGGAAAGGATCGATGGTCTTCTTTGAAATTTCAAATGCATAAGCTCAATCTCTAATCAAGTGTAAATATTTTGATTTCATGGTCTCTAAAGAATCTTTAACAAGTTGCAACTTAGGGAGGGTTACTTCATCCTTAACCCCTTTTTTTTCTCATTAATTTGAGCCTTCCAATAGAGTTCTTATATCAAACTGTGTGTTTGGTCAAATCTAGATAGAGCTTGCACTTCATCTTCAATGGGTACCCTAAATTATTCTTTCCATCCACAAGTATGCAAAGGTGGTGTACTACTAATAGGTTGTAAGTAAAAATCAAAACTTTGTTTCGTGTCTTTGCTACCCTCATCGCTGCTCCAAGAATCTCTTTCTTCACCACCCACTAGCTAAGAATGCCCAATATCATAAATAGGATCAAACTCTTCGATTCATTCTTGTTTTCAATGAATCCACGGTTGTCCCTAGTTTCACACCCCACACCATCCATGTGATGACATTGCTCAACACTTAGATGATGATCAGCTCCATGCACTAATAAATCTGATTTCTGCTCAAGAGCACTATCAAACTCTTCAATATCAGGAGCCTTATAGACTTCTAAATCTACTTCCACCTCACTATCACTTTGATCAAATGAGAAGGCAGCCACAAACTCAAGTATAGTGTCACCATTGTTTGTTGATATAAAGTCCTCATCAAGTTTTGTTTCATCATCTGGATCAAAGGGAAATTCATCCCACATAGGTTCTTTTTCATCCTTAGGTGTCATCACACCCAGATCCCAAATTCTATGGGACTGATTATTTTGATCAATAGGAAAGTGTTCATTGTACCCCTCTTAGATTGTTGACTCTTAGAATAAGGCGCTATGATCAAAAAACATGGTAGCCCTCAACTCACAACCAAGATTACTATCATTGGTATGATGATAATTCTCTCCAATAGGTGTTGTTTTGGAATTTTCAGTAGCACCAAGCTCAACATTAATGGTAGCAACCTTCTCAAATAGGTCATTTTGTAGTTACATACAAGCTCCTTCTCCAATGGAAAACTCATAACTTACTTTATATTATGTGTTTTGAGTGACCTCTGGAATATCACCAACAACATCACTATGGCAATGCTCATAAGATGGTTCAATGACACCACCCAAGTCACCAACACTATAATGAAGCAAAGAGTCATCAATGGCTATTTGGAAATCATTTTTTCCTTTAATGAGCCCATCATCTATAGGTGTATTTTTGATCTCATAATGAATAGTCAGATACCCAAAAGGTCTCCTTGATCACTTGTCATAATTTCTCCATGTGAAAATTCTTGAGAAGTTGGGTCAACAACAAGAGGTGAACCATTTATCACCCAATATTCAACATGATTAGGTACAAACACATTGGAATCATCACCAACATAAAAACTTTGGTACACCTCACTTGTAGACGGGGCAAGTAATTCTCCTTTTGGATCTTCACTCTCAAACTCATCATTCTACTGAAATGAACCTGTGTTACTTTCCTCATTGTTTGCCTTCATCTCTTGACCAATGCCACACTGTTGTTTAAGCCTTTCAAGAACATCTGTAAGCTGAAAATCATATTTCATCACTTCTTTCTTTTTTCCTTCTTTATTTTTTCCTTTTCTTCTCACAACTTCTTCTAGTCCACCCAAGAACTAATTGAAAGTGAGAACACCTCTAATTTCCTTAGGAAGAGAGAGATATTCATTATACCTAGTATAGATATAATCATGAAACATAGATGCATCCATAGTTCTAAATGTAGAAGACCAACTATTGTAATCTGATATGCAACTACTAACACTACATGTTGGCAAGAAGGATTTGGCTCTGATACCACTGTAACATACACCTCTGTATTATTTTTTAAAAATCTTTTGTTTGCTGGTTACTTGTTCAATGATGTGTTTGTGTATGTTTTTTCAATGAGTTTGCAAGAGTATAGATCATAAATAGGAGTTTGCAATGAACATGAAATACAATACTCTAATATATTTTCAATAGAGACTACCATAAACACCAATAACATTCATTTCCATAATGGAGAATTATCATAAACCAAATAGCATTCATCTTCAGTTATATCAGATTAATACAATAATTGTTCAAACCTGGAAATTAGAAGCTACAGTCATGCCAAGGCCCTTTCAAATGAAACAATGATCCTCCTAAATGGCAGCAATCAAAACTCAGGCTCTAGTCTTCAATTCACTTCAATCACCAACGTCTAGAATCCTTTTTTCCAACCCCAACACCCAGCTTTTGAGAACCCCACACGTGTTGGCCTAAATAGGGTTTTCTGTCAGCAAAGGACGTCCCTTCTTAAAGGTTTGACCTACTCCATAAAATCATAGACACCACCAAAAAATACAATCTTGTGCTATACAGAATCACCTGGAGATTGGTCATTCATATATTCAACACCCATTTAGATTTATCACTCCATCTCAGGAACAACAAGACATAAACTAGATTCAGGTCCAAATAATGTAGTGCCCAGTAAATGATAGCAACACATAAAAAATTCAATAAATTATGCCAAACTAAAAGCTAAACCATTCCACATCAAAACCAAGAAAAGAAACTCCTCAAAGCGCTGAATAAAATCTTCTTTTCCAATCACCAACACCCTTAAAACTTACCTCAGTGAAGCTCTGTATGATTTTTGTTGTAGAATCACTCTCTATCTGATTAGGGAGGATATTTCACCACTGAAACTAGCCCAAGTGAAGAGGGTTTTCATCCTCAGTTCGCAGCCCAAGCACCCTGGAAGAAATCTAGCAGCATTTTGTTATGTTGCCAAAGCCAAGATAATGAAATGAGAGCCAAACTCTAAATTACAAAACTAGGGTGATGGACTCCAAAAACCACTTAATTTCACCCTAAAATCCAGCACCATGTCTCCTCAAGAAATATTTACATTTTAAATAATATTTTTCCTCCTTATGGCGTCCACTTCAAGGAGACAAATAAAATATTAATTTAGCTTTTAAAAACAACTTGAAGTTGTTTCATTAGGCACAAGGTACACTTTAATGACCACTTTTCCCCTTTAAAATAAAGTTTGTAATTCAAAGTTATAATTTAACTTTATAAAATACTTAAGTGGTTGAATAAGACAAATATCAACTGCAACCTTAGGCTCTCCAAAAATAAAATGAGTAATAATATTGTTGTGAGTACACTAGTCTGGGACCAACTCCCCCAAAGATTACTTACTATAAATACCACTGTTATAAATAGTATGTGTCAAACACCCAAACTAAGTGAAACTGAAGACCATAGAAGAATACTGTGACCAACTAAAGATAGCAACATCATGACTGGACACTGCTAAAAATAGAAACCCCTTTGGAAACCCCCAAACTAAACTACTAAAAATAGCACTTACTATAAATAGCATACTACTAAAAATAGTAAGTGACTCCAAATGCATTTTGAGCACAAACTAGGCAGTCGTCACAACTTACTAAAGATAGTAAGTCCAAAAAAGGTTGTCAGATGCAAATGCATATCATACCATTGCGAAGCTCTCTGAAAACCCAAAAATAATTCAACAACCAATCCTGCATGCAAACTTCTGATTGAAATGCATGTCACATCTCTGAAATGCATGTCACATCCCTCTGAAGCTCTCTGAAAACCCAAAAGGAATCTATAAACCAAACTGTAAAACTCCAACATGCAAACCCTTGCATCCACATCAAAAGCCTCCAAATAGCTGGAAACCCTAATTATGCATATGACTAGCCTACGAGCATCTAGGAATGGGCTAATAGTCTCTAGAAAGTGTAGTGCTAAAAATGGGGATATTACATAGTAGATGAGGATAAAATTTCTAAGATGAAGTGGAGTTAACTAAGGAGAGAAGATTGAGTTTCTAACATGAAGAAGAGTTAACTGATAATTCAAAAATGGAAAGATTGAAGAAATAGTGTAATAAATAAATAAAAATCATTTATTTATTCACACACAGATGGATAAATAAATAAATAAATTTAACTATAGATGAATTTAGAAATTAGTTAATTAAATAAATATGCTTATTTATTTAATTATGAAGAATATTAGAGATTAAATAATTAAAGATAATTATTTAAAAGGTGGTCAATTAATTAAACAATTAAAATTGTTTAATTAATCTTAGAGAATAGTTTAGAATAATTAAATAATTAAAATATTTAATTATATGGATAATAAGAAATATGAACTTAAAGGAATGAGGTTAATCTAATTAAATAATAAGATTATTTAATTGGGTCAATTTTTAGTGTCTAAAAATAGGTTCATATTAAGAACCAAAATAAATGTTCCTATGTTTGAATTAACTCTTAAACATCATCATAAGAATAAATGATAAGATTTCATACCCGACACCAACATCAAGACATGTAAACAAACCAAATGTTCTTTTCATTTATGATTTACAATTCATCTCCAAAGAGAGGCTCCAAATCAACATATTACAACATAAATGCATGAAATACATCTATAAACATGAATTAAACTTGAAATTACATGATTCCATGTTGTTCCTTGATCCACAAACCTTAGGTCCCCAATGGTGGTTACCACATCACCTGACCTCATGAATTGAAAGGATCCACTCCCACCATACTAGGAGATCGCCACAAGGGCCACAATCACAACACTCACACCAAAAAAAAAAGGAGAAATGCTTACACACACACCATACACAAAGTATACACTTAACATGCACATCATGAACAACCAATAATCCAATCACATATTGAATCCAATATAATTAAGCACATGGTATAATCACAAATGGAGTAGCATAAACCACATTTGGCAAACTCACCAATGTCACATAACAAATTCGTATTGGGAAAACTCACTAATGTCACATAACAAATATGCATTGATAATAATCACCAATTTCATACAAGGATCATCCTTGGAAAACTCACCAAGGGCGTAACACAATACATATACATGGAAGGGAATACACCATCCTTCAAGATTCTACTCAACTACACTAGGGTTAAATATTAGAGAGTAAGAGGGGGAATGTCATCATGAACACTCGCATGGGGCTCAACACAAAACCAAGTATTCTCTCGCATAGAAGAGGGTACTTGATCTTACAAGACCTAAGCTCCTTGAGCTAGCATGTCTTCCTCGATCATCCTTAGCCTTTATGAGCACTCAAGGCACAAAAGGGCTATCCATTATCTTGGTTAATTAAATTACCCATATTTCATTAGTTTTCACTTACTAATCCAAAATCCTTACACTGCACGATTTCCTATGCACCACTTTGGGTTGGGTTCACGTTGGGAGCCATTCCCAAACTCTCTCTAATGCTCAGATCCTAAGCTCATCACACCCTCCAATGAGTGTGGCACGGAAACCAATGCAGAAATACAATCTTTCCAAAATTAATAACACTTTATCACAATGCATAATATCACCTTTCATGAAGTACCATATTTTTAAAACATTCAAAAACAATCATCGCACCCTCCAATGAGAGTGACAAAAATCAATGCAAAAATGCAAATTTTCCCAAATTCAATGACATTTTACCACAAATGTATAATTTCATGTTTCATGAGGTTCCATATTTTTGAAACATCAAAATTCATTTATTTTCATGCAAAACTTTCAAATTTTCGCTTTTTTCAATAATGCAAAAATCATAATTTTACTCAATTCCACCATGGAATTTCATCAAAAACTCAAAACTCAAAATTCAAAAATCTAAGAATACCCTTTGGTTACAAACATGCCTAACACCCTTTCTAATCTATAATTTTAACATTTTCTTCATTCTAAGAAAAATTGGGCATGGTAACCCTATATAATTGGAAATTCTCAAAATTCAAACAAAAAGATTACTTTTACAACTTGAAATGTAAATAAAAAGAGAAGGGAGGCTTAAACACTTTCTCAATCCATTTCCTATTAAACTCAAAAGAAAATGCCTAAATTAGTTTAAAACCATCAAAATACCTCAAGTTCTCTCCAAATTTGAAATGACAAATTCTTCAAAAATGTCAAATGAGAGGTCACAAAAATTGGCATGCACGATCTCGTCCCAATCCCTATCCCAATGAATCTAACCTCATTGAATTTTGATGAGAATTGCACTCCAAACAAGAAAATATCTAAAATGGTCAAAAAAATAACATCCTAAAATAAAAATCCCTTTTCCCTTTTTACCCATTTTAAAAACCCAATAGAATATTAATAAAACTCATTTTCCTCATTTCTTAGTTCCAAACTTACTCAATTTCTCCCAAAACCAATTAGATCAATTAAATCCATTTAAAACATCATTTAACATATAATTTAACCATTAAATCAATAGAAACATATCTTCATTTAAATTTACAAAATCTAGAATTTAATCAGGATAATTAAATCACACATAGCTCAGAATTCCCTACCCAAGGAATTTTCTCAATTTAGATCAAACAGTAATTTACCTTTATTTCTATTTTCCCCTTTCCTAAACCACAGAGAATATTTTAATAATAATTATCTAAATTATTTAAATTCCTAATTTATCATTTACAAGAAAATATAAAATTTAAACTATTAATTAAATCAAACAATTATGGGTTTTTCACAACACATAAGGATTCCTAAATAACTCCTAACTTGGATTTGGGTTCACCTAGGGTCAACTATGATAAATATCATACTCAATTCGAGTATGACTAGGGAATGGATATGAAGGGGGCCCAATGTGACATCTCCAAATTAAACACTATTGGGAAATAACTCATACCTATGTATCCAAGTGGAGGAATAATCATATACCTATAACCATTCAACGCACAACAAGGGTACCTACTCAATGTATATATATAGTCGAAGCACAACATAATCATCCCAATGGGGTCTAACAACATAAGCATAAAATGACATCTATACATCCATCATATGAATCATTAAATAAATTATTCCTTATAAACATCAATAATTAGGATCACATTTGATCATAGCATAAATAATGCATTTCACTGAATTGAACTAAAACGTAATGATAACCAAACATGTACATACACAAAATGCCACAAACTGATATGTTGATGAATCTCATCTCGAACATGCAATGGTTCATACACACCATCAGAGCCATAAAATAATCACCATAACAATCATGAGGAAACAATGAAGCTAAAACATCGATCTCACATTAACAAGATGAAAATAGGAGGGGCACTACATACCTAAATACTTTGGGTTAGGAGACCTATATAGCATATCATAGTTTTCAACAATTGATTGGAGTTACATGGCCATATTTAGTGTGTTATATTGCATTGCCACAATTAAGTAGTGTACTTCTATTTCATTTTTTGTGGAATTTCTACCACTTATTTCTTTCCCCACTTTTAATTTTTTCATAAAATAGTTAAAGCACCTTGTTATTTGTGCCTATTTCATTTTTTGTGATAAAACTACTCATTGCATAAATTTTCTCTATATTGTAGGTTCTAATGGAGCATTCATGCCAAGGAGAAGGCATAATGAGGTTCCAAGAGTGGTCCATTTATTTACATGGACCAAATAACCTTTTTGTGAGTATTTGAGTATTTACTTTGAATGCAAAGCTAAGAATGATTGTATAATTTGAAGTGTACACTCATATTAGACTCGCATGCACCTTAAAAGTGGTGGAAAAATATAATGATGAAATTAGCATGCCTATGGTAATTCTCGTTTAATTTTGGGTCTATTGATGGAATGACTTAGTACAACCATATTGACAAGTGACACATTATTGTACTAAGTTTAGCTCACAACTTAATACCTCTTCTACTTATTTCATCATTATTTGCATCCATTTTGACATATTTGATCCCTATCTCAACACTAGAATTTATCTATCCTAGGTCAATCTTGAGTTCCTTAGGATTGATCTTGAATAATGTATGATAGACCCCAAAATTTAAATGTTCAAATTCATATTCTAAATTTCCTACTCCTTTTCACTAGCAATTATGAGTTGTCTTTGTCCATGTTTGTGTGACTAATCATTATGTTTTAGTATTTAAAGAAATTTAATGTGTAGTTATTTAAATAAAAATTGAATAGGGAGCATTCACTCTAGGAACATTTTGATTTAGAGCTTAAACATAATGTTAGTTTGCATTATAATCACACAAGCCATCTATGAGCTTGCACATATTTTTTCAATCATTTGTTCAAATCCATGAAACTAGTTTGATAGGGGGTTACCCAAAGAGAACACGAACTTAACATTTTGATAATCTCCCCTAAGGTGTTTATAAACATTTCTTTAACAAAATCATACATCAAGAAGGTAAAGGCGAATGTGAATCTACTACTATTTTTGTTAGATTCCATAAAATAGAGCATTCCTATGATACTAAGGTTTTATCACAAGGAGCTCAAATTTGAACAATAAATATTTCTAAACTTGTTTGATACCTAAGACATTTAGTAGAATAAAAAAAATTATTTTTTATACCTACACAGTTGAATTTAACTTAATATCAATATCAATTCTCCATCATTATTTTGAAACAAAATATTCTATTAATTATATTTAATTTTAAAACAAGATTTCAATTGGATAATTAATATTTGTTTTGATTGCGTTTATTTTTCAACCCTCAATTCGGGGAGAGGGGCCCAAAGTAGAGCAGGAGCCTATATTGGGGATGGAAGTAGTCCCATGTGGGCCCCACAATAGAGCTCAATAATAGGCAAATGTAAATCAGTTTTCACCCACAAATACAACAAAGGTACATGTATCATTGTACCGTCAAAATTGTATTATAATTGGAGAATATTTTCCCCATACACAAACAGATATTCGTAGTCTTACATGTCAAAAAATATTCAAAGCACATCTGACACAACAAACATACAAGCCATATTGCTTGTTACCAACCCCTTAATTTAAAACAAAAGCCCAAACTATAAAATTAGTATAACCCAAGCTCCCATGTAATGTCGCCACTTGCATTTCATCATAGCCACTTTTTAGGCACTTGGGATGCCATGATTAGAACTACGAGCCAAGAATTTCCCATCACCAAATCCAATATAGTCGAACCCCCATCCCACTTGCCCACCAACACAACACTCAGACATGTAGTAATCATTCATATGTGTCCCATATGTCAAATCAAACCTCTCTACTAATGGTTCCTCCTATTTTTCTCACCTGCAACCACTAAAACAATGGTGTTAAAGACACCAAAATCTCCTATCAAGCAAGCAAGGAATGCATGCCATTAATACATACAAACTCAGCAATTGAATTCATCCAATGAAGATTTCAAATTTGAAATTAAAAGGACAGGAATTAAAGACTCCACACCAAACCAACATTAAACATATAAGGAGATTTTCAAATTCAAAAATGCATTACTCAATCTCTTGAAATTTCCATTTAGCACATTCCACTTTCATTATCAGTTATACAATTTGGTCCAGAAATATGAAGAAAGTTCAAAGGCAACAGTAGTAGCATCCTGACAAGTTACAGGTATTCTACTGCTACAAATTTTGGTTGTCTGTGAATGCAAATATTTTGTATGGGATGTAAATTTTTATCACATTGACTTGTAACTCAATATCTGTGGTTTCAACTTACACTTTATATGAATGTCAAGTTATTTCAATTCAAGTTCAGGCTTTCACTGGTTTTTCTTTCCTCTATACTTGTCCATGCACAACGTTTACCCTACATTGTGCATTTCAATATATTATGTTATTCATTGCACGATGTTTACTCTACATTGTGCTTTTCATATTTGCTTCCTTATACAAAATATGAAATGAGTTAGATTGGTTTAAATGGTTTTTTATTACTATTAGACTTGTTCAACGAAATATGGAAAGGGTTTGACTGGTTTTCATCCATGCACTTGTATTCGTGTGTTCATCATTGCACAAACTTTAAATCTGCAATTTTATTTTTACATTTGTTTGTTATTCCAAAATACGGAAATGGATACAATATGTTTTCTTGTTACTAGGAAATATTCATATGGTTTTAATGTTTCTACCACGCACTTGCATTCGTGTCTTCCTCACTGCACAGACTTTAACTCTGTAATTTACTTATAATATTCTCATGTTGTTATGAAATATGAAAATGGTATGACTAGTTTTCATTTTGAAGATATTCTGGCATGTTTATGTATTATTTTTTTCTTCCATGCACAATAGTTATGTTTGTGAAATTCTTTTTTTCATTTCATTGTTACTACCAAACATGGAAAGGGTTTAACTGGTTCAAAATTATAGGGTTTTCTCTTTGACAATGCACAAACTTTAATTCTACAATTTGTCTTTAATATTTGTTTGTTATTCCCAAATATGAAAATGGATTCACTTGTTTTCATTTTGAAGTCATTCTACCATGCAATTATATTAAATTTTGTTCTTATATATGTATTTGTCTTACCATACATACATATACATATTGTGCATGGAAGAACAGAATAATACATAGACATATTTCCATACATATATATGGTATGATTGGTTTTCATTTCAAAGATATTCTGCCATGCAATCATATTATTCTGTTCTTCCATTCACAATAGTTTTTTGTGCGAAATGCAATTTTTATTTCATTATTTTTTATTAGTTATCAATAGGTTTTATGAGGACTAGAAACCCCTTACAAACAGGTTTTGAGGGGACCTGAAACCCCAAAAACTCAAAAGAAAGCTGTAAAAGATGAGATCACAGATAATCAGCAGCTCACCATCAGCAGTCTACCAAAAGATATACAAGACCAAACAAACTGCAAGAAATCAGCTTTGAAGGGACTGAAAACCCAAAACAGCTAGGGAAACACAAGGGCCTTAACCCCAAAACATCTTTAAAGCTATCTGAATCAGCCAGGCACCAAACACACCTGTGGCCTTCACTGCATAGCAAAATTGCTCAATACAGAGCTAAAACAAAAGGGGTTTCCAAAGCACCCTTCAAGATCAACAATTTTTCCCCACCTCCCTACCTCAATAAGAGAGCAACAAGGAAAAACCATAATAGTGTAAAACACCAAAGAAACCTTGATTCTTGAAGGAACTAGAAAAACCAAACACCCCACCTCAATAGGGGTAATGGGAAACACAACAAAGCCCTGCAAAGCAACAACCACCCAACAACACCAAAACACCTAAGAAGCCAACCTAGCCTCCATCACTAGAAGAGAGGGCTCCCCTCTATAAGAGAGGATGGAATGAAAACCCTTACCACCAAAACCACAAATCTCCATGCCAAAAAGGCTCCACCTCAAAAGAAGCCAACACTCCACCTCAACAGGAGCAATCTCCCCCTCTATAGGAGACACCAACAGAAGAAACCCGTAAAAAACTTTAGTAGGAAGGGCAGACATAACATCCCTCAGTAGTGCAAGCATCAAGAGTTGGGTGGAAGATGCAAGAACCTCCTCAATGAGCACACATAGCTAGGTCCAAAGAGAAAACAAAGAACATAACCCAGCCAACAACAAACAAGCATAGTCTTGGACAAAGTCCAACAGAACCAAAACAAACAACTCCAACAACCTCATCCACTAAAGGAACAAGAGACACTAGAAGAGGTTAAAGGAGATCAACAGAAAACACCACTTGCAGATAGGATTTTGCAAGAAGCCAAATTTAAAAAGAACCAATAGGGGCACATAAAACTTTCTCCCCGAGAGAAATAAGAGTATTGAAAAGCACTGGGGCTTCAACACCCACCACTAAACTTCAAGGAAAACAACAAGAAATATCCCACTAAGAACATGGAAGGAAACCTCCAAGCTACCCCAAACCACACATCTTCTCTGCAACACAACAAGAAGAAGAAACACAGTCCAGGAGACCACCAAAAGAAGAGTCCCAGTCGCAGGATGATCAGGAGAATCCAAACTGCAACAGGAATAGGGGGTCCCAAACAAGGCAGAAGTAAGGAGAAGGCCCAACAAGAGAGCACACCAAGCAACTCCAACACACTGGTCAGAGCCAGAGAGGGACCAAAACTCCACATAGCTAACTAGAAGAGGACACCACTAGACCATAGAGGATGGCCAAAAAAGACTCAAAGCACACTGAAAACCGAAACCCCCAAAAGAGAGCCACTGATCAAAGAGCGGGTAGGAATGAAGAAAGACCAAGAGAAGGCAAGAGGAAGAACACGCCGACATGATAAGCCCCCAAGCCCTCCTACTACATTGAGTAGGAGCATAAAAAATCCCAAACTTCAATCGCATAGCCTCAAAGACTTCAGTGCACCACCACACCCTCTGAGGGGCTGATAACTAGAAAACCAACAGGAAGGGCATCTGACACCCAACCCCAACTAGAGCCTCACCATCAAGCAAAAACACCAGGAGCTAAGAAGCATCTCCCGAGCCATAAACGCCACATAGACAAGTATATTCATCAGTCGAAACAACGTCCTCTAGGCACCCCTCATCGTCTGTAGAAGACAAATAGATAGCACCCAATCTAACCCAACCCAACACCTCATGGAGAAGGACCGTTGCAAGGGCAAGCGCATCATCCTCGTCGTCGGAGCCTCCATCACCATCCTCGCTCTCAGCTTTCAAACCTCTTGTAGCACTGCACTTCCTGCCACTTGCCATTTTTCCATCCACAAAAAATGTGTATTTTTATTTCATTGTTACTACCAAACATTTTTATGGTTTCACTGGTTCACAATTACAGGGTTTTCTGTCATGCACTTGTAGTCCTCTCTTTGACAATGCACAAACTAACTCTACAATTTTCCTTTATTATTTGTTTGTTATTCCCAAATATGAAAATGGATTCACTTTATTTTATTTCGAGGATATTCTGCCATGCAATTATATTATTATCTTCCTATATATGTATTTTTCTCTCTATATATATAGTGCATGGAAGAACAGAATAATACATAGACATATTTCCATTCATATACAAATATATGTATATATATACATATATATGTGTGTGTGTGTATACACATATATACATATATATATGTTTGTGTATATATATGTATACACACACACACATATATGTGTGTGTATATTCATATATAAATATGTATGTAATTGTTTATGTGATTGTTACTGCAAAATTTGTTTTACATATTTACGTTCAGTTGTCCACGTTTCATTGTTCGGCTCTGCACTCAAGAAAGCTCCCTTTCTCTTTCAGTTGAGGTTTTATACCTCACTATGCATATACCATTGTATTTCCTTTTGACAATGTTTAACCAATGTTTGTTCATATCTCATGAAAAAAATCTGCTCTAAGTATTTTCAATTCAATTAATAAAATTGAACAAACTGTCAACATGCACAATAAATCTAATTGCATTACAAACTGTTCATAAAAATCAAGCAAAATAGAGACAATAAAAATAAACTATCAACATGCACAATAAATCCAATTGCATTACAAATTGTTCATAAAAAACAAGAAAAATAGAGACAATAAAAACAAACTATTCATGCACAATAAAGACAATTTCATTACAAACTATGGACAATTGCATTACAAACTGTTCATAAAAACCAAAGCATTGAATTTCAAAATGTCAAGATTCATATTAAATAAATGCAAATAGTTCATGCATCACTGTGACTTCAATAGTGTTCATTTTTTTGTTTTATTTAACTACTCCAAACATCTTTTTTAACATCTGCAGGTGCAATCTAAAGGTAAACTAAGGTCAAAAACTAAAACCAAGACTGCAAAGACGTTGTCTCATACAAGGAAAGACACTGTAACAGTCCCCAATGTGCAACAACCGGTTGCAGAAGTAAACACGAATCTAGAACCTATTGAGGTTGTCCAGGAGGTTGTTGCACCACCAATCCAGCGGGCAAGACCATCGAAGGAAAGGGAATGGTCATTAGAGGACATGGACAGGGCACTGGAGGATGTTGAAACAAATGGGATGTCAACGAGAGTTGTTGCGAAGAAGTGGAAAATCCCAGCTACAACACTTAGCAATTGGTTAGGTGGCCTGAGCACTACTTCAAAGAAGGGTCCACCAACAGTCCTAACAGAAGAGGAGGGTCTGATTGTGAAGTGGTGCACATATATGGTAGATATTGGCCACGAGCTTGAGATTATGAATCTCAAGCAAGAGGTTGCTTAGATAGGCCAGACTAGACCCAGCCCTTTCATGGAGTGGCTACCTGGAAAATCATGGCAAACTGGATTCAAGAGGCACCATCTAGAATTGACCTTGCGCATAGCTGAAGGTATTGACAAAGATAGGGTGGTAAACCTTAGACCCGAAATAGTAGCTGCATTTTATAAAATGCTGACAAAAGCATAAGAAAGTACCCCATATGGTCCTGACAAAATTTGGAACTGTGATGAAACAAGCATTCAAGTTGGCAGAAATGGAACTGTGAGGGTCTTGGCATGACGAGGCAGTAAGAATGTCTCCTACATCATTCCAAAAAGCAGAGAATGGATAACAATTCTATGTTGTGTTAATGCATCTGGCGAAACCATACCTGGTTTCTATCTATTTAAGGGCAATACAGAGATAGAGAATTACATTGTGAACTATGAACCATGCACAACTATGGCAAACCAAGCACATGCTTGGATGATGAAGGAGCTTTTCTATGAGTGGTTGGAACATTTTTATGTGTCGGTTCCTAGGGGTGTCTCACCTACTAATAGGCACCTGTTGATTTTTGATGGCCATGGAAGTCATTTTGCATTGTCAACTACCCAAAGGGAAAGGAGGTTAGGCATTGACCTCCTTACATTGCCTGCTCATACTTCTCATGAGCTATAGCCTTTGGATGTTAGTGTGTTTGCACCATTCAAGCAATATTTCAAATCAAAACAAGTAGATTTTCTCACTAGATTCCCCAATATTGATATCAGAAGGGCATAATTGGTGGAGTTAAGCAACAAGGCACTGAGAATAGCTTTGACTCCAACCAACATAAAAGTTGGCTTTAAAAGGATAGGGATATGGCCCCTCAATTTTGATGTGCTCGTGGGTGGCATGCGTCCCAGTGAGACGTATGGCATTGCTGACACCGACGATGCTTCTGTAATGCAAAACATCCTTAGTCTTTTGGGACTTGATGTTTCAACAGATGAAATTTTACAAACATTGCAGACTCCAACATATAGTCAAGTGCATGAAGGTGCAGAGCAACAACTTGAGGACATGGACAACCAACCCACACAAGAAGACATGGGGGATTTCACATTCCCATCTCCAACACCCACACCTCCAGAGCAAACCGTGCACTATTATGTAGATTACAACAATGAAAGTTAGGGTACACTAGACTAGGTGGAGTTTATTGACTCCTAAGTCAATGAAACAATTGAAACTGAAAGTGGTTCTCAGATCAGTAACTCCCTTAAGCTACCAAGTCACAGAGTGAATGGAAGAACGAGAAAGTTTGGTGGTGGTTCTCTTCGAGTGAGCTAGTAGTATCAGTTGTTGACTGTTGATAGTTACATGACTATCATAATGGAGTAGGAACAAAGAAAAAAAGAATTGGAAGAATTAAAAATCAGAAAGAGGCAACAAATAGAGGACAAAAAGGCAACATGGATTCTAGCCTTGGAGCAGAAGGAACAAAAGAAAATTGAAAAGGAAATTGAGTGCAAGGAAAGAGAGCAACTGAAACAGATGCAAAGAAAGGAAAAAGAGCAGGAGTAAGAGAGGATACAAAAAGAACAAGAGAAGAAGGAAAGGGAGATCGAGGCTACCCATAGAGAATTGATGTGAGATAGACGCTTAAGTAGTCCTACAACTCCCTTATCTGATAACCACAATTACTTTCAAGATATAACCAATAATAACATCCCTCTATTTTCTGCAGGCAATGTGTGTTTCAGTCCCAGCTCAACTCAAGTTAGTTGCACTCAATTTCTAGTTGGCCAGACTTCTTCACCACTAACGCCTTCAAATGTAAGTTGCACGCAATTGACAAATGCAAATTCAAATTAATTTATGGCAAGTCTAAATACAACAGTAGGAGTTGAGAACACATCTCCAGATTCATTCCTTGGAGCATTCAACTGAGTTTAGGAGGGACTAACTGAAACAGTGCCTTATATCTTGGTTTTTTTTTTGGGTTGTAGTTGGAGATGTCATTTTCATTGTGTTGCATTTGTTTATAAATGTGAACTAAATCTATTTATTATTTTAAACTAAATATGTTTATTAATGTGATACGAGCGCATTGGTTGACTTTGTGGGTGAAAACTATTTTACAATTGCATATTAAGGTGCTCTAGTGTTGGGCCCATTGACGACTATGTCAATACCTTTTCTATGGTTGTCTTATAATCTACATTTTAGAAAATATATTGTATGCAGATATTTTGTTTCAATTTTGTTTACCAAAATTGCTATGTTTATAACATTTGTTAAAAAAATATTCCAAGATGCTAATAATTTTATACAACATTTCATTTGATACACTCTACACTGATAATTTAACATTTGAAATTGCATGTGAATACATTTCATATAGTCATTACAAAGGTCTACTAGACATGTCTAAAATCCACAACACTTCACAACGAAATACTTGATGTAATATATCCTTTTGTATATCAGTAGCTCAATTGAAATTTGCTTTTAGGCTATACCTCTACAAAAGATAAAATGTATGTATGTCTTATCTCAAGTTTATTTGTTTTAGTACATTACAATTCAATCTTGTTTTGCGAATGGTAGAGATGGATGTGACCTATTTGACCTATATGATTCTATCTATCCCCTATTATTTTGTTCATCATTGCACAAACTTTAAATCTACAATTTGGTTATAACATTTGTTTGTTATCCCAAAATAGGAAAATGGTTTAATTGGTTTTCATTTCGAGGATATATGTAGTGCTTATATGTGCATACATATGTACATATATATCTATGTGCATAAGGATGTACATACATGTATCTATGTGCATACACATTTAGATGTATGTCTATGTCAATACGTATGTACATATATATCTATGTGCATACGAATGCACATGTATGTATATGGAAATATGTATGTACATATATATAAATGTGTATGTACATGTATATATATACATGTACATATATATCAATGTGTATCTACACGTATATATATGTATCTACATATATATCAAAGTGTACCTACATCTATGTCAATGTGTATCTACATATATATCAATGTGTATCTACATATATATGAATTTGTATCTACATATACATATATGTATCTACACATATATACATATATGTATATATATACATATATATATATGTATGTATCTGCAGATATATATATATTGTGAATGCTTCATCCTAGACCTATTCAAACATGGACAAACAAACAAACATTAGTCCTCAAAACCAAACATTCCCTATGAAATTCATTCAAGCATAAGAAACAAAAAACAACATAAAATATCAAACAAAAGCTAATGAAATCTCATTCGAATGCTCAAACCAACATCCCATAGGGGAATTGGTGCTTCTTTGATGTGGAAAGAAACCCTTTCCCAATTCCTTGATAAGCTTGATGATGATTGATTGATCCTTGATGAAAAATTCTAATAACCTAGCTATGGATGATGAATTCTATGATGACTTAGATCAAAATGTGAATGAACTTGCAAAAATTTGTAGATAATAACCTTGCATCAAAATCTGGATGATTGTGGATGAACTTGTGGCTCTCAAATCAATAGAAAAGGCCTCTATTTATAATGAAGAAGGTTTGAAGGATGAAGAATAGGATGAATGTGGGATTAAAGAGGGACCAATGGCATTATGCCACTTGTCAACATGCTAATGAAGGGAGGTGGAGCACATTTTGAACAATGTGCATGTTAAATGCATGTAGGTGGAATTTGAATTTGAAGAAGTGACTTGTGTAAGGAGGGATGTAAGAGGAATTAATGCCAAGTTGGCTCAAGGAGAGGACATGTAAGAGCCTTTAATGCCAAGTTGGAGGACAAAAGTCCTTTGGGAGGGAGAATTCAAATAGGTGGAATATTCCAAGAATATGCCACATTTGAATGAAAATAGAGGAATTAATAAATCAAATAAATTGATTTACATGTGAAACTTGCAAAAGCTAGAGGAATGGGGGATTAGTGTTAGGAGTTAATTAATGATTAATTAACTTAGATGAAAATTGATTTGATTGTGACATTTAATTTGAATGCTTGAATTTATTTAAATCAAATGAGAGGATATTGGAAGATTAGTGATTTAATTAAATAAATTTGATTTATTCAATTAAATGAAGAACATTAGGATTTAATTAAATAAAGTTGATTTATTTAATTGAAGGAGGAATTTTGATGAATTAATTAAATAAAGATTATTTAATTAATTGGTCAGTAAAGAAATGATCAAGGAAGAATCAAAGTTAGTGAACCAAAATCAAATGCATCATACATTGATATATAGATTGAAAGCTATAGTGTATGTATACATAGAAATTAAATGAAAAGATTAAACCCATTAAAGTCACAGTGATGCATGAAGAGAACCATATATTTCCTTGACAAATTGAGTGTGTTTATGAACACAAGTATTGGAAGTGTTCATTGTTGATGGGTGTTTTTGTACTTCTCAACACAGGTAATGCATGAGTGCATCACCTATGTTGAAAGAAATATCCTACAAACAAGTTGCAAAAAATTATCCCAAGGTCTCTTGGGTGTCAGGTCATGACAATGTTTGGAATGTCTCAGTTGGTTCATGTGAATTGTTGGTAATCATAGGAAAACCTTACATATGTTAAGCTGAAGGGAGATTGGATCCTTAAATGGAGTTCCAAAGATTTTGAGAATGACATGTGATTGCTACAAGTTCAAAATAGTAGTCTAAACTCCACTTTTATCATCAGATTTGGCTTTACAATGATGTTGGAACTTTTCCTAAACTACTATTCAAAACAAAGGTCAAAAGGGAAAGGGGAGGGGAAAGTTCCTAGACCTGCAACTACTGATGAACAGTGATAATGGAGGATGCTACAGTGGACAACCTTCCTAAAACTAAGTTCCACTTAACCAAATTAGCTAACAATATCATGAAACTAGTGTTATCTTCTAAGGTCTGTAGATTTTCAACTACTCATTCACCATAAAGCATGAATAAAGATAAATTTTAAGTGCAACAATGAATTCACGTTCAAACTAGATTTACACTACTATTTATCATCAACAAACAACAAAAAACATGAACAGGGAAGGACATCAACACAACAGTATTCTTTAGCATCAATGAACAACATTCACTAAACTACTAAAAGCATGCAAAATATATGGAACAATAAATTAAATCTACTCAAATCTATCAACTTTGAGGAGATGAATCATGAAACATGAGAGAAACTCAAGAATCCACCAAAAGCAATGAATTTCTATTGAAATTTCAACAGCATGCCATTACAACTCAACTCTCTCTTGAAAATGAGAGGAGACCCCCTATTTATAGTTTTCCAAAAGAAAAATGAATGGCCAAGATTTAATCTCATTGTGTGGCCAAGATTCATTACAAATTAGGGTTTCATCTACCCCCACTATTTTACAATTTAAAATACGTTCCTTGTCTTTTCCCTATTTTGTCCTTTAGTCACATAGTACTGTAGCACTTTGTCCTATAGTGGTTTTCCCTTTTGGCTACAACTAAACTATGAGGAACTCATCATCAATGACAAACTTTCATTATTTTGGACAGTGGCATACTCCACAAATTTTCCCATCGGTGCCTGAAGTTTATTTCATTCCATGATATCCGATTGGAGCACTTGGAAGGTCAGCTTTTTGGATCTTCCCGTGATCAACTCCCACTTCTTTGTACATTTAGGTGTGTGCTTGATCACCTGCTCCAACTAGGCGAAGGCTTGAGCAAAAAAATCCATAAAGTTCAGCGTTAATGAATCTGTGGCCCCTTTCTCCATTTTCTTGTGGAAATACAGCCTGATCTTCTCTGGATCTAGCTCGATAGTGGGCATGTCATAATCTGTCATGAGATTTAGATACTCCTTGCAGTCCATCCTATATTCCATGACCCATTCAAGGTCAAGCTCAACTTCATGGAGAACTCTTTCTAAGACATCTCTTTGATGGTCCAGGCCCATCTTCTGTGTCTCCACCAGCCAATAATCATCCTTTACTAGGGTCAGTTCTTTTTCCTAGGTCTTATCGGGAATTTTAAGGATGGCCTAGAGCTTAGGATATGTAATCCTATATAATTCAAGGAAGTTATTGCAAATTCTCTCCATGCCCTCAAGTTGTTTCTGTACTTCCCAAAAAAAATTTGCCATTTAGATAACATGGTCAATACCCACATCACCATTATAAAGGACTTGCCTAAACCAATTTGAAGTGGCCTTGGTCCAATTCCTCATTTTCTCCATCTTGGAGAATTCATCCTGAGAGAGTAATTGGGGTGCAGAGGATGTAGTTGGGGATTCTTCCTCAAGGGATGTCTACTACTGAATGTAGGCACTAAGGCTTGCCACTTGTGATTTCAGTTCCTCCTTAGAGGACTAGTCCTTATTTATCTGCTCAACAATTGTAGCCACTGATCCTTGAAATTCATCGATCTTCTGCTCCCTTGTAGCAATGCCTAGGTTGATGGTAGAGATATTGTAGCTAACAACCTCTCCTTTATCCATCACTTGGGTTACTACTTGCATAGTCCTCGATCCAGATGCATCAATTGTTATATAGGATCATATCCTCATCTTCTTTTATTTTGGTGCCTTTGTCTAAGCCTTGGCAAGTATAGTTTTGAGTCGAGACTTAGGTTCTACGAGGACTAGGGTCTTCTTCTATAACTGCTTCTCTAACCAATCGGGTAGTTGACCTTCCCCTTTTGGTGACTCATGGTCGCATTCCTTTCTCTGTTCATATTGGGGTTGCTTTTCCTCATGCCTTGGAGCTTCATGTTCTGTTTTCTCCTCTTCCTCATTCGAGTCCTAAATCAATATGGCCTTTTCCTTGTTATACTCAGTGGGAGCAATGCTCTCCATAGTGGCACCTTCTATTTGTGATGCCTCACTCATTTCTTGCTCGAGCTCCATATGAGGTTCTGGCCTAGGACTCTGCCTTACTTCAGTTTCTCTTTTAGTTTTATCTTCTTCTTCTTCTTCTCTCTTAGGAGGCACTTCCTCCTCTTGAAAAAAGCCTTTGTCTTGACCAATTAGCGGAGGCCCTATGGGTACCTCCTCATTAACTTCATTGTCAACTTCTTTCTCCTCAAGAGGTTGCTTCTCAGATTCAACTTCTTCTCCCATATCCTTGAGATGCTCGGACATCTCCTCCTCGAGCTCCTGATCGGAGGTCTCTATGATGTACCTTTCATTTAAAGCTTTAGTATCTTCCTCCTAAGACTGTGACTTCTCTTCATTTGTTGCTACCTTATCTATGTGCTCAAAGTAATCATCCTTGAAAGAATCTTCAGGCTCTTCCATTATCCCTTTAGCAACTTCCCTCTATCTCTTTTCCATTTCTTTTGATATTTTTAGGGTCGCCTCCATCCTTGGTGGCTCTATAGGTGGTGGAGGGATAGGTAGGCTAGCAGTGATCTGATCCATCAGAGCTTGAACAGTAGGATTCAGAATCACTCCTAAGATCTCTGTAGGTACTCCTTGCATATACTTAGCAAAGGCATCAGACAGGGTAAAATGAGGCATAGTACTTGTGGCCATTGAGGATACAATAGTGGATAGAGTAAGTAGCGGTGGTGGCAGCGAGGCTGATGACAAAGGGGATGTCATGGCCGAAGAGGAATCCAACACCGTAATGGGAGCTATTGGGGAAGCAGAAGTGAGGTGAACAAAAATATCCACAACAGATGGGGAGGAAATTGCCAATGCTTGAGAAGCAGGGGGAGGTGGAGTGGCAACAACAGTGGTCATAACTAGAGCAAAGGTAGCAGGTGGTGATTTTGGTTGCTTAGCCTCTTCTTCTCCTTCATGTTGAGGATCTTCCTCAATTGTAGGCATCTCATTGAATCCTCTTGTTTTCTTTTCTTTCTTCGAGGTCTCACCTTTTGAGGCCTTCCACGTATAAACCTTGTGCTTAGGCTAGCGCTCAGATACCTCTTTTCTCTTTCTCAACCTTGTGGCTTGAGGAGATTCGGGAGCTTCCTCATTTGAGGCAACAATGGCCCTGCTATTTGTCTCACTCTTAGACTCATCTTCGAGCTCCCCATAAGTTAATGTGGCTCCCTGTAACTTAAGTTGAGCAATTAGGGCGTCAACCCATTGCCTTGTTCTACTCTCAATTGGTTTAGTTACAATATCAAGGTCATTGACCTCTTCTTCACTCCAGTCTATAAGGGGCAGCGACAAGTTAGCAACTACATCATACCTAGGATCCACAAGGGTGTCCTCTACAATTTGATCAGGTACCAGGAAGGGATTGATTATAGTCTTTAAAAATTGGCGGTCATCCGCATATAGTGCCGCATGCACACCTCCTTATCATCTTGAAAATTCACCCAAAAGTCTTCAACATGGGGTAGGTGGGTGTATTCTCTTTTGAAAAACTTCATTAACTTGTCGTAAGGGTCCATTATTGGCTTGGCTATATGAAGATTTAGATTATACTCCACAATTTCCTTTTCTAAATATTCTGCACATTGGGATGCATAGCATACATGCCTTGGATGAAGGTGATAGGGTAGGGAATCCCTGCCCTATGTTTGTTGCTCAATAGAGTATGAGCGTTTTGCAACTGTCGGGAGACTTCCAGTATGATTAGTCGGTTGTTAGGATATTAGGGCAGTTTATATGGTCTCTCGAAGAAACCCTCCATTCTGATGTACGTAAATTTGGGGAACTAAATAAATAAGAACCTGAACCTTTGAATAAAAGTGAGGGCACTGTGGGAGACCCTCCTATGAAAATCTCCTTCGACGAGCCTGATGATATGCCCAATAAAGGCATCATTCACTCTTTGATAGTCCTTGAAGTTTCGGTATTGTACTTGCAGGTGTCGATCCTATACTTTGATCTCTCTTCTTGGATTTGGATTTGGTGCAATGAAGAGGCCCTTGTATGGGAAAGGTTGTGCCAGGAGGTACACCAGGTAAGAGGTCATATAAAATTGTGAAGCCTTTTTCACGACCATGAACTATGCATGCAAGTTTTCGCTGATGATTTTGGCCCAATGGAATTTTGTTTCTCCCTGAAGGATTTCCTCAACAAAGTAGAACATCCATTCCTGAAAGAATACAACGCTAGGGAGGCTCATTACTTTGCTCAATAGATATCATGGTACTCTTCATGGAAGTCACTCTAGAAAAGCTCTTGTGGTACCTTAGCAACACTTCCCCTTTTCTCCTTCAAACAATCTTGGTTGATTAACTTCTTGCATACCAGGGGATTGGCCTTCCACGTGTTCTATGTGTACCCCTTCTTGGTTTCCTCCATAGGATCAAATGTTGGGATATGGAAGATTTCTCCTATGGATCGTGCCGAAAAGTTTGCCAACACCCTGCCTTCATGGTCGATAATCTTCCTGTTGCCATGGTGATAAGCCTCCCTGCATGCCATTACCAGCTTTGGAGCTACAAAAGTAGGCAGGAAGTTGACTGCCTTGACCAAACCACTCTTTTGAATCTTTCTTGCATCCTCTGTAATGGGTTTGCTCACAAGTCTTTGCCATAATTTGTCTATGTTTACGTGCCCCAGATTGGTGTCCAATATCGAATCCCACATAGACGTGACCTTGGAGGTGACTTCCACCCCGTGGAATTGGTACTTCATTTGGTCCTTCTCCTCTTTTCCTCTAGGTACTTTGGTGGTATTCTTCCCCTTTTCTTTCTCTGCAGACTCTCCTGAGGGTCCTACAACTGATTCCATAAATCCTGCAAATAGAAGCGTAGTAAGCACATTATCATGAAAAACAAGGGAAATGTTAGCAGAATCCTGCAAAAAGGATGTTATATCAAGCAATTCATTGTTCAAAGATCATAATATTCATAAAAATTCATCGTTTGGCTCTTGCTTGGGGAAGATAGGGCAATGCGGACCTAGGGATGCGGGTTTCCCTGGGCTGACAGTCGTTAGGAGGAAGCAACAAAGAGACGACATAGAAGGCACGATGACTCGCACATAGCCACCCATAACAAGATCTCCACATTTCAAATTTAGGACTCAATCAAGATGTTAAAGCATTTAGGCACGCGGGTCAATTGTTCATGAAGTTTCAGAGGTGTTTGTTTAATCATTTTTCGTGTGGGACAAAAGGGTGCAGAGGTTGGGGTCATCATGGTTGTTTGGAGCTCTGTCGTTTGGAACAGTGCTTGCAAGATGGAGGTTCGCAAACAAAGTCTCGCATTGTGGGACCCGCAGGTAGAAAGGGCGGCATGGACTCTTCCCTTAAGGTTCAATCGCTCAGGAGCATGTGGGTGGAGACTTATGGGAAGCAGTCAGGAGGCGACTGTTTGGAGATGACGGAGACAGGATGGCAGCCCATAAACGGTGGTCCGCATCGTCGAGCCCGCAAAAGGCTTTGACATGAGTCATTCATTCAAGGTGGGCTAGGTGGAAACAGAGGAATCGAGCTTTGCAAGGCAAGTGGATGGTGAGGTATGGTCATTCGCAAATGACGAACACACGATGGAAGTCCACAAAGCCCGACCTGCAAGGGAATTTTGGACTTAGGCATTTTGGGCAATCTAGACAATGATAGGAGCGGCAGGATCTGCAATACAGGAGGGAGCAAGGGTGTTGTCATTTGTGATGGTTGTTAAAATGAAAACAAATAGGTTGTGGCAACCTGTGAAGAACGACCCGTAGATGAAAGGCTTCGATGACTTACTGGGGTGACGGACAGGTGTCCCGTGGGACCCGCAAGGCAGAAGGCCAGGGTCAGACAGCCGTTGAGAAATGGTGAGAGGAAGGGTGTTGCCAGCAAGCAGAAACCCGCAGGAGCCGTGAGAATTTTCGTTGAACTTAGGATTTTTGTTTAGTTTCATGACAACGACAAAGAGGGGGAGTGTCCACTCGTGTGTGCGGGTCCGCTGAGAGTGACGACCGTGGTTCCAAGTTTACCATTTAGGATGCTAAGCCAATGACAAAGGCAGGTTTGTGGGCCACAAGGGCACGAAAGCCCTGGTCAAGAACAACAGCTAGATGACTAAGTTTCGCATGGCCCTAAATGGCCGATTTCAAAGAATTTTCAAATTTTACACGTGTTTTGTGCGGGATTCAGTGTTTAAAGGACCACTTAGGGATTTTCTAGGTTTTGGGTATTAAGATCTTGCAAAGTCTCTAAAAAAAACTCAAAGGAATACAACTATGGTGATGGAAAACTCACCTAGTACTCCTACAAAATCAAGATAAGTTGAATTCATCCTCTAAGTGATGTAGGTGCGATGGTGGTAGAGGCAGCTGGAGCACTGACAAATCTCTAACTGATGTTGGTGAAAATGACAGGCTGACTAAGCTATTTATAGCAAATTTGTCATTAATTACCCACATTAAATGTTGTACGGGTTTCAAAACGACCGGCGACGGGAAAGGCGGGGCCCATGATGTAGGTGACAGTCAGGTGATCGTTGCTTGGAGGTTTGGCAATCGAGGCGGTGATGAATGATGCGAGACCCACAATTCGAGCGGATGCCCGAGTCGGCCGCTGGGAAAACAGTGAAGGAGGGACAAAATCCCGCCAGGAGTGACCTGCAAGGGTGGACCCGCAACAAGAGAAGGACGTCAGCTTTAAAGACTTAAGGAAAATTGCCAAAGGAACTTCGCGAAGGGAAAATACTTGAAGATTTCTAGGGTGATGGACTTTGGTCAACTCAGGATGATAACTTCATGACTCTTTGACCGCTTGGGACTCAAAAATAGGGGCACACAAAATGAGGCAAAGGCAAAGAGTGACCCGATAGAGGCGGAAAAGAGAGGGTCCCTGTTCTAACCGGGGCATGTTGTGCTATGGGCACAACATTCATAAACACCATACACGCCATAAACATCATGGAGCACATTGTCGATGCACTTAGAATGGAAAAGAACCTTCAATCTATGGACAATCAAATAAACACTTTAAATATTTTGTTCAAAATCAACAACAAAATAAATAATAACATTCACCTTAAGTAACACAACACATTGATAACAAAACAAATAAGTGAAAAGAAGAAAGAAAAGGGAATGGCAAGAGACAATGGTGCAACTTTAGTGAGGTTAAAAACCTCACCTCTATGAATTGGAGATGGCCAATGGTATGGTGAATTTCTTCAACTAAATCCTGCAAACATATATGAAAATAGTCATTAATAAGAAAAGTGTAGTAAGGAAAGTTTTTAACTTACAATAAGAATGTATAGTATCCTTTTGTGTTTAACTTTGACATGCAATTCACCATCACGAATTCAATAATGAATTGAAATTGCACACCATCGAAGAAGATTGAACAATATAGAAATTTACAATAAGTGTCAACCGAATATACCAACATGTCTAAAACAATGAAACGAATAATTGCTAACGAATATACATGACATATATGACATTCAAATTCAACAATCAAAATGAACAATAAAATTGAACATTCCAATTGAACAATGAAATTCATTCCAATTGAATAATGCAATTGAACAATAAAATTGAACATTCTAATTGATCAATCAAATAGAACAATCTATTTGAACAATCCAATAGAACAATGCAATAGAACAATAACTTTTAACAATGCAATTGAACTATCAAATTGAACAATCCAATTGATCAATCAAATTGAACAATCCAATTGAACAATCAAATTGAGCAATGCAATTGAACAATCAAATAGAACCTTCGAATTGAAGAAAGCAATTGAACAATCCAATTGAACAATCAAATTGAACATTTGTACATGAGTTATACATATATACCAACATGGTATGGTGTAACAATCACAATGTATGGAATTGAAATGCATTGACATCCATAAACAATGCAAGTTGAAACCCTAAATACCGAGTTATAGGGTGGTGGGTGACAAACATTGATAGTGCATAGAACTGATATATATTCCCTGGCATATAGAATAAAAAAAACCATGAAATTGAACTAAAATGTCTTGACATTCATAAATAGTGTAAGTTGAACCCCAGATATTGAGTTATAGTTTATTGTGAGAGCATATACATATATGAATACATACATACATACACACATACACACATTATATATTATGTATGTATGTATATATATATATACACACACACACAAACACACATTATATATATATACACATAAATACATACATATTACACACATTATATATACATACATACATACATACATACATACATACATACATACATATATATATATATATATATATATATATATATGTTAATTTTAATATATATAGGCACTGGTAGAGGCCTAGTGAGGTAAAAAAGCTCACCTCAAAGAGAAAGGGAGCTTTCAAGAGTGTAGAGCTGAACAATGAGTCGTGGAGAGCCAAACATGTATGGGTGTGTAACCAAACGAACACTCCATAATGTTTGCAAACACAAGGAATGACAATGAGTGGGATATGAGAGAATTTGGAGCATTGAATGGACTTTGATCTCTGATTTATGCGCTTGACAATCCGAGTAAGTGCGAAGGGATGTGTAAGGCAAGTTGCCCAATGGAGGTAACGAAGGAGGCGGCGAGCAATTATTGCTCTAAACTGGTCGTTTAGGGTGGTGAAAGGAAGTAATTATATACATCTATTGCTTGCTTAGCAACACATTCCCTCTTGTGCAATACACTAGATTGAATCAGTCAAACCCAAACCAAAAACATGAATAGAATCATATGTTTTACCCTAGAGGTAAAACCCAATCTGAATTCATGTTTTTTGTTAGGTTCACCTCATTCAGGCATTAGTTTTCTCCAACAAAGTTCTATGTGCTTTGCTACATCATACCCCTCTTTGTCCACACTTGTCTCCAATTCTTGTAGGAAGCACTTCCCTAAAACAACAACCTTATTATATCGTGTTATTACAGGGTTTTCTGCCATGCAATGGTTAAACATGGAATGGGATTCACTAGTTCACTATTACAGGGTTTTTAGCCATGCACTTGTATATATATATATATATAGTTTGCAATTCAATGCTTGGTTTTTATGAATAGTTTGAAATGCAATTGATGACACTTTGTAATGCAATTGTCTTTAATGTGCATAGACAATTTGTTTTTATTCAATATATGCATGATGACAGTTTCATCAATTTTATTATTTGAATTGAAATGCCTTGAATTAGATCGTTTTAGTGAGACATGAACAAACATTGGTTAAACATTATCAAAATGAAAGACAATGGTATAGGTGTAGTGAGGTAGCAAATCTCAACTGAAAGACAAATGAAGTTTTCTTCAGTGCAGAGCCAAACATAAATATAGAAAACAAATTTCGTAGTAACAATCACATAAACAATTACAAATATACACATATTCGAATATGTATATATATATATAGAGGGAGAGAAAGAGAGATAAATCCATATATATAAGAACAAAATAATATAATTGCATGACATAATAGCTTCGAAATGAAAACAAGTATATGTATGAAAATATGTCTATGTATTATTATGTTCTTCCATGTACAATATGTATATATGTGTATGGAAAGACAAATACATATATAAGAACATAATAATATATTTCCATGGCAGATTAACTTCGAAATGAAAACAAGTGAATGCATTTTCATATTTGGGAATAACAAACAAATATTAAAGACAAATTGCAGAGTTAAAGTTTGTGCATTGTGAAAGAGAGGAATACAAGTGCATGGCATAAAACCCTGTAATTTTGAACCAATGAAATCCTTTCCAATGTTTGGTAGTAACAATGAAATGAAAAAAACATTTCACAGACATTACTATTGTGCATGGAAGAACACAATAATATATAAACATGCTAGAATATCTTCGAAATGAAAACCAGTCGTACCATTTTCATATTTTGGAATAACATGAGAATATTATAAGCAAATGACAGAGTTAAAGTCTATGTAGTGAGGAAGACACGAATGCAAGTGCATGGCAGAAACCCTCAAAATGATATACATTAAAACCGTATGAATATTTCCTAATAACAAGCAAATATATTGTATTCATTTTGATATTTGGGAATTAGAAACAAATATTAAAGGGAAATTGCAGAGTTAAAGTTTGTGCATTGTCAAAGAGAAAACTCTGTAATTTTTAACTAGTGAAACCCTTTCCATGTTTGGTAGTAACAATGAAATGAAAAAATCATTTCACAGACATAACTATTGTGCATGGAAGAACAAAATAATACATAAACATGCCAGAATATCTTTGAAATGAAAACCAGTCATACCATTTTCATATTTCGAAATAACATGAGAATATTATAAACAAATTGTAGAGTTAAAGTATGTGTAGTGATCGAGTGTAGACGAAAAGAAAACTAGTTAAACCCTCCCCACATTTCATTTAAGGCAATCTTTCTCAAAGACAAAAGTTCGTAATGAATTTTTTTGCAAAAAAAGTGCATGGCAGAATACCGTCGTATTCAAAGACAACGGTACAAGTTGAGTGAGGTTAGAAACCTCACCTGAAAGAGAAAGGGAGCTCTCGACAGTGCAGAGCCGAACGAAGAAGCATGAAGAGTCGGATAATGAAGCGTGGAGAGTCAAACCAGTTTCAGTAACAAACAAAACGAACAGTTGAGAATGTTTGCAAACAAAAGGAATGAGAGTGAGCGAGATATGTGAGAATGTGGAGTAAATGTGAAGCGACGCGTAAGACAAGTTGGTCAATGGAGGAAACAAAGGAGGTGGCGAGCGCTTAATGCTCTAAACTGTTGGTTGAGGGTGGTGAGGCTATCGTGTACACAAAGCCGTCCGATCCAGTGTATGTAGATGTGCTCGCCGATTAAGGAGGCAGGTGGGCTCTAGTTTCGGGTGGAAGGCAAAATCGGCCCGTTGTGGACACGTCGGTGTAAATTGTGCTTGACAGGTGGCAGGGTGATTGATTTAAAAAAAAACAATATGAACCGATGCACAAGTGGCAGGATGATGTGACAGACTAATTTTTAAATAAATTTGATGTCCGAGGGACCTGCAAAGTTGACCCGCCCTACTTTGGGCCACTCTCCCCTATGTAAAAGTGTTTTTATTCCCTTACGATTACTTAATCGTGTGAGCGTCTAAACATTTGAATATGCAACATACAAACAAAAGGGCATAATTCTTTGGTATATGCGACCCTCCAAACTTTTAAATGGACAGGAAAAAGTGAGGATATATAGCTCATATATTCATTGCCTTGGTTAACTAGTGAGTGATTTTCCTTCAATATCTGTTTGCTTCATTGCCTTGGTTAACTAGTGAGTGATTTTCCTTTAATATCTGTTTGCTGTAGTTGTCCGAAAAAACTAATAAAAATTGGCCTATATATTTTTAACAGAATTGGATTCAAAGAACAGAGTGCCACGAGGATCATTGAAGGGTACTCATTCCTCTCGAGGGTTTTATACTCAACCAGTTATAAATGGCTACAATACCAGCTGCTTCTCTGCTATCTTCATTTACCCTATGCCCCAGAGAATGGAATTCTGTGAAAACATCATCATTTGTTACAAGGTGGGCTAATATCAACTCCCTGAAACAGGTTGTTTTGAAGCAATCTGGGAAAAAATATCCTTCTTGGGCACGAGCTAGCCAAATTACAGGGTAAGTTCATTGCTATTAGAATTGAATTAATTTTACTTTGGACGAGAAAAATTGTAATTTTTCAGGGAAAAGATGTAATCAACCCTTTTCTTTGATTGATCTGAACAATGTGTTATTACCCATTTCACGCATTGGCCTTGAAAGTCATGAGGTAATGGGATGAATTTTTACGTCCAGGCCAAATTGGTCTGTAAAACCCGTCAAAGCGTATCTAATTGTTTGTATGTAGCAGCAATTTCTTCATTGTTCCAATCTCTACTAGACTGTGGCTATTTGTGTAGTTGTGCCTAGCGTGTTCATGTTGTGGGAAAATGAAGGGATGTGTTGTCAGAGGGTTGTGGTGTAATTGTAATGGGAGACATTGATCGAGTGCAACCACCACTACCTCATACGTCCGGGCAGCCTGTATAATTATCTTTACTTAAGATACCCCACAGCGACCCATGGTTCTGTGCAGTGCAGCTTTGTGCAATCTTGTGTGCCTTTTCACACATATTCCCCAAACAAAGTTGGGTGGCTCTCGGTCCCTTAGACCCTATCTTACATCTATACCACATAATTAGACCAACCATATCAGCTTGACACCTGTCAGGCTTTTGTCTTCACAAAGAGTGCACATGCTTAGGACATCTGTCACCCTCTGTTGGAGGCTTAACTGAACACTTCTTGAATAAATTCCTGTCCTGTACCAAATACAGGCAAGGAAGTTCATACCAGCAACATAGCCGAATATACAATACAGGACAGGACATTTGGCTCCTTGCCTAGGAAAGGTCATTTGGCTTCTTGCCATCATCACCGAAGTTTGTTCTACAGTTTTCACTTGTCACTTGACCTTAAATAGATTATGAATGCCAAGATGACATTTTTGTGGGCATCTACACAACAGTGCACCTGCAACGAACTTAAGTAGTGACTTCGTTTTGCGCTAGCCTTAGCAACGCCAGATATAATACATTCTTTTCAAATAAATACAGTTTCGTCATTCGCTCGACATAATGTTACTCAATCATGGCCACCTTGTCACCTATCACTTAGAGACCTTAAGTGTTACACCCTTAACCTATATTGTGCATGAGAATATGTGTAGTCCACTTTTGACTAGCATAACCCTTAATTAAATTGTATAATCATTTATACAGTTTTACATAGACAGTTAAGTAGACCTAGGTGGCATCCATGGCATAGCTATTGTATATGTATGGAGTAATGGTTAGTTTATTATCATCATATTGTGAATTCTGCTCTTACGGAAGACTTTTGGAGGTTTGCCCCCTTGAAGTGGCTTATTATTTTGAAGTATTATCAAGTATATGCAGTAGATTTCTTATTATATTGTTTTTTTGTGCAATTTATTTCATTACAAGTAGTATCAAAGCTTGGCATTTGGAAAGCAAAAATAAGGCAATTTTTTTCACTTTAGGAGGTCAGATTGTGAAGTGCATATTTCTTTCAATTTAATGATTTTGTTTTTTGTCATTTGAAGGGTTAATCAAGGACATATTGAATCTGCTACAATACAGATTTGAGATTATTTGAAGCAATTTTGAAGGATTTATTATGAAATTCCAAATGCATTCCCAAGGTTACAAATTAGATAATTTCTTTGAGGGATTTTCTAGGCCTAGGTAAATTACAGTAAAAATTCAGCTTATTTGAATTTGTTTTGTGCAAGTTATTGCAAAATTATTTTGGTTGCACCATGGTAGAAGCTTCAACAAGAGGAAAAGGAAGAAATCCAATCACTCTTGGGAAGACTCTTGATATAGATGATCATATATTGGAGATGGATCCCATGACCATTGAAGATATAAAGGAAGCAACCACTGTGGTTAAGGAGGAAATCCTCTTAGAAATGACAGAGAAGATTGATAGTGTTCAAACAATTAGCTTATCACTAGGGTTAAGACGGAAATCTTGTTAGAAATTACAAAGAAGATTGATAGTGTTCAAAAAATTAGCCCATCACTAGGGTTAAGGAGAAAATATTGTCAAAAATGACCAAGAAGAGTGATAGTGTTCAAACAATTAGCTTATCTCTAGAATTCTATAGACCCCCAATTGGCATAGTCACACCACAAGACTTGGGGTGCAAGTGTGTCTTTCAAAGGGAGATGAAATTTCTTGTTTTGACTTTGATCTAAAGTAGTATCATCACACAAATAATCGTATCACCAACTCTAGGCACTTCATGCCATGGGTGGATGTGTAAGTTAGATGGCAAGGATCTAGGGAATTGGCTATGCCAAATGGAGTAGTTCTTTGATCTTCATCATGTTCCATGTGAATAGAAGGTTGCAATGGCATCATTACAATTGGAATCAAACCAACTCATTTAGTATCATTGGCTATGTGAACAAAAGAAAAGCGTTGCCCAAGCCAATAATATATTGCCATGCACTATCACTATTTGGATAGATGCCAAAGGGTTTACAACCCAAAAGAGACCATGATCAAGCCATTGAACTAGACTAACTAGTAACTAGGAACCATTCACCATTCATCACCTCTTCTTTGAAGTTACACTAAAAGGTTGTAATATCCCTAGGGTTATTTACTCATCACCAGATATAAGTAATAAGCAAATCAAACATTATAGTTCTGATATATATATTTTATATATTAGGGTTTTCATTCACATGAGCAGTGAGCCCATAAAACCTGAGTATTGATCATAAACAGGATTGCCAGGTTTGGGAAAGGATTAATACAGTGTTGGTTACTTAAAAATACAAGTTCAGTCCTTTCCAAATGATCCCAAAAATCATGTATACAAAGATAGTTTCAGAATCACCAGATATACCCAAATTTGAGCATTGACATTGTTGTATGGACTTTCCAAACATGGAATATAAGCTGATTTTACCCTTGTCAACTCAATTCTCTTACTGCTGAACAACATAGGCATCATTATATTCACAGTCTACTAGAGTTCGTAACAATCAGACAATACAATCAGTAATTATCATCACTAGCTCAGACCCCCAACAATTTACTCGGAATTAGGCAGTTTTCCTATACAGAGAGCAAACAGTAATATAGAAGTATTCAGATGTTTCTGCTCTTACTCAGACTTGGGAAAGATACAAGGGAAGTGTGATAGCAGTTTGATCAGGCCTCTTTCCATGTTGATGTGCTTCCGCTTCTCCTAATGTTCCATTTACTTCTACTGGTTAGCACTATGTCTGAATAGGAGTAGTTCACCTGTGCAAAAATGGACATTTGGAGAATATACTTGAGCAGATCTGAAAATGTTCCTCTTGCACACTTCTGATGCCCTATGGCTGTGGCGATGACTATTTGTAAACCAATGTCTTCAGTGTGCTGCCCAGGATGATCTCAATTTCTATGATCTGGATTGGTGAATTCTTGCTGTCCCAACACAGTTTTAATGAATAGGCACTAGGGTTATTTCTGATCTGTTGTGCCCTTTGACTTCCTTCACTTCACCTGAACCCTAGATGGCACTCAGTCCAGTAACACCAAATTATAGTTAACTCAGCCTGCAACCTCTGGGTGAAGTTGCCAAGGGGTGAGGAAGGGATTTTGTCCTACCTCACGTGAGCAATCCCAGAGGTTTTCGTCTTTGCTACTGCTTGTGCAAAAATCAGATGAAAATGTCCAAAAATCCTCCAATGCCCCTTGAATGACAAAAAAAAAGTTTTATTTATACTTGATCGACCCAACCACAGCCAGGTCGGCCTCCAAAAGAGAATTGGCACCCAAATATTTTCAAAATGAAGTTGGCCTCAAGGAACTTATTATCATTATTTTTAAATATTTAGTATTATTATTATATTATAAAATTAATATTATTATAGTGTTAAGGAAACATTTTTAAAACATTAATAATAGAATTAGCATCCCTTTGAGCGGAGGGGACATGACAAAGGTTAAAGTAGTGGAAGAACAAATGCAACACCAACAAGAGGCACTCTCTAGTCTCAAGGAGGACAAGGCAAAGGGTCAAAAAAGAATGAAGTAGAAAGTTGATCAGCCGATAAGGAGGTATTTTTCGTAGTGTGTCAAATTATAGCATTGCTGTTAGGATTCAATTGCATAATTTTTGAGTCAAACTCGTTGACCCATATTTCATGAGTAGTGGCTCACACGAACCCATCTCTCATGAGAACGAATGGTCCACTTAGCACTCATTGCATCTAGGTGATGCTAATAGGGATGAAGCGTTGAGAATTCTTGGGAAGTCACCCATCCTAGTACTACTCCAACTCAAACATGCTTAATTGTGGAGTTTCCCCCAAGATAAGGCACACTTAGTTTGCTACCCCATTAGCTCATAATTTCAATACAAATAGAGTTACAAGCGTTTAATGGAGAGGGTAGGATCATTTCGAAACCTAAGTGAATCCTTTTGACACACTCATTATAGAGTATCTAATCAAGTGGATGGATATGGTAAGTGGAGATGAAGCATTCTTTTAGAAGCATCCAAAGTTCATCAACATTGGGGATAATGTACAATGTTGGTTTTAAGGGGAGGGGCATGCTACACCCTTAACCTATAGTGTGCATGAGGATACGTGTGGCTGACTTGTGGCTACCATAACCCTTAACTAAGTTATATGATCATTTATATAGCCATATATAGGTAATAAAGTCAACTTGGTTGGTATACATGGCATATATAGGAGGTAGTGGTTGGTTTATTATCATCATATTGTGAATTTTTTTCTTCTTGAAGACTTTTGTAAGCGTGCCCCCTCGAGGTGGCTTATTATTCTAAAGTATTTTCAAGTGTTTGTAGCATATTTCTTGTTACATTCTTTTTTTGTGTTAGTTATTTCAGTACATTTAGTGATATTGTGCGACACTACTCTGCCTATGAGAGAATTGTATGCCATTGTTTAGGTTGTCAAGCAATGGCCCCATTATATCCTTAGAAAGGAGATCAGCATTCACTCCAATCATTAGCCACTTCAATTCCTACATACATAGAGTAAATTACAAAATTTACGGCACATGAAGTGGATGGTTTACTTGCAACAGTTCATTATAGTAATCAAACATAAGAAGAGATGGAACAATACAACTATAGGCTGCCTTAGTTGGCTTCAACCTTGGGCCTAGTCACTATACTACAACTATTTGGACATGATTCTTTTGATTGGGGACCACTATACTTAGTAGACAAAGATTATGTGCAACACTTTTGTGCACTCTTGTAAAGTACACCTTTAGGCAACTTCCACATGTCCAACGGGCTTGTATACAACCTTTCCACATGTCCAATGGGCTTGTATACAACCTTGGACAACTATGTGTCTACTCAAGTGCACCTCGTCAATGTTTGATTTGGGAAACACATTATTCTAAAATTTTAGGTCATTTTGGCATCACCAATACACTTGCTGCACTACAACAAAATTTCTCTTGGCCTTACATGCACAATGACATTGAGTGTGGCATTAAATCTTGCATTCTATGTTGCATCGCAAAATGCACGAATAAAACTTTGGGACTTTACACTTGTTTAGAAGTCCCTCATTGCTTGTGGGAATCATTTAGCAAAACTTGGGGACTACACACTTGTCTAGCAGTTCCTCAATGCTCGTGGGAATCATTTAGCATTGATTTTCTCTGCAACCTTCCCACCACCAAACACTAGAACAATTATGTGTTTGTTGTGGTTGACAAGTTATAAAAAATGATCGTCACAAGTGGTTGCAAAAAGGCTATCACAACAACAAAAATTGCACATGTTTTCTTCAACCTTGTTTGGAATCATTTTGGGTTTCCAACATCCATTGTATTTGATCATGATCCCAAATTTGTTAGCACCTTTTGGCAAACTCTTTGGACTATGTTGGATACACAACCAAACCATTTAACAACTTTCCATCCTTGAATTGATGGACAAACAAAGGTTGTCAATCACTCATTAGTTCATCTCTTGTGCATCCACAATGGTGCACACTTGGTCATATGTGACAACAACTTACCCTACATTTAGCATGCCTACAATAGAGCATTCTACAACTCTATGGGGCATTGTCCTTTCGAGACATGTCTTGGGTTCCGATCAATGGAATCCCTGAACATTTCATAGCACACTCCCTCAACAATAGATATGTGTGCAAGAAAAGGAAGTAGGTAAGGCACAACACTTCATCTTGTGTATTCAAGACATTCATCAAGTCCAACAAATTCTTCAACGACAACAACAAAAATATAAAGAGTGCCATGAAACCCATTGCATGCCTCATACTTTTTATGTTGGCAACAAGGTTTGGCTTCACCTATAGAAAGAATGTTTCTATGGTCTTCACTACAAGATGAAACCGTTGCACTATGGTCCTTAGACAATTCTACGTGCTGTTAGTGAGAACACCCTTGTTCTTGAGATTCCTTAGTATTTGGGCTTACATCTAGTCTTAAATGCAAAACTTATCAAGCCACGCTTTCCTCCATTTTGGAGATAACACCATCCCATAGACTTGAATCTTGCCCATGCTAATCCAACTATAAAAGATGCCATCATTGATGTCACAATGACTCATCCTCATTCAAGTACTTGTTGACAATTTACATAGTCAAGGAAAGACAGTATGTCAACTAGGTAAAATGTATAATCTGGAACAACTCAACACCTAGTTTCCTTCACGAAGGACAGACTCAATGGAGACCATTGCTTCCCAAGAAGGGACAAATGATCTGATTGCAACAACCACTACCCCATACATTTGTGCAGTCTGTACGTCTCCACTCAAGATGTGCCACAATGACCCATGGTTATGAGTAGCATAGCTTTGCACAATATTTTGTTTTGACTCTTTATGTGCATTCCCTGCACATACTTGCACAACTCTATACATGGGTATCCCTATCTTCACTCAGCTACATGTAGTTTGACATCTATGTGTTTGACATGTGGCGACATTTGTACCACATAATCATGCCAATTGTACAAGCTTGACATCTGTTGTGCTGTTGTCCACATGAAGAGTGCACCATACACTAAGGACATCTGTCAGCCCTTGGTTGGAGGCTTAACTAAACACTACTTGTATAAATGCCTATCCTACCACCAGCATAGCTGAATGTACAATATTTTACAAATCTTCTTTCATGCAGTAGAAAGCTTTCCGCCTTCCCTTTTTGAATGTGCATTTGGAACCTTGCCTAGGATTCTTTACAATTCTTGTAGGAATATCCACTAACCTGCAGATTTTTCCCTTTGAACCTCTTCAGGTCAGGTCAGACACTTATAAGGGCATACCAAAGTTCAATTCCTCCTGGATGCAATAAGACGGCCTGTACTATAGTGGAAATGTGGTGAATTAGTGGAGTGAAGACCATGGTGTATATTTGAGGGTCTTAGGTTAAATGGTGTGAAATTGAAGATAACCTAATTTAGTTGGGTACCTTCGATGGTTGCCCAGGTTTAATTTGGTGCATTTGAGTGTTGTCCATGTTAAAATCTCCAGAATGTGGCTGGATCTTACTGTATGCTAGAATGTGGCTCAAGCTTACTACCACCCCATGTTGAAGGTGGAATGCAATGTGATACGAGAGTTTAAAGGTAGAAAAAATGTAGTGCTTTGTGTAGCTTGCTTTTTAAGTTTTTTAACTGATCCCTGCACATGGTAGCTGGGATGTTCTTATCTAGGGTTCATGGTAGTCATATCTGCAAAACAACTTACTTTTTTCTTGCCCTTTTGTTTAGTTATATTTTATAAAGTATTGTCTTTAATTTGTTATTATTGTGTCAGCTCTGAATAAAAGTAGGCAGCAATTTCAAGATGTAGCCATTCAAATTAGAAAGCAGAGTATTTGTTGCAAGGCTATTGAAATGGAAATAGAAAGAATACGTAGGAGGCTGGTTTAATAGGATTTCTTGTTAATCGTTGAAAAGAGTCATGCACCTAAGTCTTTACATGCAATATGACTCAGGCCTAATGTGATCAGCTTAAGCAGGGATTATTCCCATATTAAATAGTTCTATTTGGTACCGCTGGCCTTTAAATATGCTCAGAGGAAAGTCTTTTTATGCTTAGAGACATGTCTCATTGAATTTTATTATAGTTAGATAATACATAATTTCTGTAATAGAAAAAAGATACTTTCTACTACCAAATCAATGCCCTATTGATTATCATTTAATTCAGGGGTGGACGTTATAAGAATACATAGTCTTATACCATGATGATGCACTTTCCTTGCTATGTTGTTCCTTTCACTCACTTTATTTGGATACCTATCCATAGCCTGTATGTTCTCTTTCTCTTCAAATTGAAATTGTGATGCTGCAGATAATCAATGACTAGTCTGCCTTAGTCTTTGGCACTTGTTATCTTACAATAATATCTTCTAATGCCAATCTTCAAGAACCACCAGGTATGAACATCGAGATAATGCTAAATGTTCACCTCAATCATGAGTTTCATATGTTAGAAGACATTTTTGCACAAAAAAAGCATTTCTGTTTTCTAAAGTGTTGTAAACTATGGAATAGATCATTGATGACATGTTTGTGTCATAAATGACATACTATTTTATTACCAGGAGGAAGGTAGAACTTTCCCTTGCTTTGAAAGTAGTAGCAGTGGCCTCAATCTTATAAAATATGTGAACTACATTTGGATTTCCTATATTTGCCACATTCTGTACATGACTTTATCTATTCTGTTATTTCTGTTTTCCTATAAATACCTCTGGTTCATTGGAAGAATACATTTATTATTATTATCTCGAGGCTAGAATGTTGGTCTTGGGAAATCGTACCTTCCACAAGTCACAATATTTTGTTAGATGTATAATGCTACCTTTATATACAGCGTTGTGAATCTGTCTTTCATACTATAACAAATTTCTGGCCTTATTAGCATCATTATCTTTGATTTACAATTTTTGTCACTAGGCACTCTTCATTGATAAGATCATACATGTGTTGTACTTTTATATTTCACATCAGTACAAAGAAATATTTTACTGGATTACAATGATGGTTATATTAAGTGAAATTTATTGATTTTCAGTTCTTATATTTCAAGCAACTTGTGAGGATCATATAATGATTTTCTTTTTCTCCCATTTTGGCAGAAGTGCTGCAATTACTGCTGAGAAATTGAACCAAGAGATTGGTTGTGTGGGAGTGAAAGCAGAAGAAGGAGAAGGAAAGCTTCCAAAAGTTGTTCTCAAATCTGATGGTGGTAGGTGAGTTTTGTAGTTATTCTTATTTACATGAATTTGGGATTTGTTTGCACTTACAATCATCCATTCACTTATTTTTGTCCTAGTTATGAAAGACTGAAAATCTGATAGAAAATGATTGAAATAACTTTAATGTTACAACAACAATGCTTTGGGAGCCTTATAGTAAACTGGAGACTGTCATTATCAAATTGTATTGGATATGCAGGTTTTCCATATTGATAGAACCTTGAATTGGCCCTGTGATTACTATTATTGTCCCTAAGGATAGATGCAAAGGATTATTTTTCAATCCCAACAGAAGAAGGATGAGAAAATTGTAGCAGGTTGCAAATGGCACTTACCTCCCAGATGGTTTTAGACAAGGGAAAGAGAATATGTCTTGTAGATCTCAATGGTTTTCAGGGATTTTGTTACATGTGATATTCAAATATGATCCTTTTCAATCCTTTTAGTCAGTATTTTATCATCAAAGCTCAATTCTATCAAATGTCTAAAGATTCAGTTTAGAACTAACAAGTTAAAAGTTAAAACCTTAGTAAGAGGTACAGCCTTTTGCTTATTATCTTAAGTTCCTCGTCTTTTCTTGAAATCCTTTGTTTTATACTTTCTGTTGTCCTTGTACCCTGAATTTAATAGTCTTCATGTGTAGAAGTATCCTATCACATATGTAATGCTGAAGCTTCAAGATCAATGTATAAAATATTAAAAAGGCAAGACTTGTTCTGCAAACTTCAAACTTTGATTCTTTGATCCCCAAGTCTGATGCATGGGCATGTGTAACTTAATATTTTAACAAATTAATTGACTGTAATTCTTGTACTGGGCATAAAAGTAGAGATAATTAGATAAAAATAAAATTTCAGAGTTATGTTTGTATTCTGGCAAGAAAATAAGTTGAGTACTAAACTAAAGATCGTAACTTGTGGTGCTTGCTTCTGAGCAGTGAAGTAGAAATCTATTTATATGGAGGATGTATCAGTTCGTGGAAGATTCCTGGAGGAAAAGATCTTCTTTTTGTGCGACCAGATGCTGTTTTCAATGGACAAAAGCCAATCAGGTTCTTTACATCTTCTGCACAAACATTTTTACATTGTCATGCAAGTCCACACCTATATTATGAGATTATATGAAAAAGATTCTCTTTGTATTTCTCTTTCTGAGAATCCATGACAAAACAACATCCAAGACATTGAAAATCAATGGTATTCCAAGAAGACCAAAAACAATCACTTTGGAACACTGGATTATATTAATGCACTTTGTTGTTATGCACATATGCATTGGTGAGTTACTTCCTTGCCTGGTGTTTCCTGTAGGTTGAAGCTTCAAAATCTCACATTAGCAGCCTGTGTCTTCAAGTAACCATAGCTACTCTAGAACTACATCACAACGCTAGATGGCATGATGCTATTTTTGCCTTTTTTATACATGTATGGAGGGAAGTCTCTAACTTCGTCCAATTTGCTTCTTTACCAAAATTTCCCTTTCTTGTAGTGAAGATTCCTTTAGTCTCATCTCTTACTAGAAAAGTACAAGATGATTAACAGCATAATATCCACTTTAACAGAATAAGACAAGTAATGTTACTATGTTTTACCCAACCAACATAACTTGAGCCTTTGCCCATGCCCAATCCGTCATTAGGATTACATTGGTTTAAGTCAAATGTTTTCCTTTCCAAGGGTGACAATTTAATTAAAAATGAGATTCAAAGCATTTTCCTGCATATTTTTCTATTTTCCTTAATCTTATTTAGAGATTCTACAGTCCTGAAAGTTTCTTCATGTTAATACTAACATTGTCACCCACAAAATATGTTTCTATGTAGCGGAGGCATACCACATTG
>VDFB02047230.1:463320750-463382342 GCA_007258455.2 Sequoia sempervirens
ATTCGAGCTGCCCTTTATTGGAATTGGTAATTCCATAGGTAGATTAGAAGATCAACCTGCTTACCGTAAAAACAACCAACACCTTGCATATGTTTATGGTGGAGGTATTAAAGAAGAATTGTATGCCTCTATTTCCATTCATTAGATCTACCTTAGCCTAGCATATACTTGGGCTAAGTCTACAATTGCTTCAGACTCATGCGATGAAGGCTATGTGTGATGAAATCCTAGACCTCAACCAAGATGTGGGTAGATTATGGGAGTTTTTTCAAGAGCTCAAGGCTAGTCGATAAAAATGTGAAAGACTAAGCTATTTTATTTTTTCTGTCTTCTCTTATACCATTTTATGAGAATGGGGGTTCCAATGTATGAGAAGATCTTTGGAAACTAGGCATGAAAATTGTAGGTTAAAGAGAATGGGGGTGCCAAACTTACAGTACTCATTGCCCCTTGGTCGTCAATTTTCCCTAAGTTCCCTCAACCTCATCCTTAGTGCCGGTATTGACCTTGTTTTCACTCCTCCAAACTCTTCCTTGGCGCTGATATTGACCTTGTTTTCTGGTGCAGGAGCACTTGGGAAACATTGGGTTTTCCTAAAGTTTTGCTTGAAGACCAAGTTTTGATGTGCTTTCATAAGGTCATGTGGACCATTTTTTTTAGGTGTTTTGGGTTGTCCTTGAACTTTGGAAAGGAGGTGACACGTGTTAAATTGTTTTAACTCTTCATTTTGGCTAAGTTGTAAAAATTGCCTATGTGTTTGTAAACACAGCGGGGTTTACAAAAATGCATTTTTAGGTCATCTAAGCCTCGACCCAAGAACCTAAATTGTTGTGGAGGAATATTTAAGGCATACCACGACCTTTTTGGTGGATTAGAAGTTTTTGTACAGACTGTGTTTTCTAGAAGTTGAAGAAAACAGCGTTCTTGTCTTATTTTCTATTTTTCTATTCTTGTTTGCGTGATAGCAGCTAAATGAATTAAAAGAGGCATTTTGTAGTTTTGTTTAGCATGTAGAGAGGCCTCTAGAAGTTTTTTTTGGCACATTTGATAGCTGTTCCATCGCTTTCATCCATTCTTGTAAATTCTGTGTTTTTTTTTCCTTATTTCTGCTTTGACTGGAACTGTGTAAAAATGGAGTTCTAGGCTGCATTCCCTCCATACCAGGAAGAATGGAATTGTTGGGAACGTGGTTAGGCTCCATATTTGTACTTGTAAATATGGTAGGTGTTAGTTTTTCTTTGGTTGCAGGAGCTATGAGAAAAGCCTTGCCCTAGGCGAGCCAGTGAAGAGCCTGGCTAGGAAAGGATGCAGAACAGTGTTGATAACTTGCAGGGGAGTGAAGCTTTTTGAGAAATTATTTTTGGAGAATTTAGGGGAAGGTCTTGGCCATGTATGGTGATAAGGAGGAGAGCCCAGCAATCCGTTTAGGAGGAGAACTTTTCACCAGTCCTAAAATTGGTTCTGAGCAGTTTTGAAACCCTAGCTGCTTGACCAATTTGGTGTTTGGACAGCATACGGCCTGAGCAAGACTAGAACCCTCGAAATATTGAAGCTTTAGTCAGGGGAAACACAAAACCTAAGTCAAGAACCTAAGTCCTTTGGTGGGTTTAGGAGGGAAAAGCAATTTACCCCTGTTCAGAGACCAAATAGTGGCTCAAGGGCTAAACCTATGGAATAGGCTTCATGCAAGCGTTGGTAAGATGGAGTCTAAGTGAAGTTTCAGGAACCCTAGGAGGTTGTTTTGGAGCTTTGTAAAACATTCCCTCACCCCTGCAAGATCCATTCATGTATTGAGGGAGGATTAGTCTTTTGGATGCATAAAAGGCTAAGGAAGAAAGGAGTCATAGCACCAAGATTTGGCTTGGTAGTTGCAAACTTGACAAGATAGTGAGGTTGGAAGGACAACCAGGGGAACTTAGACAAGGTTGAGTTCCTATAGGTTAGGGTGGAACAGCAATTTCACAAAGGAGGTCTATGCCAAGGCCTAGCACAGGAATCTGTGATTACTTCCTGCAACGTCTGTGATTGATTCCTGCAACCTCCCTATCATTTTCACTCCTCCAAACTCTTCGTCGGTGCTGGTATTGACCTTGTTTTAACTCCAAACTCTTCCTCATCCATGGCATTGACCTTGTTTTCACTACTCCAAACTCTTCCTCGACGCTAGTATTGACCTTTCACTTCTCCAATTTGACAAGCTACAACCTGGTTTCGTTAGGTTTTACAGTATGTTAATTAAATTGAAAATTTTGGCGCCATTTAGCTAGGTTTTAATATTCTACAATATAGTTAAGTATATATTAGCTATATTTTACATAATAAATAATATAATTATTCAAACTTATTATAATTATATATTATATTTTTAACAAAATTATTAAATATGATAAAAATTATTATAATTAATAATTAATAATAAGTATATTTTTATATAATACAAAATATAATTAATATAATATATATTTAATATAATAGTAATATATATTAATATGAGAGAGAGAAACTAATTTTTGATTGGTTGTTTCATGTCAACAATCCAAGGATGGCATGTCCTGTTATGGGGCATGCCATTGATTGCTCCACCTTCAATGTACCCATTGCACATTTAAGGAGACAAAGATAAATATAGGGAAGAAAATATATAGAGAGGGAGATAATGACAAACATACAAATAGAAAGGGAGACAAAGAGATAGAGAGATAAAGAGATAAGGATGAATAGATAGGATATAGGGGATTGATATTCGATTCCCATATTTGACTCATCTATTGATTTCCCTCTCCTTCTTTTCTTCTTTTCCTACTGAGCCTTTATCTCCCTTCCCTCCTTCCTTCTATCTCTCTTTCTCCTCTTCTATCCTCTCATCTTCTTCCCCTCTCCTATTTTATTCTCTCTCTTCCCTTTCTTTTCTCCATCTATCTCTATCTCCCCATATTAAGCCATGCAAGCATACAATAGTATATGTTGGTAAACTATAATAGTGTTTTATTAAACTATAAGTAACACTTATCTTTCTAATGTCAAGCCTTCTTATAAAAATAGTGTTTTATTAAACTATAAGTAGATTATTGTCACCACTCTTCATTCAACATGAAATGCCAAATGTAGCAATTGTTTTGTTTTTGTCAAGTTTCATTAACCAAGCTATTTATTGGGTTGAATAAAGTTGTGTTATGACCTTCATCTCTTTAAAATAATTAGACAATATTAGAGATCGTGAAGGGGAGAAAACTAAACTCCTCCAAAATAGGGTAGTTGTGGGTTTGTTGGTTTCTTTGTATACTATATACTTAGTTCCTCTAGGATAAATAAGTCACTTTAGATCATTTTTTCTTAGTTGTGTATCCTAACTAATATAGAGTAAGCTTTTTCATTTTAATTGACTACTACATAATAGTTTATGTGTTGAAAGAATTGTTTCCATTCTTTGTAGTTTTTACATTGGAATACAAATCATATTTAATTCCATGCCAATATACTTCTTTCATAAAGATATTTGTTTGAAATAAGTGCTTCATAACCCATCTAATCAAATCATAATTAACCTATCAAAAAGGCAATAGGAATTTTCTAAAGAAAAGAACACTTGACCCAATCATAAGTGTATGGCCTTTGCAGAAAGGAGTGATCCACCTTAGCAATCACAACTACATGATTTAGACCTGGGTATGTACAGGATCGTGATGGGCCAAAAAGTGTTAACATGAAAAAAGTAGTGTTTTGAACTCATCAAAAAATGCGAAAATCCCAAGTTGACATTTTTTTGGGTTGGGTGTCAGTACATTGCTCCATAGCAATGCCCAAGCCAAAGTACTACAAATTGGATATCTAATTCAAATCGGATATCAAATTTGTTTTGGCTATCCAATTTATGTCTAATATCTAATTTGAAAAACATTTTAAAATGTAATATTTTGGTGCTATAAATCGGATATCCGATCTAAATCAGATATCCATTTTTTGCGCACATATACCCAAGAGTAATTAGGAGGTGGAGGGTGGGAAAGAGAGAGAGACAGAGACAGAGAGAGGGGGGAAGAGAGCAAGAGACAAAGAGAGGGGGAGAGAGTAACATAAATTAGGAGGTGGAGGGAAAGAGAGAGAGATGAGAGAGAGAGAGAGGGGGGAAGGAGAGGAGAGGGAGAAGAGAGACATAGAGAACAATTAGGAGGGAAGGAGAGGAAAGAAGGAGAGTAGAGAGAAAGAGAGGAATTAGGAGGGGGGAAGGAGAGGGAAGAGTGCTGGAGGGTAGAGGATGGAAGGTTTAAGGTTTAGGGATGAGGGGGGTAGAGAGAGACTTGAGAGAGAGAGGGAGATAAAGGGAGGGTTATGGTAGAGGGAAAAGGGGTTTAGGTTAAGGAGAGATAGAGGGAGTGGAGGAGGAAAGAGGACAAGAGAGGGAGGGACATTGAAGATAATGGAGAGAGGGAGTGGAGGAAATATAGAGGGAGTGGAGGTTAAGGGGTGGATGGAATGGAAGGGGTTATGGTTGGAAGGTGGATGGGAGAGGGAGTGAGTGGAGATAAATGAAGAGGGAGAAGGGGTAGAGAGAGAGATCCTGAGACAGAGGAGAGAGAGAGAGATCCCAAGAGAGGGAGGTTCTAGAGGAGAGACTTGAGAGAGAGAGAGAGGGTAGAGGGGTTTAAGGCTTTTGGGGTTTATTAAATGGTTAATGGTTTCAGGTTTTAGGGTTATGGGTAGAGGGAGAGAGACAGAGGGATCTGAATGAGAGAGAGAGAGGAGGAGTGGAGAGATAGAGGGTAGAGGGGCATGGTAGAGGGAGGGAGATAAGAGTGAGTGAGAGAGAGAGGGAGAGAAATGGAGAGGGAGGAAGGGAGGGAGTGGGAGAGATAGAGGGAAGAGGGCTGAAGGGTTTATGGAAACATGGTTTAGGTTGGAAGGGGGGTATGGAGAGAGATATAGGGGAGTGAGAGAGAAAGAGAGGAAGAGGGGGGGAAGGAGAGAGAGGGGAGAGATACAGATGATTGTGAGGGCCTATGCCTAGAGCCTACAATATGGCCTAGGGCCTAGGTCAAAGGCAGAGGAGAGATAGAGGAGGAAGGAGAGAGAGACCTGAGAGGAGAGGGGTGGAGGGAGGGAGAGGAGATAGAGGGTGGAGGATGTATGGATTTATGGTAGAGGGGATAAGATAGAGTGGAGAGAGAGAGAGAGGGGGGGAAGGGAGGGAAGAGGGGAGGAAGGGGGAGAGAGAGACCCGGAGAGAGGGAGGGACAGAGAGAGGGAGTGGGGATAGATGGAGAAAGGAAGAAGGAGGGTAGAGGGTTTGTTCAGGGGTTTAAGGGGGGGAGGACACATGGAGAAGGGGGAGAGGGTGGAGGGTTTTAAGGGGTCTGGGGGCTCATGGCTGGAGGGTCAGGCAGAGGGAGACACAGAGGATCCAATGAGAGAGAGGGAGGGAGTGGGAGAGATAGAAAGAGGTAGAGGGGGACAAAAAGATAGGAGTGGAGGAGAGACCTGGGAGGAGGAGAGGTAGGAGACTTGATAGAGGGAGGGAGGGAGTGGAGAGATGGATGGTAGAGGGTTTAATGGAACAGAGTTTAAGGGACAGGGGTTATGGTGGAGAGAGATAGAGAGGAGTGGAGAGAGAGAGAGATCTGGAGGGGGGGAAGGAGAGTCTGGAGAGAGAGAGAGAGGGTGAGGGTTTAATGGTTTGGGGTTTGCACAGAGGGGTTTGGTGGTAGAGGGGAGAGAGATAGATGGATTCAGTGAGGGGGAGGGAGTGGAGATAGAGGGTTATGGTGGGCGGGCACATGGCCGGCGCGGCAGAGGGAGACGAGGAGAGGAGAATCCGAGAGTGGAGAGGGGGTGGAGGGGTGAGACCTGAGAGAGAGAAAGAGGGAGGGAGGGAGGGAGGGAGGGAGTGGATAGTGGATAGAGGGTAGGGGTTTAAGGAAGAGTGGTGGAAGGAAAGGAAGGGTAGAGGGAGAGAGATAGAGGGGAGTGGAGAGAGGGGGTGGAGGGAAACGGAGAGAGAGAGGGAGTGGAGAGATAGGAGGGATAGATCAGTGAAGGAAGGAAGGATTTATGGTTAGTGGTGGAGAGAAATAAGGAGAGGAGGTAAAGATGGTGGAGGGAGAGACTTGAGAGGGGGGAAAGGAAGAGAGAGAGAGGGAAGGAGAGAGGGAAGTGGAGGGGAAGTCTCTCTCATACCCATTGTTTCTATAGATGTTTGTACCTCAAGGGCACCTCGATGTTGCCTATGCTCTCATCATCATAAGAACATGACCCCCCTTCAGCAAGAAAAAATTCCATGCTTTTATAGAATTTTCTAATTCGACCTCTAGTTGATCTCCCTCTTTTAGACATACTACATGTCTCACTTTCCTCTTCTCTTCCTGAATTTCCCTCACTCGAGGAAGACAGATCTGAAAAATACCTATTTGGTGGTACCTGCACTCATAATTATGTTGGATGAAGTTCTTTCATGGTGATGTGATCCCAAGGTGACATTATGATTAATCTATTATTTCATCACTAGAATTTCATAGGTTATAAGGTAATCAAATCTTGATAGATTGCAAGTTATTGTTACTACAGTCCAAATGTGTCCATCACAAATCAAATCTACTTAACATTTTAACTCCCAAACTTTGTAACAAGTGTTAAATGTGACTATGGTCCACCAGTTACACAACCAAGACCTCAAATGTATTCTCTAATTGTAATCAAAGGACTTTTCTCTTCATTCAAGTAAATAAAAATGAAGGGAAACACCACCAAGTGGTTTATTGGACACTTACATGACTAAAAATAGCAGCAAATTTACATTTAATTTCCATATGTCTAAGTGGTTAACGGGGAGGGATTGTGTACTGGGCCTAGTTAAGTCATCATAAGTTTATTCTTTGGCAATAAAAAAAATTTAAGTCATCTTAAATCTTCCTATGTCTAATTGCTAGGAGACTTTTGGTATGTTTTAAGGTAGGATGATTGATGAAAGAGCCCAAAGAGCCTTTCTCCATGGTATCCAGGTACACATAGCAGCGGTCTTCTCTTATACGGTTGGACATGATTTAAAGAACTTAGTTAGGAATTATTCATTTAACCTAAGGTTTTCTCATAATGTCATCATTGGAAAAGTATTATCAAATTCTTCTATTATGAATATTTTTTCTATGTGCCTCGAGTAATCACTATAAATGTTTGTACAAATAAAATGACTAATTGCATTAGGTAGGAGAGAATCAACTTGAATTTTTAAGGGTTGTGTGTGGAGGAGGTTATCACTACCAAGAAGGGAGGAGACCTTTCCTTGTGATGGAACTTCAAAATTTTACTCTTTGTGTTCTATTTTTATCTTGTCTTATGTCTCTGGTCATCTATGGTGTTTGGGAAAAGCCTAAGGTTGGGATTTTACCTTTGTCTTCATGTAAAACCCTAGTGTTTATCTTATGCCTTGGGTGGGATCTTTTGGGCCGTTACTTTTTGGGGAGGGTTTTAAAACAACTTAAGCCCCATCGCTTCTTCTAGGTTGGGCCCCTTTTGATTTATCATTTTATTTCCTCTCCTAACTTTATTATTTCCTAAGTCTTGGATGGTCTAGTGCTCCTTCATTTAAAAAACAACTTATGTCATTGTTTATCATCGACCTAGTGATGTCCCCTCGTTCTTTTAATAAATATTTTATATTTTGTAGAGCGACAAGTTTGCGTGACCATAGATCAATTATCATTTGATCTCTGTCATTCTTGCCATCCCATGATGACCCCACCACACTATTTTTGTTGATCACAATATCACGGGTGAGCGCCACGTGGCTCATTTAATGAAGCCGAAGAGATGTTAGAAATACTTTGATACATTTATCTGGTTTTAATACATTATGTAGCGGGTTACTAAAGCATTTATGAGATGCAAGTTTTTCAAATCAACGGAGATGTATAATCTCGGTAGGAAAGGTGCTTGATGGTTAATGACAAAGTTGGCGACTGTGTTGAAAAAACAAGATTACTGATGGTTGAGATCCACAATTTCCCGCCATAGCGTGATCAGAAGTTGTGAGGTCTTTATCGATCACGATATTGTGGGTGAGCGCCACATGGATTTCCTTGGCAACGCATAGTATGGTGGGCCCTTATTGCCATGATGGAGATCATTTTAGTTTATTTTGAAGGTAGTCATTCGATCATCTGACCAAAGTGAAGGATCGACGGCTAGTATTTGAATCTGCATCAAATGCAATTACAAGGTTCTATTCTGCAATTTCATATTTCTATTTAGCCCTCCTAGAGAACTAAAAACTCAAGATTATAGCTACCCTCCTAGAGAACTAAGTGTTGAAGAGAGCCAAGATACAGACACCAAAAAAATGGCATATAGGTCATTTGAAGCAGACAATGAATTTTGATATATAGAGACTCAGATGCATGTATTTTGATGGACTAAATGAAGTAATCTAAGTTGTGGATTAAGATTTTGGTATCAGCTACTTGTTAAATTTATGCAGTTATTTGATTGTCTCCATTCTAATGCTTCTCTATTGTTTAAATTCATATAACAAGTTTATACTCAATTTATCATTGTACATTTTCTATATATGTGTGATCTGGTTATTCGGTTCTCTAAAGTAGGGATTAAAATATTTTAATCAATCACAGCAATTGGGAAGTGTTACTTGGATTGATAAGAAGAATCACATAACTAGAATTGCCATTCTATCTCAAGAAGAGTTTTTCAATTATTCACTTGCACATTTACACAAGTTGTAAACAATTTTTGTGCCTTATAGTTTGAATTATTGCCATTATTGAAATCCACTTTTGCAGATATTCATTAGACTCCATATACCCAATAAGGCACTGGTCTCCCCTTGTATTTTTTTATAATTTTCATTATTCTTATTTATTTTACACTTACATTTACAAATACACATACATATGCATTTATTGTTTTCATTTATTTCTCATGTAGTTTAATAGTTTGATCGATTTCATATTATATGTGTTGAAGACTTTAGAATTTCAATTACATTAATTTATGGATATGTTGTATCTATAACACTACAAAACCATATGCTCTTTGCATTTACACTTATATTTATAAATACACATTTACATACATAGATATAGATTTCTTTAATGATATGTTGCATTTATTGTTCTAGGAGAGCATCCAAGAATTGCATTTACATTTTACATTTAAAAATACATACATACATACATATACATACATACATACATATATATATATATGTGTGTGTGTGTGTGTATGTATATCATCTATATTCAGTGTTCAGAAACAACCCATTAGGTCTACACATGGGTAAAAATTCATAAAACCATATCTCCCATACATGTTTTGTTGAAACCTAGGCTTGAACCTCTCATTTCACATGTTTTTCTTCACAAAACTCTTGAGGACAGCAACTATACCTTCTTTATTTCTCATCCATGCCCTATTCATGCATCCTACAATTACAACAGTATCCATGGGGCCTCTTACACAAGATACAGTAATCACAAAAAGTGTAAGAGCCCCTTTATATCATGTTTGGACTACAAAACCCTCAAAAACAGGGTAACCAGGCTGTATGCAAAGAAATGAAGCTTTCTAACTAAAATCAACGCCTTAATCCCTCAAATTAGATTCAAATCAAAGCTAACACATATCTTCATGACCTGGAATTGATTTCACATCAAAATATGGCTACATGTGACAGTACAGTGCTGCATAACAAGAAAAATACAAAAAAATTATAGAAAAACATATATTTTTGAATGTCAAGAGCTTGTATTTTAAATCCTAAACTATCAACAACCATTAAAATGATCACTTTATGCCTTTTAAATTCCTTTACATGTCAACCATTGAACATCCACCTCTACAACTGACTTTTTAATCTTTTATGATCACATGAAACATAAAACACACTAATTTCAAGGTTGTTAACATCACTATTGAAATGTTTTAATTTTTTGACCTTTCAAACATTAAAAAGTACATCATTAAATTAATTATGTAATGGCATAAAAATTAAAAACATCATGAATTAATTATGTAACCACATAAGTCAAATATAATTCTATCAAGGAATTAATATCAAATAGATAATATAATCGCATAAATCATACATTTCAATGTCATTGATATTCTTCTTCATCCAACTCTTTGTCTGTATCATCCGATCCAGATTTGGCATTGTAAGGACTGGTCATATCATCATCATTGTCATTGATATCAGTTTTGATAATGTCATCATCCACACGGATATCATCTTCATGAACATTAACTCCTACATCATCATGATCTAGTTCCTCCTCTTCGACATCTTCGTCAAGGACGTCATCAACTAACTGTTGATCCTGATCATCATCTACATCATCTTCTAGTTCTTCGATATCTTCTTCTTCCACCACATTACACTTTATCGGCTTTCCTCTTAGATCATGTCTAACAACAAATGACCAACCCAGTTTACTTGGAACCTCTGAGCAAAATACCTACTCACATTGGCTTGGAAGAACATAGGGCTCATTTCCAGTTCACTCGATCGACCTTGTATTAACCATGGTAAATCCATTATCATATTCAATAACAGTTCTCTTAGGATCATTTTCATTCAATCGTAGCCTGTACCATAGGATGACAAAAAAAATTAATCTAAAGGACTTAAAGTCACACTCAAGTATATTATCCAAAATCCCATAGTGTCGATTTTCTGAGACTTTTGGATGTATGTCGCTTCTAGATGAAACATTAGTCACCTGAAAGACTACAGTTATACCAGAATCACAAATTTTCTTCATGTCATCCAACATTTTGATTCAAAATTTATGACCATTGCACCACATAGCCTTGTGGTGTTTCACCTGCAATATGTCAAACATGTAAAAATTATTGCAATATCGTCAGTTGATAAACATATTTATTCTTGGCCGAATGTATGCAAAGAAAACATTCTCAACATATATATACATCAATATAATTGAAAATAATTAAATAATATGGTTGATTAATATATTTATACATACCTGTTTATCTCTTAAACCATATGCTAAATCAATTTCCCTTTGTGTAACATTGGAATCTCCATTACGATGAGCTTCTTTAACCAATGAAGCCACACCTTCCCATGTTAATGCGTGACTAGATTGTTGACATCGCTCAATCCATACCATCATCCAATCAAGATTGTTGTGACATACAAATGTAGTGCATCCCACTCTCGACCAACTGTATCAAAAAAAATTAAAATTCACAAACGACATATAATTAGTTAAATACCATAGTATCGACCTTAATTTATAATTGATGTATATTGAAGATTAAAAATTAAATAAGTACAATATACATAAAAACCATATGTAAAATGTATTCCAATTAATTTGCATAACCATCTTATAATTACCTCTCACTTTCCTCAATCTACTTTTCCCCATTAGGTACTCCCTTTCGAATTTGTTAATGGAGTTGGGATCCCAAATGTGATCTACATGGATCTTTGCTATAAACTTAGGAAGATATTCACTAATGTACACCATGGTCTGGTATACCATATATCCCTCTACCATAGAACCCTCAAGATGTGTTCTTTGTCTAACCAAAGCCTTCAAAAATTTCAATTGCCTCTCAACCATCCACATTGACCTTATGTGTATAGGTCCACACAATTCAATCTCCTCAACCTTGTTTATGAGGTAGTGTTCTTGTGCATTGAAAAATGTTGAAGGTAGACACTTTTTCATTTCACATATTAGATGAGGAATTTTCCCTTCCAATAATTTATATCTTCTTTATGGATTTCTTTAGATGACAGCCATCTACAAGTGATTCAAGGCACAAATATATTAACGAGATTTATCAAAAATATACAGTATATTACATAACAAGTAAAACAAATGGAAATTATAAGATGTATACAAAAAACTGAATAAATATCACTACTTAACTCATGTATTTTCCAAGATCATATATAACTTATTTGACATTTTTGTCTAAGTTGTCTGGGAGAGATAGAGGTAGAACGTACTGCAACAATTATAAAATGATCTTTTCATTATTTTTCCAAAAGTACAAAACATAATACACTGAAAAGTACATGCATTATACAAGTGTATATAATATACTAGAATAATTACCTTAATGAAGGTATGCCAATCATGCGTTTTCATCCCTGACCCAAATTCACCTTTCTTTGTTATTATATTGTTATGTTCGCAAAGAACTCTATGGGAAATTGAATTTTCAGATACCCCTTTTTATAGCATTGCTTTGTTGCTCCATTAATAACAAAGGAAGGGCACTTATATTAATTTAGTCTCCATCACTATTCAATTGAATGAAATTTTTCATTGCATGATTGGCTTCATGAATGTCACTAAAAATTTTGACAATTTTTCTTTGTCATGCCTTCCATCCAATATTTTCCATAATGTTTTCTATTATATTCTTTCTCCGACATGCATTGTATCAAACAAATGCACAATTTGTGGCTGTCGAGTAGGGCAACCTACTAAACTATCTGGGATAACTTTTCAGTCCATGTGGAAGCCAACCATTAATGCCTTGACGACCTTCATGAAGCATATAAGTTAAACAAATTAATAACGACAATCATTGTCAATTATATGATGAGTAAACACAACACAATATAAAAATATAAATTCAAATCATATCATATATGATAGATAAACAATTTGATCTGATGTATAACCTGACGCATTAATTCTATTATATTCAACTTTCCATATATATGCAGGTGTCATTCTTCGTGGTTTTGATGTAGTCTCTTCTTTCCCATTGAAAAGATGTTTTTTAGTAGTTCGATACTTATGATTTCTATTGAGGAAGTTCCTATACTCATCAAACACTTGCTTTCCTAAACTTGTTGAATGACGAGATTTCATCTTTGGACCACAAATTGGACATGCAAATTTTCCCTTTGTTTGAGGACCTGCAAGATCATATATAATTGGATTAAATATGTCAATTTTTATAATTATATATAATGAATAGATTATTTTAAAAGCATGCATGATATCTACTTCATAAAATTAAATATTGTTAAAGTGCAGTCGAACGTTATAACATACCACAAAAATGTGTTAGCCCTGGGGCATCATGAATTATCCATACAAGCATTGCATGGAATTGAAATTGCCTTTGTCCTATTGGTCTAGAAACATCATACATAGTGACGCCATTCCATAACTTTAGTAACTCGTCGATAAGAGGTTTGATATATACATTCATATCTTTAACTTGGTACTTACCTAGTTGAATGAACATAAACATTACATAATTATTATAACCATTTTACTGGCAATATATATAAATTAATGTACATGACTATTGAATGAAAAAAATATAAGTCATTATGCAACAAATAAGATAAATGAGATGCTACTATGATAAAGAAAATTGATGTAAACAAATACCTGGAACAATCATTGACAAATATTTATGTGTTCTCTTATCGACATCCATGGAGGAATGTTATTGTTGATAACAAAAATAGGCCACACCGAGTAAATAGATCTTAGCTCTCCAAATGGATTGACACCGTCCACTGCCAATGAAAGCCCGAGATTACGAGGTTCTTATTTAAAGTGTGGCCATTTTTCCTCCATGTCTCTAAATGCAACCATCCGCAGAATTTGAAGAATGTCATCTCCACTTCTATTTTGTGCATGGTAATCCATAAATTGTGCTAGTCACACCTAAATAATCGTTACATACATGGAATAATGGGAATATAACGAAGAACCTTGCGAGGCACCTTTTTTGTTATTTGATCTTTTGATATCTACTGATATGACATTTCTGGGCATTCTGTTGCAAATTCCTGTTGTTTATGATATATAATATGATCATTGGGACATGCATCTATTACTTGATACTCCATTCTGATATCTTTCATAATGCCAGATAAATCTCTCAGTATGAGCGAGGTAAAATATTTGATGGTGGTAACAAAAATTCACCAATCAATCTACAACAAAAAATAATTTGTTAATATAAAGAATATTAATGGTACATATTTCATCCTTTATTTACTAGTGATGAACTAATAACAATTAAAATAAATGAAAAAGATGACATATATGGCATACCTTAACATCCGTGAGATTGCTAGGTTTGATAAACCATTCATAACCTTCAATTTCAATAACAACAATATAGCAAAGAGAAGAGTTGTTTGGGAGCCTTCATAAAGGGGCTCATATGCCTTCTCAAGTATAGGTAAATCATGAACATCATCAAAGTCATCTCAATCATCATGATCAGCTCTACCACTAAATGTGTCATGGATCAATGTATCTGTACCATCATCTTCAACTATGTTTTCTGGCACATGATCTTCTTCCATAGGATTATTAACTTCATCTTCGATATTCACAACTCTATGTTCATCCGCTTGCAAAACCACATTCTTCGGGTCATGATAATCCATATCATGTTCCTTAGGGTGCCCCACCTTTATAATAATGATTGACACAAATAAACCATGATCATGATCAAGTGATTTTATATTTATATATATATAGAATGTTAAAATGATATAAACATTTACAAATTCAATCAATATAAACACATATAATGAAAAACTTACCAATGGATGATAATCATGCCCCCCTTCGACGTGACCATGCTGCCTACAATGTTTCTCAACTGTTGTGATTAAAAGTCATCTCATTTTTAAGCCCTTGCAATTATTGCAAGGACAATAACATTTCTCATCACCCTTTCTTTTCAATCTAGCCTACAATCTATCAAATGTCTCTTCATTTTGTTCTAGACTAATATTATCTGACATGATTTTTCTTTACCAAGCTTGACTATTTAGATCTTCAAAAAATATCAAACTCACACTCCAATAATTTTTATTCATAGACAGGTAACATAATCTAATAATTATGATATTTTACACCAAAAATGTTTGGCATGCAACCAACCCTGCAAAAGAGAAGATAGTCTAAAGTTAATGACCCCAAAAAACACTTTAAAATGCTAATTTAAAAACTTATTAAATTCTGATTTTACTATGATTTTCAACCGTTAGACTCCTAAAATCATAATATTGAACTTGATCGCAAACTTCCTACAACGATGGAGGTAGTGAGCTAGTAAGAGCAAGTGACACATTCCTAAGGAGCAACAAGTCAGAATCATCATTGCTAATGTCAATACGAATTTATCCTTTTAGTTAAAGATGCAATGTGTCACTTCTTATGACGAGCTTATCCCTAGGGCCCTCAACATTGAGAGAGCCCTAATCGCACAAGGAAGCACACACTAGTAGAATTTGGCAAATAAATGACTAGGTGACAAAAATTTTAGTCACAACAACTAAAAATGACTAAATTCTACTCTATTTTTTTGCAACTCACCTATAAATGAGTAAATAAATTACTAGTTTGGTCATTGATAAAAATTATTTAGTCACACAAATAAAAATGACTAAATAGTTAGTCATTTATTTAGTCACAATCCATTTGAATAAATCATTTAAGGAATCAAGAATATAGCCCTCGCCAAAATACTCTAAAACTTTAATAAACATACCCTAAAACTTTGTCGTAAAATCTTATTTTCGTGTAGCCCACCGTAATGGAGTTTTCATTTTAATAAACATACTCTAAACCTTCGCCAAAACATTATTTTCAAGCATAGACCGGCCAAAATGGAGAAGTGTTTTAGTAAAATGACAGAGAACCGCGGAGGAGATGTGCGTGAAAGGAGGCATAGGATTCATTGTTGCTTATCTCATTCCTGCTCTGCTCAACAAATCTTACATTGTTCCCGCTACTATTTGTAATCTAGGTATTTACTTGACATATATTTGCATAATCTCAAATTCCTTTAGAGGCTTTTGAAGCATCAATGTATCCTATATAGGGTTTAGAATGATTTCTTTTAATTAAAAAAATAAATAAATGATGTATTTCCCTGTAATTAGATAATGTGGAGATCTCTTAAATCTTCCCTAGCACGCTATCCTCTTTGGCATTGTATTCATTACTCTAGCTACTATGGTTTTGCATGTGACATCTTTAATATCTTCATGACCGTGGCTTTTAAATAGATCTCATTCTTTGCTTTAATAATTTTCATGGTAACCCTTGAGTTCCATAATCCACCTTCAATCTCTTCTAAGAACATTGTCTTAAGCTAGACAGATAGTATGCATATAAAGTCCTTCATACCTACCATTGTTCCAAACCACCACTCACCCTTGCTTAAAATGTTGCCTCCATAAGCACAATAGCATGTTTTAAAATCATGGTTTCCAGTGATTGACCATTAAGGTCATCACTTTCATCAAGATACAATGAGATTTTTGTCTTCAAACTCAAGGCATTATGCAAGATAACATTGTGAATTGTTTGTTGTGTAATGATTTGATTTTCTTGCACATTTATTGCTTTGCTAACTTCCTTTAAGACTGGTATTGCACCCTCACCTGCAATCTCAAACAGCTCACTCACTATCACTTGAAGATTCATTTCATGAGCATCCTTCTATAAAATCAAACTATGCCCTATAGACTACCTACTTACTACAGGGGACTCATTGTTTCATGGTATTGTAGATCTTAAGATCCTTCAACCTTATTGACACTACTTCATAATCCACAAGGTATTATTCACTATTCTCCCATCTTTGATGAGTCTCAAAACACTGCTCAAACATGTAATCCACTACCTCCATTATACAATGGCTAAGAAGAAAACATTGAACCTATGATTACCACTGTTACTTCATTTGGAAAGGCATTCCCTGATTGGATTTGCCTTTTCTAACACTACCAAAAGCATTTGAAAAACCCTTAAGGTCAGCAAGGGGGTAAGGAAACTCACTGTTAAAATCTCCACTTTACTATGCAAGGTTTGAGCTTTATTATCTTGTCACTACTCAGCCTCATTTTGACTATCACATCTCAAGTGAATGTCATTCTTCTTACTGTAGATTGCATTTACAAATGTCACTAGGCTACATAGTGTGCTTGTTATTGGCTACAATCTTTAGATTGCAAAAAAAAATTATTAGCTACAATGTCTAAATATTTTTGGTATTGCAACCTCACTAATCCGCTAGAGTTATTGTTTATGTTTCTACGGACGCCTAGGGTTTGTACCTTAATCATGCTCTTACCAATGCTTTTGTTGGTATTAAAAAAAACCTTAAATCTTGGGTTAGAAAATTAGTTGTCTTGATAAGGTTGTGGTATGATCTTGGATTGTATCCTAAAGTGTGTGGGAAGCTGTGTTTGATCATTAAGGTATGTAAATCTGATCAGGGAAATGTATCCTATATAGCATGGGTCTTGCTTTAATACTTTCCATAATGGTTATTAGCAGATCACATTATTATAGTTTTCGATAACCCAAGATTGCATTCAAGTATGTAACAAACTTGGTTTGTAGTTTAAGCTATACACTTTTAAGTAACATTCATAAGGTTTAGAAAATCTAGATCACTCTCTAGAATAGCCCATTAAACATGGGTTGTGCTTGAATGCACTACATAATTGATATAACACAACCACTCTGCATACCAACCAAAGTTATAGGCTCTTTATTGAAACAAGAGGTAATCACTCTTGGATCATGCTATAATTATATTGTAACCTGTTAAAATTGAGACAACCTGAATGCACCCAATGATTATTGACACCTACATTATACAACCTGAATTAACTACATTATATGAGTGCCTCCATTTCTATCACAACATAGCCACATTAAACTTGGGTCACACATGAATGCATCCTATATATGTTATAGCACAAATGTGCCACATGACCAATAGAGTTATGGATCACATAATTATAGTCACAAGAATTTGTTCCTTGGTTGTGATCTTATGGTGATTCCACACAAGAAAATCTGGACATGAAATTCTTAAAACCCTAAACCTCTAAAAATGAAATATGATGACATGTTGCTTTAAAATATGATTTTCAAACCTAGAACTACAAATCTGACTTCACAACTGAATTCTTCAAAAAGACAATGACTACCCTCAACCTAGCGATATCTTGATTTTTTTTTATTTTTCCCAAGAAAATTTTCCTTAGTTCTCCACAAACTGTCTCAAGTAGAGAAAATTCGCAAGTATAGAAAAACACCGTCGCAATAAATCAGCGAACTCACTTTTCTTTATGTCGGCCACAATTTGATTTTTTTCTTATTTTTCATGTTTGTCGAAATTTCGACGAAACCCAAGTTCGTCAAAATTTCGATGAACATTGGGGATAAACTTTTTAAAAATTGAAAATTACACATCAAATTTTACAAGCACTCGACAATACATCAAATTATACATATTTCATCAAAAAAAATTGTCAGATTTTGCAGTCAAATGAGTTAGTGGAAGTTGTCGGAAGGTTCCAAATTCTTGATTGGTGAGAGTTTCGATTTGCAGCAAGATGGAGAAGGATAGGAAGGTAAGCACCCCACCTCTCATCCCTTGAGAGCCATCTTGATTCCTAATGCTACTCTAGATGAAGCTATTGTAGAAGAAGATTCTAGACTTGTGAAAACTGCAAATTTTTTTGCAGCCGTTGACCCTTCTAGGGTTCTGACAAAGAAATATATGGAGGAATGGTTTTAGAATCTATGGGAGAAAAAAGTTGGGTTGTATTTTTATTATTGTAGAATGATTCAAAAGGGTTTATATGTGATTTTCTTTAATAATCATACCTCTCAATTGGAAGCTATTAAAAACCAATTCTGGAATGTGGGCACGGTTATTTTTTGGGCCCCGGCTTGGAATCTGGAGGCTATGGAAGATGAGGTTTTGGCTCTCTCCAGCCCTAGATGGTTAATAGTTAAACATGTTCCTCCTCGGCTGTAGAAATTTGTTATGCTTCTTCTGGAGCCATATGGGAATGTTTTGAAATTTGATGACACCAAAATGCCATTACCGCACTCTGATGTGAGGGTGTTGATTTACCTATCTCTGAGCAAGGAATTGCCAGGAGTTCTTGAGATTCAACTTAAAACTGGTAAATTTTGCTACAAAATCAAAATCCTAGGAGGGCTAAATGTGTGCTATCTTTACAGAGAGGAGGGCCATATTAGATGGAACTGTCTGTTAATAAGGAATAGAAATAACTTCAAACCCGCCTTTGGTGAAATGAACAAGAATAATAAAAATAATATGCAGCCCTCTAAACTAGAGGGTCAGGCTAAGAATGAAGTTAGTCATTTTGGGGACCCTATTCAATTGGACCCCACTCCATAGCAGCTTGATGAGAAATTCTCCCCATCAAGGACTAACAAAGGAACTAGAAACATTTATCCACTACGTGGGGAATTAGACATGGCTGGAATTAATCCCCTAACTATTTATGTTGAAGAGAACCTGACTTCTCTTCTACATAAGGAGAGCACTACATATCAAAAAGGAACAAAGGGTCCTATGCCTAAAAACATAAGAAACCCTAGTAAATCAAATGATAACTCAAAACTAAATGCACAAAAATTGGCTCTCCTAAGCCTGAGGCAACACAAACAACCCATTGATACTAATCCTAAACCTGGCATAGAACTATATACATTTAATTCTAAATACTTCAAGGAAAATAATGAGGCGGGCACTCAAAGTGATAAATGATCTCTAGAAGGATCTAAAGATAAGACAATGCAAACCCTTGATGAAGTGAATGGTACCCTGAATAACAAGGAGAGCCCCCCTGACTTGGAGGTAGCTCGGGAAGAAAGACCTAATGTTGAACTTAATGATAGCCTAGAGTCTCTCCACCCTAAGGATTTTGGGAACATAGTTGAGAGGCCTCTCTCTTTCAACACTATATCATTTGTTGTTGGAAATGAAAAAGTGCGTGAAATCCAAGTGCCTAGCTTGTCAGGGAATCTCTCCCACTCCCTTGGTGGAGTGATGAGCTCGAATGGTTTTGCATCATAGTCAAGAATGGAATCTGCTAATGACATAGACCTACTTTCTATTAGAGATACCACTAATGGAGATGAGACCCCAATGGAAGTTGTTGCCAAGAAAACCCGGAGATACATAAAGAAGAAAGGAATAGAAGGGATTAAGTCTCCCATAAATAAATATCCCAATCAGCCCCAAAAGGATAAGAGTAAAAAGCTAAGTGGTATATTGCCACCCAATGCAAAGAGAGTGGAAGCAGCATCTAAGCTTCCTAAATGCTTGATAATTTTAGGAGTGATAAGGGATTCACATCCAATGAATAATTCTAATGGAGGTCAACTACAATTGTTGGAATGTGAGGGGGCTTGAAACCCCGGATAGAAAACATGTGGTAAGAAGATTTTTTACTCAAAAAAAGGAGAAATATTTTGTTTTGTTGTAAGAAATCAAAGCAACTGGTTTCATCCTTGACAAAAGTTTAAAGGTCATATGGAAAGAGGCAACTCAATTTGTTACAAATCATGAAAAGGGAAAAGGAGGTGTTGCAATTCTAATGGCTAGTAAATGGGCTCAACATATAAACAATTTTGGGATTTCTCCTTATAGTAGGGATGTCTGGCTAATCATAAAAAAAAGGATGCATGTTGCTTTGGGATTTGATCGGTTTATGCTCCCAATGACTATAAAGATAGAATTCAATTATGGAATTGGCTCTATACATTACAGGATGTTCCTTGGATTATTGGTGGTGACTTCAATTTTTTGGAAAGAGTTGAAGATAAATGGGGGGCAATAGGATTTGAATGGAAAGGTAATGAAAAGTTCTACTGGAAAAAGGATGAAATTTAAGCTAGGGATAGAAGACCCTATTGGTGGATAGAAGAATACTACACAGAAAATTTGGTTCACTTGGTGTAGTTTTCAAAAGGGGGGCTAGAGAATTTATTGTAGGCTTGATAGATTCTATGCTAGCAAGGCCTTTTTCTCAGTCTCTCTAGTGTGTGATGATTTTTTGGTGGAGGTTTGTACATATTCCCTCTTAGACCACCACCTCATTAGAGTTAAATTATTCCTAAGGATGGGCTCCCCATATTGACAAGTTGCAACCCTGGTTTTTGTCTTAATACTAATCTTTTGAAAGATAGTGATTGCAGAAATGTAGTCTTATGCCTCAAACAGATCAACAAATGGATGTACAAGAATATCTCTCATATTGATAGATGGGCAATGAACATTGAAAGTTGGAAATCTCTTTTCCAAACAATTGGGAAGAAGAGGTCTAAGGATTGTAAAAGGAAGGAGGCTATGCTCCAAGACATGCTCCTACAAGCAGAGTCTGAGCTACAAGCTAGCCCTATGAATGAAACTCTCACTAGTAGATTGATCATGGCCAAAGATTCTCTCAAAAGGCTCCAAAACTGCAAGGTCCAAGTCCTGAGAGGAAGATCCAAGATGAATTGGCTTGAAAATGGTGACAAAGGTACAAAATTCTTCTTCAAGTTTATTAAGGAAAAGTAGTCTAGGGAATAGATTGATCAAATCTTCGTTGATGGCTCCCTAGTGATGAATCAGGGTGAGATAAGGAATCATTTCTTTCAATTCTAATTTTCTCCTCATAGGGAGAGAAGGACTCTAATAAGCATGCTAGGGAATACATATGGAAAATAATTCCAAAAAATATCAATGATGAAGTGGGACTGGATCTGGGAGAGAGGTAACACAGGAAGACATAAGAAAGGCTATCCTTTCCCTCAAAGATGACAAATCACCCGGGGCTTATGGACTTCCTGTTGAGTTCTACAAGACTTTTCTAGATTGGATATGTGAATATTTTTACTTGGTATACAAGGAGGACTTTGATAAAGGCACACTTGGTAACAATATCAAAGGGTTTGTCAAACTCATTCCAAAGGAGGGAGATAGATCTCTAATTAAGAATTGGAGGCCCATCACCTTTCTCAATGTCTCCTATAATATTTTAGCCAAAGTGTTGGCTGATAGAGTAGCTCTTATTCTTCCTTCTATCATCAATTCCACCCAAATTGGTTTCATAAAGGGAAGATACATTCTTGAAAATTTGATCACCAGTTGGGAAGCAATGAACTAAGCAAATGTAACAAATCAAAATGTAGCTATGTTGCTCTTGAATTTTGAAAAGGCCTATGATAGGATTGAATGGGACTTTCTATTTTTGGTGTTGAAGGATTTTGGATTTCCTGATCCCTTATGCCACATGGTTAAAACAATTTTCTAGGATGCCACTGCCCAGGTGGACATCAATGGTTCTCTTACTTCAAAAATTCCTCTTCAAAGGTCTATAAGGCAGGGGTTCCCTCTTGCTCTGGATATTTTTGTTATTGCTTATGATGCTCTTCATTATGTTTTGAGGGATAATGCATTAGTTCCAAAGGTGAGAGGCGTTAGGTTACCAGATGATAATGAACTTCTTAACCTCCAATTTGCAGATGACACTTCTATTCTGTCAATCCTGGAAGAGGACAACTTCACTAACTTGATGGGGAAACTGGAATTATTTTGTTTGGCATCTAGGGAAAAGCTTTCCCCTTCAAAATCTTGGATTTTAGGTTGGAAAGACAAACCTCATGATTGGCTCAGTAAATTTGGGCTTCAATGGGGTGGCCCACAAAAACTTGTAACGTATCTTGGAATACCCTTTGTTGTGGAACCATATTTGAAAGAAATGTGGCACTAGATCAAGGATAAAATTGAAAGTTAAATTATTAAATGGAATAGGCAGTTTCTCTCATTAGCTGGCCAAATATAGAATTTCCAAAAGATTCTTTCTTCTTGTAGTGTATATTTTGTTTCTATCTAGTTCTTTAATTCTTATCAAATTAATGAAATACAAAATAAAATAAGGGATTTTCTTTGGTATGATGGTAAAGGGAAGAGAAAGAGGCATATGGTTAAATGGGAGTGGTGTACTTTGGATAAATCCAAAGGGGGGTGGGATTAAAGGATCTAATACTGGAAGGAAAATCCTTAGTTGCCAAATGGGTGATAGGTGCTCTAGAAGGAGGAGAGCCATGGAAAGTCCTTTTCAGAAAAAATATGATTAATGTTGTCTCTAAACATGCAAAATCATGGAGGTCTCTTCCTCTCAGTGATATTCTAAGTAGTGAGCAAGATATGTTACCTGCAGGGTCCAAGGTTTTTAGAACAATTTGGAAGGCCTTGGATGTGATGAAGAAGCATCTACTCAATCACCACTTCACCAAGGGAGATTATGGGGTTATTCAGGGTCACCAGTCTATATGGTGTAATTTAAATCATAATGGGAAACCCTTGGCTCTAATCCAGGGTTGCTCTACAAAGGGGTGGGCTCATATAGGTATTAGATGCTTTAAAGATATTCTAAAAGATGGGAAACTGATAAATTAGAATGATCTAAACACTAAATTCAATATCCCTCCTACGAATTGGAGAATCTACACTATCCTTAGGAAGGCCAGCAATTGGCTAAAATTCCTTGTGGTTTCAAAGATGGATAATAATCACTTCAAAGAGTTCCAATGGAAAAATGGTACTAACATAAGCAAGGCTAAAGTTAGAGAAATGTATACTATGCTAACAGACCAGATTGATCTGACAAATCATTTGAACCAAATCTGGAACTTACAATGGAATAGAGACCAATGGTAGAAATTTTTGTTAACTTTAACTGGTCAAAATAGCTTGAAGCTAAAGTAGCTTGCTTCATATGGCTTCTTGTTATTCAGAAACTTTCATTCAAAAGAAAAAAAGATGACATTGACATGTGCGGTATTTGTAAATTACCTAAGACAATTAATCACATTTTTTTTTACTGTGCTTTTGCTAAAGAAATATGGAGAATTTTCTATGATAAACAAGATATTTGGGGGAATAATGGACATCCTCTCCCTGTGAAAATTTTGTTTAGTCATAACATAAAGATGGGGAAAATTGTTGCTTTATTCTAGCTTTGTCTATCTTCTAGCATTTTGTGGTTCATCTAGAAGGAAAGAAATGAAGATTGTTTTCAAGGTAAGAGGCGGATGGTTATTGAGTCTTTTAGAAGACTCACATTCTACACTATTGCTATGCAGGTTTATATCATTGTAGCTCTTTCAAAAGACAAATTTTGGAGCTACTTGGAGAATAGACAGGCCACTATTGACATTATGGAAGCAAGGTATGGGCATTTATGGCCAGAGGGTCACCCAGGGGTTGATGTTTTCATGAGAGCTCTTCAGGCTTTTCGACAAGATCTTGTAGAAGGACAAGGTACAAAGGCTGGTAAGATGGAGCATACATGACAGTTGACTAATGAGGAAATGGTTGATGATGAGGCTTTGGTAGCCTTGAGTGATGGTCAAGAGGCAACCTAGAATGCTTTATGGACAGTCTTCTTTCATAATTATATCATTTTTTAGTAGTATTGATGTTTATAATTTTGTACAGTGCTTTACTTTGTAAATGGTTTTATATATCTATATATGATGTAACTATAATAGGTTGATACAAGATGGTGAATGGACCTTATGTTGTTCCTCTCCAATGGGCACTTAATTTGATAATTCTAATGGGGTAGTTTAGGGAGATTGTGGACTCTACTTGGCATTTTTTTGCTATTTTGGGGATCTTTGTTTTTGTAATGGGGGGATCTTATGGTTGATGATGTTGTGAACTCTTTGATATTTTGATTTGTATTCTCTGCTCCTTTTACACATAATATAAAAAATTGTTCTTTCATGACAACTTTCAAATCTTTTCCTAAATTAATATATTCCAACACCTCCACTACCTCAAGCACTTGCACCAAGAAGATTCCAACACTTACAAAATAATTTAATATTGAAGGAGCATGAGGAGAAAATAATTTAAAAATAAATCATGCCTGCAAGTCCACAACCAAAAGAAAGAAATTAAAATAACACAAATAATTTTGGTGTACAGGATTGGCTATGCAGCTGGATGCTCCTGCATCAAACAACACAAGTAAGAGAAATGTTTCATGAGTGGGAACTCATAAACATTTGAAGATCCTGCATTTGTTCTTCACCCATTTTTCTTCCTTATCTTCTTGTATTTTCTTCGTCTTCTTCCAACATATTTTTTCACTATTTTTCTTTCTTATCATTGATTTGTATCTACCATAAACCATCCTCCTCTTCCAATGTTTCTCTTCTTTGTTAACCTCTTTCATGGGATCCAATACACCAAAATATGACCACTTCCACCAATTTCCCTCATCACACACATCAACACCTACAACATACACATAAAAATCTGCCCCTACAACTTCAAGGAAATCAATAGTTTCCATATGTTCTTATCCATATGTCTCAACCTTCAACATTACAAATGAATACAACATATTCTTATCACAAAATGCAAACAATTTTACCTCCTCTTTCTTCATTGCAATTTTTTTTATGTCTTCTTCAACTGCAACCTTTATCTCATCCTTCTCTATGAGGTTTTCATCTACCTCATCTACTCCCACTATCATCTTTATGTCTTCAACCACTGTAACAAGTTCAACAACTTCTTCACACAAACATGTTGCATACAAATATGCATCTTCATTTATTTTCTTCCCATCTATTTGCAATTTCATATCCATCTTAGCAACAAACAAATCCTCATCAATTTGCTCTTCATACAATTTTGAAAAATTAAAAGTTACTTCTCCACTTAATAACATTTATATTCCTCTTATCTCCTCTTTCAATAGGTGATCTTCTTCACCAATTTCCTCATCAAAAATGGGACCATCAAAGAGCCCCACTTTCACACCTCCATCTATCTCACTTTCTTTACTCACAAACAAATCAAAATCAAAATTATCAAATTGTACCTCATTTCTTTTTGTTGTCCTAATTTCTTCTTTTTTATCTTTTGCTACACCTTTCAACTCTTCATTACTCTTGACTATATCTCCTTGTTGCAGTAGCTCCAATCTATCCAACCCTGCATTTATATCCACGATCATCCAAATGATTCTCCTCTTTTGATACTTGTTCCATCCTTCCCATATCATAGGCTTCTTCCTCACATGCATATACCCATCTCTCTTGCTGCTACAATACATCACACACTCTGCAAAAAATAATTTCTCACAACACACTACCCTCTACCCAACAAAGAGTACTCTAGAAGATGCTTCCTCTACCCACTCTCTCTCAGTAGAGGAACTCTACACCTTCTACCCAGCTTTATCTCTATTGGAGGATAGTAGTCACAAACCCTCTTTTATGACTACAACAAACATAATTTCTCACAACACTGTCTCTCTCTTGCAGCTTCACCACTTCAATCTTCACCAAAATAAGCTCTTGCAAGAAATTCATACTCAACACATCTCACAACCCAACAAGATCAACTGGCTCTGATACCATTTGATGCAATACAAGGATGGGGGGTTTTGTCAAACAACCCATCCAAGAATCCATAACACCATCAACAACCTTACTTAAAAAATTGAAAACATTTGCAACAAATTTTTAATGGAAAATATAACCAAAACTTCTTCATATCAATTGAATAATTTAATTTTTACATACAATGAGTAGCCACAAGAACAACATATGCTATTGGAATTCTATAAGCTAAATTGAAATCAATTCTACAGGCAAGAATCACTACAATTCCACAAATTCATCACTTTTGACCATCACTGCTCCCTAATTATCATGAATCTTTTAAAATTCCAACATGGGTTTTGTGCATCTCCTTCCCAGCTTTCTAGATCATTTTGAAATTTTTTATTTCGATTCCATATGAGAAATTTATGCCATTTTTACTGAAACTAGGTCTCACAGTCACGACCCAGGCAATCTTCCTTTCCCCCAAAATTCTAGTCAAACCTCTGCCTTCTCCACTTTGGCATGGCAATTCATGTAGTTGGCCTCTTAATTTTTCATTCATGACAATTTTCAAATCTTTTCCTAAATTAACATCTGCTCATCTTATTCTAACTACCCCAACACCAAGCACTGCAACCAAAGATTTCAACACTTGTAAAATAATTTAATATTGATGGAGCATGAGGAGAAAACAATTTAAAAATAAATCATGCCTACAAGACCATGACCAAAATAAAGAAATTAAAATAACATAAATAATTTTGATGTGTAGGATTGCTCGTGCACCCAGATGCTCCCACAACAGAAACAGCTTCTGGAAACCCATAAAAATTCACTCATAAAGCCCCACCTCACAACTTTGACTTTTCAGGGCTCACTTCATACTAGGGAATCCAGGATTACTCCCTGCATCCGAAGCTGGCATGTTTGTGTTCAAGGTGCCATGAACAGTCAGCCTTAATTTGAATTAAGGTTTGAAGGATATGAGGAAATTTTAATTCCCATAGGAAAAAATAAGTACTTGTTATCATGAGAAGTTTGAAGAAATTTAGACATTCAATTTCCAATAATAAGATTCATTTAAGGGTGTCATATTCAAGTGTCAAAAATTTTATTTTAAGCAAGGATTTTAATTTAAAAAGAACAAATTTGATTACAAAGGTAATGAAATATGATGCAGATATTAAAGTTACCATGATGGTTAGAGGTAAGGACTTATGTGAGTAGATAGATTCCGGTTTAAAAGATAATAAGGATTTTTTCCTATTACTCCAAAATAATCCAAAACAACTATACCTTCATCTCACACAATTTGGACACAAGATATGGTACACTTCCTTCAAATAAGTGAGTATCCTCAAGGATTAGACAAATAAAAAGGAAAGTATTTCATACTTCATTCTATTCCTTATGTACTCTTGGATGGTATATTGTTTAGAAAATACTTTAATGGTGTTCTCTTGAGGTACATTGAAACTAAATAGATTAACAAAATTTTACAATAATTTTATGATGGTGTAGCAAGAGGACATTTTGCTCCAAATACCACAGCATTAAAATTAATGACGGTTGGTTACTATTGGCCCAGCCTATTTAAATATGCTTATGCATGGGTAAAAATTTGCAAGAAATATGCATTCTTTATGCTCAAACAAAAGCTATCAGCATTATCTTTGCAGCCAATTCATGTAGAACATCCATTCATGAAATAGGGTTTGGATTTCATAGGAGTAATAACCCACCTTTAGGTGTAGGCTATAAGTGGGTGTTAATAGCCAATGATTATTTTACACGGTGGAAATGATTTATAGCAATTAAGGAGGTCAATGAAAATTTAGCCTTATACTTTTATGAAGAAATGTTTACAAGATTTAATAGAGTTCCTAATTCTCTCTTCTTTGATAATTCCATGGATTTTGTTGGCATTAATGTAAGTAATTGGGAAATTAAACATGAAATTAATTTGAGTACATCCTCTAATTACTACCCCCAAGTAAATAAATTGTTTGATTCCACCAACAAGAATCTAATCAAAATTATCAAAATGACTAGAGAGGATAACCAAATATTATGGCATGCCAAGTTGAAATCAGCCTTATGGGCTCATAGAATTACTCCTAAAAGATCAATTGGTAACTCACCCTATATTTTTTTTTATGGAAAAGAGGCAAGGCTTCCTATATCCATTGAATTCCTAGTTCTTGAACTAGTTAATCAGCTAGAGATGATGGAGGAAGATCCAATAGCAATCAGATTTGTAGAGCTAATAGAGTTGGAAGAGACTATATACAAAGAAATGTGTACAATGGAGCTTCATCAAGCTCAAGTAAAAAAATGATTTAATAAAAAGGAAGTCCCAATCAAATTAAAGGAAGAAAATATTTTCCTCAAGTGGGATGGGCTTAAAAATAGACCTAGGAAGCTTACTAATTTTGACTTCATGTAGAGTGAATCTTATATGATTTATGATTGCAAGCAGAAAAATTCCTTTCAATTATCTAAATTAGATAGAGAGCAATTGCCTATCCCAATCAATGGGATACATCTCAAAAATTATTATTGAGTTTACCTTAGGTCTTCCATAACTCCTTTGCCAAAGGATATCCAAGGCTACTAGACTTAGATGATTAATAGGAAAGCATCCCACAGAGGTCACCAAAGACATTAATATGTTTGGCCTCACCCTAGTCCAAATAGCACAACAAGATCATTATTTTGGTTTCTAAGTATTTAAAGTCTTAGGTTCATGGCATAAAGGGATTTGTTTAAAGTGATACTTAGGTGCCAAAAAGAAAAGAAAAATATCAGAATTCATTAAGTCCAATTCTAGCCTTAGAGGGAAAATTCAAAGTATTTTATTTTTGAGTTTGTTAGGGTTTCGGTTGGCATTGAAAAAATATTTTTCATTTTCATGTGAGAATGCATAGTTGGTTTGGAAAGGAAAGTTTCAAAACAACAAATAAATGTGTGGAACATTACAAGAAGAGTCAAAATTTTATGGATCTTACAACAAATCACCTCTATGCATCCAAGGTAGCTTCAATGTGAATATTTTGCATGGTTTTGTTCATACAATTGGGAATTATTTTCTTTCCTCATGAAAGCTTGACAAAAGGGTTTCATATGTGTACTACAAACCTGTATGATACTTTTGTTGTGTGAGAATTTTAGGAATTTTTGTATCACCATCTACCCTTGATACAACCAAATAGGGGAGTCTATTTAGATCTTATGTAATAGAAAAAGTCTCAATATGTTGCGCAATGTTGAGAATTTTGATAAAATTAAACCAAACCTATAGGTTTTGTTTATTTTTCCTAGGAAAATTTGGGGACTTACATTCAAACCACTATCATATGTATCTAAACCCACTAAGATTGTCCAAATAGTAAAAAAGGTACGTTATACCCTAAAAAATTAGATGGAACTCATGAGAAAACAATACATATGATAGTCCTAATTCAGTTACCAAATATAAATAATCACGAAACCAATAATTTGACCTTTCAAGGGGGTCATGACTATGTGAAAACATATGGTTGTCATAGTGAATTGTCTACAAATGGTTAGGACCTTACCATAACATACACAATGTTAAGGCATGGATCTATTAAGGTAGTTTCAAACATACTATATATAGGGAACAATGATTTAGGAGTGAGATGTCAAAGATACAAGATTGTCTATGCACAAGGTACATAGGACAATGGAAAAAGTAGGAGGTGATAGTACTCATCGTACTAGAAAAATAAACCTTTTTCATTTTTTGAGTGGTAAAAGACTCATTAAATATTAAGAGCCTCATGGACCTCAATAAGGTTAACTTTGTATGATAGTCCTTTAATGTTAACCTTTGTCTTTGAAAGAGATCAAAAGACATTTCAAAGAAAAGGGACTGGATGATACCAAATAACTATGGCATAAGGTAGTAAGGAATTCTTCCATACAAGTTTAGATAGGACACTAAAATCTCTTTAATATAAACTACAAAGGGTAGTTAAGTGACAATGAAATATCTTTAAAACACAAATAACTATCATATATCTTTTGAATGGTCATTAAAAGGGCTCATGATGACACTTAGCAAGCCTCTATATGGTCAAATAGAAAGGTGGAGAATATGACATGATATCATGATGAATCACATCAAAACTTGTGCCAAGAAAATATTACAGTAGGCAGGTTTAGTGTAGACAATGTGGTAGGTATGACAGTGTGATAGTCTTAAAGGAGTAAAATACAACATGATAGTAAGGGAGGTTACTTAAATCATCATAAGGGCATAGTATGAAAGGGTTTCTCCAAAACTCAAGTGTTAAATGAGTGATAGGAAAATAAACAGTGGTAATCCTTCAAAGAAATCAATTATATTGAAAGGATAGAACACCAAGAAAGTCATAAAAAATGATAGTGTGACAAAATTTTATTGCATTCCCCTGACAATACAGTCATGTTAAGAATGAAGAGCAGAGACTAGACAAGGAGATAATAATTATCAATAATAATCATTACAAGTGATTTTCATGTTAAATTTTTCTAACATCTCTAGGATCTTACACAACCAAGACATGAAAGGATTTTCATTTTGAATCCCTCAACACAACAAAATCAAAAAAAGTGGTAAAGCTATTGAAAACCTAGTAATAATGATAAATCCTTAAGGCATTTGCAAAACAATATGAGAATATGGATAGAAGTGAACAAATAGAATGAAGAATAATATTCCAGTGAGTGTTGTTAGTGACCTTAAAACTATAACAAGGACATGACTACCACAATCATGTAAGGAATAGGGTCTTTTGAAATAGTCATAAAAAAAAGTCACCATAGTTAACTTGCAAGAAGAAGGTTATAGATAGTGAAGAAGGGTTTAAGGATAATTCATGAAAAAGTATAAAGGGACAATCCATAAGATGACAATTTCAAATGAACATTCAAAGAAAGATAATTACCCCACAAGGGGAAATCTGTAAGGAAAATTAGATGTGGAAAACAATTCTCCTAACGTCAATACCTCAGAAAAGAATGCAGAAGTACTTTTAAATTTTCAAATTACAGTCAAGTTAAGATGCACTATGAAACAGATTACAGAAATAGAGTATTTGACAATCACACATGAACACCGTGATATGCGGAAAACCTTTACGAGAAAACCCACCACACCAAGAGAGAAATCTACTTGTATTACAAAGAATCAAACCATATACAATCGCATTTATCTTTCTCGCGGTCATTATACAAATATTCATTTCATGAACCTTTCTTCAATAGAAAACATCCAAGGCCTTCATAGATTTAAATCCTTCATCGATACGGCCTTTGAATTTCTTCTACCTCATTGTTGATCGAATCTGATTATCCAACCTCCTCTCCAAGTGACTCCATAACTCTGTAAACTATATCCATGTCGAATTCTATCTGTAGAACTTCCTTACAGAACCATCGCAACTGACTGTCTTCCAACTGTTCCCCTTCGGCTCCTTCTATTCGTCCACGAGACTCCACATAGGATGATCAACCGGTTAACAGAATTCGTATTGTATTGGCATCTTGGTAAGACACTAACTATGTCTTGCCGATGCCACATTGACCTCATATCGATGTCGCCAAAAGCCTCTGTAGTCGCCAAGATGTTACATCGAGCTCCAAGAGATACACTGAGTCATCATGTAGTCGCCCTGACTTATCACTTTCGCCAGAAGGTCATAGCGAATCACTAAAGTTACACCGAAGTCCCCAAGCCTACCGAGCACCAAGTAGAAGTCGGCAAGACTCACTCCTATTGCCAAGAGTTCATACCAATCTCCATATGTTACCTCGAAGTATTTACCCGTTGCCAAGACATTGCCCTTCGCTGAGAGAACTTACCGATCTCTATGACTTATCCCGAGAGCTTCATCTCTCGCCCAAACACATAGCTTTCGGTGTGACATTATACCGATGAGATTAAGTCATAACAAGCTCCGAATACTAGTCGACAAGACAAGAGCTTATCGCCGAGACGTTTCCCCGAGTTCATTAAGTTACACCAAAGATTCTAACTTAAGTCTTAGTCGCTAAGACATATCCACTTCGGTAGGACATCTTACCGAAGACACTTCCTTCGGCCAAGTCTCTCTGATGAAACATAGTTGGCATAACATTTGATTTCATGGTGACTTCTCACCAAGCCATAATGAGTTACCCCAAAGACCTCAAAGTAACCGCTGTCAGCAAGACATTAACACTTCGCTGAGGCATCTTAGCGAGAACCTTTAGCTTCATCGAAGATCACAGTCGCCAAGAGTCTCACCGATGCACGATTGAATGGCCTGTCGGCCAGAGGTCTCTCGATCGCTCTGATGTCATAACGAATACATCATGCTACAGTGATAGACTCCACAGTGTAACCTTTCGGCAAGATAATGGCAAGGTCACAGTGACCTGTTCAGGAATGAATAAAGCAAACTGCTAGTCAGCCAGACATGGAACCTGTCACACTGACTTGGTACTCATGGATGTTTCAGCCTGTAATGTTTGAGGCACATATTTCCAACAATCTCCCACTTGACAAAGATCATACAGGAACCTCCAAAGCATAAATAATACTTACTGAAAATCATGGGCACTAAGGCCCATTGAACTGGCACACCACCTAAACTTGTATGTGCTCACTGGCTTCATCAATGCATCTGCAACATTCTCCAGAGTATCAACTTTTTCCAAACTGACCTTTCCATCCTCAACCATATCTTGTACAAAGTGGTACTATCAATATGTTTCATCCTGGCATGGAAAGTTGGGTTCTTTGCCAGACAAATGGCACTTTGACTGTCACATAAAATTGTTATTTCCCCTGCATCAAAACCAATGTTAGAACACAAACGTTTCAACCATACAGCTTATTTGCAAGCATGAGTAGCTACCATGTATTCAACCTCTGTAGTGGACAAAGTGACTACAGCCTACCGCTTGCTCATCCAACTCACTGCACCACCATTCAACATGAAAACGTATCCACTGGTGGATCTTCTGCTGTCAATGTCCCCTACCCAATCAGAATCTACATAGCCACGAATACTAAGAGTCCTCTATGATTCATCTGAATTCCCATGATAACACAAAGAAAAATCTGAAGTTCCCTTCAAATACCTAAACACCCTCTTCACAGCATCCCAATGTATTCTTCCTAGATTAGCCATAAATCGACTAAGTACTCCCACTGCTTGGGCAATGTCTGGCCTTATACAGACCATTGCATACATAAGACTGCCTATTGCACTAGCATAGGGTACACTGGTCATGTCCTCCATCTCAGTAGGAGATTTTGGACTGTCCTCAACAGATAGCTTCATTCCCTACATGACTGGAACAACTAACTGTTTGCAATCATTCATACAAAATCTCTCAAGAACAGTCCTGATATACTTACTCTGACTGAGCCAAAGCTTTCTATTCTTTCTGTCCCTGGTTATCTCCATCCCCAGAATATACCTTGCTGCACCAAGATCCTTCATTTTGAACTTAGCAGACAACTGAGACTTAAGATCAGAAATCATTAGCTTGCTATTTCCAATTAACAACATATAATCAACATAAAGAGCAATAACAAGCACTTGATCACTTTCAACTTTGTAATATACATAGTGATCATATTTTGATCTCACAAAGCCTAAAGATAATACATAGGTATCAAATTTTTGGTACCACATTCTAGGTGACTGCTTTAACCCATACAGAGATTTCTTTAATTTGCATACCAATTTTTCTTTACCTTTCTCAACAAAGTGCTCAGGCCGGGACATATAGATTTCTTCTTCAAGATCACCATGAAGAAATGTTGTCTTCACATCCATCTGTTCAACCTCTAAGTCATAAGCTGCTGCAAGTGACAATAGAAATCTAATGGACGTCAGCTTTGCTACAGGAGAAAAGATTTCCCCATAGTCAATTCCCTCTATCTGGGAATAACCCTTTACAACCCAGACATGGAATAAAGCAGACTGCTAGTCGGCCAGACATGGAACATGTCACATCGACTTGGCACTCATGGAGGTTTCAGCCTGTAATGTTTGAGGCACATATTTCCAACAAAATCAATGGTTATGTTGTCTACAGTGAGATGAATATGTGACAAGTTCTTGAAAATGATGATGAAATCCTTATATACTTGTATAGGATAGTCAACATCAATAACAATACATAGTCCATGAGAATGGTAGTAAGCAATCAGTAAATTAAATAGATGATTATCATGATGGAGAGACCTTATCCTACACCATAAGGAGGCCTATTTTTTTAAAACTCCTAAAAAATGCATTCCCTATTATCTTGCAGTTAAGTTGGAAAGGTGTAAAGTCTAGTTTGGAAATTATGACATCACTATGAGAAGCTTGTTCATCTAGCAAGAATATAGGAGGTTGAGGAGTAGATATAGGAACAAGAAAAGGAGAAAGAGGTTGAAAAGGTCATGATTCTCTTTTACCAATGCCCAACTATAATCATTTTGGAGTTTTCAAAGGAGCTAAAGAAAGAATCAATTTTATCAAGTGCCCAAGAGGAGGTCAAATACCCAAGTCAAATAAAGTAAATCATTTATTGCTTTAGAATTCATGCCCTATGTTCTCTTCTATTGATGGTTGGAGAAAAAGGGCACCTAGGATAATTAGAAATTTATTTCTATTTTTTTCTAAAATGCTTTAGAATTCATGTCCTATGTTCTCTCCTATTGATGGGTGGAGAAAAAGGGCACCTAGGATAATTAGAAATCTATTTCTATTTTTTTCTAAAATTGTAACACTTTTTTTAGAAGAATAAGATTGTAAAACTTGATTCAAGAAAATATAGTATTATTATCCTGGACTTGTGCTCAGTTTTTTGTACCTATAAATCAATAAATTATTATTTTTTACTTTCTTAGGAGTTTTTTTAAGTAAAAGGCACAAGGCCTAAAATATTATTAATATAAAAGTAGATACATAAGTAGAAAGGGGTTTGGTTTAAAAATATGTCTCACTAGCAAAAAGATGAAAGAGGCCAGACTATACAAAGTTTTCCCAACAAAAAATAAGGCAACCAAGATCATCAGCTAAGCACAGTGACTATCAATAACTATAAATAAAATTTGCATCCCCAAACCCCCATATTACAAAATCCATAAAAGAATTTAGACAAAGGACTAGCCAGTTTCTTCCTTCAAAACCATTGTTGCAAGTGTCACAAGATGGTGAGAGATATGTGTGAGCAAGACAATCATATCCTTACAAACTTCAAAAACTCGACTACATAGGCATACACCCAATTATTTCTTGTGCACTTTGAATGCCTCCTCCATTTTTCTTCCTCATGCTCTTGGAGAGCTCATTTTAGAGTCATATAAACACACAGATACCCAAAGCTTTTCATCAAATATTTATAATGAACTAGGTCCCTAACTATAGCTTTCTCATTATTAATATTGTAATCTCTATTAGAATTTTTTAACTAATGACCCATAAAGGACCTATCTTAAACATATTCTATAGCCAATTGAGCAACTAGGTCATAATGTTGTAATAGATTCATTGCATTAGAGATAAATATGGATTCTACCTAAGAAGAGTATAGTAGATGTGGATGTTCGTGCAAAATTTGGTCACCCACAATAACCCTAATTATCATCTCCACCCTTGCGCAATCAATTTTCAAAACTTTCTTCAGCATCCCAGATGAGAAAGAACCCAACTCCAAATATTCCCACTTTGGAATTGGGATAAGTGTAATGCCAAGAAAGTGCACAAGACAAAGATTAGAGCAAACATGCAATACAAATCTAAGATTTATAAATGCAATCTAATGTTAAGCAACAAAGAACAAAGGAAGTCAAAACATAATAAAAACTAAAACAATCTCACCAATTTCAAACGTAATTCCATGATTCATCTCGATTGCCCTTCTCCATTTTGTTGTTGTAGTATAATTGCCCTCAGATTTTTCGTAAGTTCGTGCAAGTATAGCCTATGATAAAGATTTAGCAAAACATCAAAGATTCAAGATTAAATGCTCTCAAAAGTCATAAGATTTTGTGAGAGAGATTGGAATGAAGAATGACAAATCAATTTATAGAAAATTGACTATTCGAACGACAGGCCAAGATCGAAAGATCAACAAACGGTTGAGATCGACAAATTAGACATGCATTCTGATAGCTGTCAGTAGTGACATGAGTGATACAAATTAGAAATAGAATTAAAGATTAAATAAATGATTTAATCTTCAGTTCGGTATTCAAAAATAGAAGAATTATCTTTGCATGACAAAGATAAAGATTGATTAAAGCAACTCTCTATTTGAATGCACGCACAAGGTTTAATTAATTAAATAAGAATATTTAATTAATCTGCATGTACACGCAAATGAGTTAGAACTGGACGATTGAATGATCTGACGAAGAGATTACTCGAGAAAGCCACTCAAACATTAAATCAAGAGTTAACTGAGCATTTTGAATTAGATGTCGAGTCAAGTCAAAGTGAATACTTAGATAACTCACACAATTATCTAAAATATAGAAGAATGCGTTAAAATAGAATTAATGAATCAAATAATTCATTTAATTCAAGATTCGATATTTGAAGAATAATTAAATAAATAAGATTTATTTAATTAAATGATGAAGGGATTTTAAATGAATAATTAAATAAATAAGATTTTATTTAATTATAGTTGAAGTATGATAAAGAGTAAATTAAATAAGAATTTATTTAATTTCACAAGAAGGATGAAGTTAATTAGTAACATAATTAAATAAAAAGCGTTTATTTAATTAATCAGATAGAATAAAGAAAATGTGAATTAATTAAATAATTAAGATTATTTAATTAATAGAAGAAATGAAAGAAGATGAATTAATTAAATAATTAAGATTATTTAATTAATAGAAGAATTAATGTTAAGATGAATTAATTAAATAATTAAGATTATTTAATCAATAGAAGAATTTATGTTAAGATGAATTAATTAAATAATTAAGATTATTTAATCAAATAGAAGAATTAATGTTAAGATGAATTAATTAAATATTAAGATTATTTAATCAATAGAAGAATTAATGTAAAGGTGAATTAATTAAATAATTAAGATTATTTAATCATGACCATGAAGAATACGAATTATGAAGAATATTGAAGTCCGCGATTTGACCAAATTTCGTCTACATTTGCTCTTTGATACAATGTCATTTGGCGTTGTGTTAAAGAAAATCGATAAGAAATATGCCCCAGTAATGCCCCAGTGTAAAACAAGTGAAGGTATGCCCCTGAGGACAAAGGGTTCAAAGAACATGAGTGTGCTCTCGAAATTGATGAGAAACTAGAAGATGAAAGAAAAAGGATAGAAGAAAATAGATAAGGTGGTGAAGATGTAGAAAAGAAGAAATGTTAGTGCAAAAAGAAAGATGAATAATAAAGACATGGATGTTAGTATTAGCAATCTTTGATGCTTCATCAGATCACAAAGCGTTGGCATCATCATTGGGCTGACTAATACAAATGGAGAAAAACACCATGATATGACATAGATCAAGGTGTGCAAGGTCATCCACTTGCTAATAACATGCATCACAACAAGGATTGTCATTAACTCATACTAAGGGCACAAGTTGCCCCGCCTTTTATCGACAAACCACAGACAGCAAACAAAGTAAAGATTGGTCATGAGACGTCATTGCTCCTCTAAATCCTTCATGGGACATCCTTGAGGAAACTAGTAACATGACTCAAAATCAAATTGAAAAGACAGTTGATAGACAACAGTCAAAGAAAATAGAATTTTGATACATCGTTGCTTCTCTAAATCCTTCATGGGACATCCTTGAGAAAGCTAGTAACATAATTCCCATCATAAAGTCAAATGAAAAGATAAGATAAATAAGTCAAAAAGTCAAAAAGCCAATAAAATATTTGCCAAAACTTGATCTTGTTTGTTTGATTTGTTTTGATTGATAAAAGGATTGATTGATAAGAGCCTGATTTCAGGAGATACACATACCGGATAAGACTCTGAGTCTGGTTTCGATGTTATGACTATCTGTATAAGGCATGACAAAGCTTGGTTTCAGAAAGACATGTATCGTATAAGATGTTGAGTCAGATGTCGTTGATGTGATAACCTGTGTAAGGCTATGTTTGATTGTTTGACCTTGTCGATTATGCAAGGACTCATCCTATATAAGACATAGGTTGATTGTTTTGATAACATCTGTTTCCAAGAAGGGCACATCTTGTAGTAGACATGTTAATTGATTTGTTTTAATTGTTTTGTTTGGCAAGTTGTTTGATTTGACTCAGAGACATTACTGACTTGTTCACTAGATTGATACATGACTTGAGATGATGCATTGACAATTGACCGTGTGTGACGATAAACCCTAAAGAACTGACCTAGTGCGGCCTCAGGGGCTCATCGATTGATGGCCTTGCCTACATTGTACACATAGAGACCTCGTAGTTCGACTTGACTTTGACTGACAAGACTGACTACAAATAGAAGACGTGTGTGAAAGTGAATGTGACAAACCCTAATGGACTGACCTAGTGTGGCCTCGGGGGCACATCGATTGATGGCCTTGCCTACGTTATACATGCAGAGACCTCGTAGTTCGACATGACCAATAACCTTGTCATATAGACATATGGATTGAATCATGATTTTATACAGACAAACCTAAACGGACTAACCTAATGCCTTGGGGGCACATCGGCAGATGGCCTTTCCTACATCCAGTCGCAGAGGCAATGTAGTTCGACAAACGACAAAGACTGACAAGTGCAACTGACTCTAACTTTGTTTTTGGATTTTTGAAATGTTCGAAATGTTTTGATTTTTTTGTCTTTTTGAATTTTTCGGATGTTTTTGTGTTTTCTCAGGCCGTTTTGCAATGTTTTTGGATTTTTCTATGGTTTTACATCTTCAACACAGCCAATGTAAGAACCAATATGACGCATGTCAAGTGTTTGCCCCCAGTCGAGTATTAAGACCAACTGACTATGAATAGGGTAAAATGGGGGATATGAAATGCACTTGATGTCAATCGTTCTAGGTTATGGGAAAGACTACCACTTATTATGAATGGTATATACAAGTGATGGATATGAAAGATAAGGGATATGTACAAGGATAGTCAGTATGTACAGGGATAAGGACTATGTACAGGGAAGTGGACTATGTACAGGGATAAGGACTATGTATAGGGTAGTGGACTATGTACAGGGTAGTGGACTAGATTAGAATAATAGTAGACAAAAGAGCAGAGTTAACTACACATGGCGCCTGTTTGCTAGGTTTTCACCATGGTACCTATCCAAAGCACCACCGAAGTGGTTTCCACTATTGGACGAATGATTTGTCTTTACTATTTTCTAGATTATCTAATTTTTTTGGTGTTACCAAGATGCCTATTTGCCAAGTTTTCACCTTGATAACGATTTTTTTGATTTTCTAATTTTTTTGTATTTTTGCTAATTAAGACAAAGGCTCCCAGAAGCTATGCGTAGAACTTCTTCAGATGCATACTATTGATTGGTGAGGTCAATGTTTCCCCATCAGGAGTAGAGAGTTGGTACGCTCCTGATCCAAAAGCTTTTGTAACAATATAAGGTCCTAACTAGTTAGGTTCAAACTTTCCTGGTTTGTCTCTTTCTTCTTGATTCTTTGGGTTCTCCATTAAAACCAGATCACCAATGTCAAAGTTTTTGTTCAATACCTTCCTGTTATAGCTACAATGAAGGTGATTCTAATATGCTTGAAGATGGTCTAGTGCCTTCTCTCTTTGCTCATCCAAGAATTCTAGCTCATGGAGTCTTGATACTCGGTACTCTTCATCATCAATGTGGCCTTTCAGGGATACTCTTAGGGAAGGAATCTCGACCTCAATAGGCAGAATAGATTTAGAACCAAATACAAGTGAATATGGAGTAGCACCAGTGGGAGTACGGATACTTGTGCGATAAGCCCATAAGGCAGGGTTAAGCTGTAAATGCTAGTCACGACCAGCATCATTGGCAGTCTTCTTGAGGATTCTAATGATAGTTTTGTTAGATGCCTCTACTTGGCCATTACCTTGTGGGTAGTATGGAGTGGAAAAGTGATGTTGAATATGAAATTCATCACAAAGATGGTGGACTTCTTGATTCTTAAATGGGCGGCCATTATCAGTGATTATGGACTGAGGGACACCATATCGGCAGATGATATAGTTCAGGATAAATCTAGAAATCTGTGTGCCCGTGTGTATGTCATAGGAATGGCTTCAATCCACTTCATAAAGTACTCATTGGCGTGATAATAAACTTATTGTCCATTGATGATGTAGGGTGGATCTTACCTATGAGATCGAGTCCCCATTGGGAAAGGGCCATGGTGATGTTATCGGGGCCCTGTGCTGGGGCATGTATCAAGTCTCCATGAACTTGGCATTGGCGGCATTTCATTACAAAGACATATGAGTCTTTTTCCATAGTAGGCTAGTAATAACCCAGTCTCATAATCTTTTTGGCTAAGGTAGGACGCTAGAATGGGAACCACATATACCCTCATGCACCCCATGCAAGGTTGCTTGTGCTTCATAGAATCAAGACATTTGTAGGGGTATTATCTAAGGCGCGTCTATATAAGGTGTCTCCGATGATGGTGTATTTGGCTAACTTGCGAAGGAATGTCCTACGTTGGTTATTGGATAGGCCAATGGGTATGACTTTGGCATGAAGATAATCATAGATTTCTTTGTACCATGGGGAATCAGGACCAACAATGTCACACACCATTTCAGAATCTGGGATATCGTAGGCTGGGACCAAAAGTTGTTCTACCAAGAACTCAAACTTAGGCACATTGTTAGGAATGTCAAGAAGTGATGCAATTGTAGCCATAGCGTCTGCTGCCCTGTTTAAAACATGAGGTATTTGATGAAATTTGACTTTTTCAAAATACTCTTTAAAGCTATTAGCCATGCGCTTTTATGGAGCAAGCTTCTCATCTTTAGTCTCATAATCATCATTTACCTATCTGATTACCAGTTGGGAATCGCCATATACCTGTAGGTTCTTAATTTTCCACTTGACTGCCATGTGTAACCCTGTCACTAGAGCTTCATATTTTGCTATGTTGTTAGTGCAAGGGAATGTAATCCTAAATGACTTAGGGATGGAATCACCCTATGGTGTGATAAATAATATCCTAGCCCCTGAACCATGATTTGTATGTGAGCCATCAAAGTACAGTTTCCATGTTATGTTTGTGTCAATTGTGAATATGAACTCATCCAGAAAGTCTGTAACTAATGGGTGATCTGCCTGTATAGGTGCGTCAGCTAACTGATCGGAAATGACCTGTCCTTTAATAGCTTTTCTTTCTACATACTGGATATCATACTCACTAGGAATCATAACCCATTTGGCCAGTCGCCCTGTTAATGCTGCCTTGCTGAGAAGATATTTTAGAGGGTCTATTTTAGCAATCAGTATTGTTTGATGGTTTAGCATATAGTGCCTCAATTTTTGAGTAGCAAATACTACTGCAAGACAGGCACGTTCAATGGTACTATAATTGAGCTCATAACCTACCAAAGTCCGATTGATATAATAGACTGCCCTTTCATGACCTTCATCGTCATTCTGTGCAAGCAATGCTCTGAGTGATGAATGGGTTGCTGTAATATAAAGAATCAATGGTCTTCCTTCAATAGGTGGCATCAAGACAGGTGGTGTGAGCAAATATTCTTTAATTAGTTGAAAGGCCTCTCCACACCTAGTTGTCCATGCAAAGGGTACTCCTTTCTTAAGAAGATGTTGAAAAGGATGCATTTTATCTGCTAGCTGTACTATAAATCTTCTAATAGATTGCAACCTTCCCTGTAGTGTCCTTAGTTGACTGATATTAGTGGGTGGAGGCATGTCCATGATTGCTTTTACCTTAGCCAGATCCACTTCAATGCCTCGTCTAGAAATGATATAGCCTAGCAACTTTCCTGACTTGACTCAAAACACACATTTCTTTGGATTGAGTCTCACTTTATACTTCTCCAGCCTCTGAAATATCTTGTCTAAAACCTGTAAATGTTTTTCCCTTGTCTTGGATTTCACAATAATGTCATCGACATAATCCTCCATAAAAGTGTGTACTAGATCATGAAAGATAGTAGTCATGGCACGTTGATAGGTTGCTCCCGCATTCTTGAGTCTGAAGGGCATAACATTCCAGAAATACGTTCCCCAAGGACAAGTGAAAGCCATCTTAGGTTGATCTTAAGTTGCAATTATGATCTGGTTATATCCTGAAAATCCATCCATAAGGGACAACATCTCATATCTTGTTGTCATGTCAACTATCATGTTTATGTTAGGCAAAGGGAAGTCATCCTTAGGACAAGCTTTGTTGATATCTCTAAAATCAGTGCAGATGCGGATGCCCCCAGTTGGTTTAGTGACTGGTACAAGATTGGAGATCCAATCTGCGTAGTCGATAGATCTGATGAAACCAACATCTAAGAGTTTCTTGAGTTCTGCCTTGACTAACAAAGCAATCTGTGGATGCATTTTTCTCAACTTCTATTTCACTAGTTTGGCACCTGGTTGTAAGGGAAAATGATGTAGAACAAGTTTAGGATCCAACCCCGGCATGTTGGCATATGACCAAGCAAAATTTATTTTTCTTTGTGCAAAGAAGTTGTGGAACTCTGGCTTCTCTTCTGTTGTCAATGACACTACAAAATAAACCAATCGAGGATTCTCTTTTGTGCCTATGTTGACTTCTACTGATTCTTCAATGAGCATGGGTGACTTTTCCTATGCAATGGGGATAATGTTCAAACCTCCATCATTAGGTGCCTCAGAGAGGTTTTCACCTTCGGATGCGTCCTTTCTTTTTACTTTTTCATTGTTTAAAGGCGCCTTTCGGTTTTCACCTAGAGACTCATCCTTTTTGTCTTGTTTGTTCTTTTTCTCATTTTTATGACTGGAGGGTTGAACAGATTCCCAAAAATATGCTTTGTTGTCCAAGTCAATGGTAAAACCAACCTTATGATCCCCATTAGGTATGCCTTCTCATAATCCCAGGAACTCAGCAACTGCTTTGTCATTCTCGAAAGTGGCTAAGACGGGTATGTCTTGTTGATCCCAATCAATGAGTTGGGGATAGACTAAAGGCATGTCATCCTCGGAGTTATCAAAGTCTAATGGGGTCAAGGTAAAGATTGAATTATTCATATGATTACAAAAATTTTGTACCAAGTCCTTTTTGCTCTTAGGTTTGGGTCTAGGTGGATGGATAGGTGGGCCTAATGCCAAGGTTTGACTATCGGAAACAGGTGGCTCAGGTTGCCAAGAGGTAGGATTAAGTGATTCCCAATAGTAGTGTTTAAACCACTCCTCCTTTGTCATTTTCTTTGGTGGACAAGAATTCAATGGATTTGGTGAGGAACTTAGTATCAAGTCAAGTTCTCCAAATAGCTTGTCAAGGTCCATGGAAGAAGTAGAGGATAGGGAATCCCACTCATAATCGTTAGAGTCGGGAGAGTCACAATGATATTGGTCCACTGGTTTGTGAGATGTCTTAATACCTTCTAAAGCACTTACTTCCTCAAGTAAGGGTAATGGGGTACTAGGAACACCAATCTGAATCAGTTGAAACCCTAGCCCTACTCCTTTTGGCTGAGAAACAAATATTGGTTCAATCATCCCATCTTGGTTTAAGCCTAAACCACTTTGTCCATCATATCCTTTGTTTTGCATAATTTTGAAACCCTTTCCATATAGATTTGTAGGAATATGAGCAAGTAAGAGGGGTTCCTCATCATCTTCCCTATATAGCCAGGAAGTGACATATTCTGCATCTACAGCCTCTTTGCTTAATTCACCCCATTTAGTGAAAGTTGTTGTAGGAGGAACATGTATAATGACCACGGACTGTCCCCTACCTGTTGTAGGTAAACCATATGACTTAGGAGGAATCAAATGGCTAACACAATAAGAAGTCTTCATGTAATACTCTCCACAACCCTTGTCTTGGATCTCAGCCCTAGGAGTAGTAGGAATTGAGGGTGAAACAGATGTTTGAGTGAGTGTGGATGGATCAACATAGGAAGATGGATTGGATGATGAAGCCTCCTGGTTCAATGGCACTTGATGTTGGGGGATCTCTTTTAGATTTGTGCAATATTGGAATGGGTCAGGATCACCATCTATAGTTATTTTTGTGCCATTGTAAGGGAATTTAAGACACTGATGATATGTGGAAGGAACTACCTTCATGGCATGAATCCATGGTCTACCGAGCAGAAGGTTATAAGGGAGGGTGAGATCCAAGACCTGGAACTTTGTCTCCATCACTGCAGGACTAATTCTGATAGGAAGTGTTACCACCCCTTTTGATTTTCGTTCCTCATCATCATAAGCTTTTATGACAATACTTTTGGTCATGTCTACGCATGCTTCTGAGATACCTAATGCCTTAATTAGTTTTAAAGTGCATAGATTTAACCTTTCTCCTCCGTCTACCAAAACTCGTCTAACTTTGGTATCATCAACAAGGACTTCTAGATGTAAAGGGTCGTTGTGGTTCATCTTTTCAGTTGCATAGTCTTGTTCAGAAAATGCGGCATGGTGATTATTGGTCAAGTAGCCCACCATTTCCTAGAAATGATTGACATCAAGGTCATTAGGGACTGTGGTGTTTTTTAAAGCCTTATCAAGGATGTATCGATGCTCAGGGGAAATACGCAACAATTCCAGGATTGAAATTTGGGCTGGGGTCTTCCCCAACTGGTCAAGAAGGTTATATTGTAACTTGGAAGGCTGGGGTGTTTGCTGCGATGCAGGGCCTTGGATAGTGAACTTAGTACAACGAGTATTGACCGCACACTCAGGATTAGTATTGATAGTAATGGTATTGATATTCTCATCAGTGGTGCGAAGGCAATGAATGATTTTGCCACTATCATAATCATGCTTGATACTCACATAGTTGGCTGACATATTGGTCTTAGTACTCGAACTGGGGACAGTTCCTTTCCCATGGTCATGTAGTGGGTCAGAAAAGACTTGATGATCAGTATTTGATGACTTTTGTTTTTGTTCACTAACTTCAATAATTCTCCTTTCGACAAGATCCTGTATGATATTCTTCAGTTGTCGACAGTTTTGTAGGTTATGTCCCTTAGTCCTACGATAATCACAAAAGGCATTGTCATCCCACCATGCTGGTTTAAACTGTCCTAGATCGTATTGTCTTGGCTCCTGCAACTGTATAAGGTTATGTTGTAACAGTTGTTTGAACACCGACTCAATGGGTTCCCCTAAGGGAGTGAATTCATGTTTTTGAAATCTCCTTTGTTGTGGACGTTGAGTATTTTGGACCACGTTAGGAGGTTGGTTGACAGCATTAAGCGTGTTGGAAAAATTATGAGGTCCTTGTAACGTGAGGAAGGGTCTCGCTTGTAGCGTTTTAGCATCAACCACCCCATCATTGGTGACATTTTTATTGCGAGACCAAAATCTGTTTCTGTAAGTGGGGGTGTTTGTTTGATCAGGTTTCTATTAGATGTTGATGTCTTAAGTTTGCCCTTTTCAATGAGATCCTTCTCTATTATAACCCCTTTTTCCACTAGTTCCAAAAAAGATGTACAACAATGTACCCTTAAGTTACTCCTGAGTTTTGCATGAAGGTTTTCTTGAAACATTGTAACTTTTTGTTTTTCGGGTATCTCGACAGGACACCTACTAGTTATGGTTCTCCATCTCTGGAAGAAAGCAATGAATGTTTCCCCTTCGTCTTACGTTGTGTGACACAAGGTTGCTATATTTATCTCATGTTCTATGTTGAAGGAGAATTGCTCCACAAATTTCTCAACCAGTTCACCCCAAGATATAATTCCAGAATCTAGACCCAAAAACCATTCTAGTGCAATTCCTACAAGGCTTCTTGGAAATAGCCTCATAAGATATGTGGGGTCGTAAGCAACATCTATGCATATGGTAGAAAATTCCCTGATATGTTCTATCAGATTTCATTTGCCATTGTACTTAGGGAGATTCGGTATGACATACCCGTGAGGGAAAGGGGTCATGTACAATGATCTATCAAAGGGGACTGGGCATATGTCCTTTGTTGAAAATGATTTCTTAGTTGACACTGACATGTTATCCATTTGAGTTTGTAGGGCCTGCATTTGTGTTTGTAAGACGTCAACTTGGGTCAAAGATGTGCTAGGGGGATTATGCGGATCTGTGTATGTGTTCTGAAATCCAAAGTCTCGTGATGGGTTTTGATTGAACGTTGGCATCTAAGGTGGATTTGGATTTGGAATGTTGGTAAATGTGTTCTGGTATGGTATCTGCATAAATTGGTGTTGACCTGGGTTCTATGTAAATGGATTTTGAGTACCACTCTGTGAAAAAGGATTCTGATTCGAAAACGATGTAAATTGGCTTTGACTTGGAATCTGTGTGGACGGATTCTAACTACCAATCTGTGAAAAGGGGTTCTAATTCGGAATCAATGTAAATTGGTTTTGACTTGGAATCTGTGTGGACGGATTCTGGCTACCAATATGTAAAAAAGGATTCTGATTCGGAATCGGGGTGAATACATTCTGACTACCAGTCTGGGAGAATGGATTTTGATTGCCATATTGGAAGGAGGGAATGCCTCCTGTTTGTGTAATCCTTGGTATAGTACTAGTGACTTGAGCACTAGGTATGGCCATCGACTGTGGTATGGTACCCGTGATACTAGCAGTAGGTATGGTTGTTGATTGTGCACTTGTGACACTGACATAAGGTGTAAGGGTTGACGTTTTAGGTCTTTTACTCCCAACAAGAGGACCGAAGGGAGTGGATGATGATGCCCCTACAGTGAAATTAAATCATGTTATCATGCCAGACATACCAAATGGAGACATATGGACTGTCATACTCTGTGTAGGTGTGCCAAATGGCATAGTTGTACTAACCTAAGGTATAGTTGTACTAGCAGTCATTGTGTTTGTCTCTTGTGTAGGTTGAGTTTGTAAGGTGCTAATATCAAATCATGTGGGTAAGGTAGCACCTTTAGCTAGCAATTTGGCTAAAAAAATTTGACGATCGCTCGCTAGGTATTCATCTACAAAAGAGGCAAATTCAGGGTCCTGTACGGTAGCCTCTATGTCCTCTACTGCAATATGTCCTTGAGTGTTTCTAGTGGTGAATTTGTCTAATAGAGTCTTATGAGGTCTTGAAGAAAATGGATTGATGAATTCGTTTGGGTTTGACATGTTTTCTCTCTCTCTTCTCTTAGACCTAGTTTCAACCATGTAAGACAAGCTCAATATGTGGGAATGCAAAACTATATCTATGAACAATATGACTCTAGTCTATGTTTTTGGGATTTTTGTATGCAAAATAAGGAATGTTCTAGGATGAAACTAACCTAAAATCTAAAGATGCAAGACCTAAGCAAGGTTCTAAAATAATCAATTCTATAAACCCTAAGACAAAGGGACCAACTACCTAAAGTCTAACCAAGGCATCAATTTAGTTTAAGTCAAGGAACCAATGTAGGACGAGGATCAAAGACAAGTTGAGTTTCCTAACTAGACTGATGAGCTAGGAGGACTCTATGTAGGACAAAGAATATACTGATAAAACTGGGTTCATTGACAAATTTCGTTGACACTATGACTTTTCTAGAGCGTAGGTGGTAAACTAGTCCTAAAGTTTGTAAAAGTGACCTTTCTAGAAGTTTAATGCAAAGTAATATGTATTCTAAGATGAAACTAAACTCTGAACTAAGACAACTATGGTAATGACTAAATGAACCTAAAGGATGCAAAATTGAGCAAATCATTTCAGGTTTCTGTTGAAGGACTGTTTGTGTAAAGACAACTGAAACTGGTATAACCGTGTTGACTGGACAGTGACTGTGAATTCTAGTTTTCTAATAATCAGACAGATGCGTTGCAGGATCTCACATATGCGGTCAAGTTTATCAGTTGCAGTTTTCCAGTGATCAATTGTGTTTCTCTGGTAAAGTTCAATGTGTGACTCTAACGGATGCGGTTAACCTTCTAACAGATGCGACTCAAAGTTTAATAGATGTGACTCTTAATAACAGATGCGACTCAAAGTTAAACATATGCGACTCATGATAACAGGTGTAACTCAAAATTTAACAGATGTGACTCTAAAAATCAATTGTGACCTTCTGGTGAACAATTGCGACTCTCTGTGAAATTTTCAGTGACCTAAGATTTAAAACTAACTCTGTTTTCCATGATCAGATTTTGGAAAACAAGAACAATCATAAGACAAAGTGTTTTCAATTTGATTTTGGACTCAAAGAATGTTTAATTTGACAACAAACAAGCACATCCTAATAGGCCAAAGGCCTAGGGTTTGTATACTTGGTATAGCCCACCAAAATACCCCAGATTGGTGATAAACACCTTTCCTTCTCGAGAGCGGATAGCTTAGAAATTTGGTGGCATTGGCTCCACTCCACGGCTCATTAACGTCTTTCGAGCACACCAATTTTGAATTCTTTGGGCAATTACCTCCCAAGAACTACTATCTCTACTCAACGGGATCAATAGTGAGTAATCTTCAGGCATGATACTGTACCCTGCACTATACCAAGCAACGGCCAATAGAACGGTTGGTCTCTAAAACAAAAGGTGTTTAGTACGGGCATTCCATTCATGGGGCATGATCCATGTGGCAAGATTCCCCTTTCAGATCCATCTCGTTGGAACCACACTCGTGATTCTTGGGGTTTCCCCAAGAACCCACTTTTATATACCGGCTGGAAGTCCCTCGGGTTCAGGGTGCTACCAGTCTGAGTCATCCTGGGGTGAGTACTTTTTCCCACCAGAACAGGCCCAAGTTCTAGAGTTGGTAATTGTTTCTCTTACACCCAGGATCGCACGAATGCGCAAGGGGAGAGGATACTTCGATGTACCAAGTCATGAGGGTAATTACACAGATGTGCTTTCGCACCAAACATAGTAGACACTTGTTAATTTTAAACCAAATGAGAGATTTGCTACGCTACCAAACAATCTATTTCAAAAATTTAACTAGGGTCTTCGACAAGCATCCTGCAAAAAAAATCGTTAGTAGTTTTCAATATCGTCTTCGTCAATCATCCTGCAAAAACTTGTTAACTCCAAAAGGCCACACGCTGAAAATCAGATATTAGTAACACACAAATCAATTGAAAATTTTAGATTTATGAAAACAGAAATAAAGTTTACCAGTCAATTGCGTCGCTGTGTTACAGTCAGATGCGTCGATATTTTCTTCAATTGCGGCTCGGTATTCACCAGTCAATTGCGGTTCAGGAATTGTCAGATGTGTCGTATATTTTTAGATGCATCGTTTCTGGTGTCAGATGCAGTTCAAGAATTCAATTGCATCGCTTCATCAAACTGATGCATCATTTCGTACGAAAAACCTGCATAAATCAAAGATAAAAGTCTACGGATACGTGAAGATGGTGTCTTCACATCGGGTTCACCAAATGTAACGCCAAGAAAGTGCACAAGACAAAGATTAGAGAAAACATGCAATACAAATCTAAGATTTCTAAATGCAATCTAATGTTAAGCAACAAAGAACAAAGGAAGTCAAAACGTAATAAAAACTGAAACAATCTCACCAATTTCAAACGTAATTCCATGATTCATCTCGATTGCCCTTCTCCATTTTGTTGTTGTAGTATAATCGCCTTAAGATTTTTCGTAAGTTCGTGCAAGTATAGCCTATGATAAAGATTTAGCAAAACATCAAAGATTCAAGATTAAATGCTCTCAAAAGTCATAAGATTTTGCGAGAGAGATTGGAATGAAGAATGACAAATCAATTTATAGAAAATTGACTATTCGAACGACAGGCCAAGATCGAAAGATCAACGGACGATTGAGATCGACAGATTAGACATGCATTCTGATAACTGTCAGTAGTGACATGAGTGATACAAATTAGAAATAGAATTAAAGATTAAATAATTGATTTAATCTTCAGTTCAGTATTCGAAAACAAAAGAATTATCTTTGCATGACAAAGATAAAGATTGATTAAAACAACTCTCTGTTCGAATGCACGCACAAGGTTTAATTAATTAAATAAGAATATTTAATTAATCTGCATGTACACACAAATGAGTTAGAACTGGATGATTGAATGATCTAACGAAGAGATTACTCGAGAAAGCCACTCAGACATTAAATCAAGAGTTAACTGAGCATTTTGAATTAGATGTCGAGTCAAGTCAAAGTGAATACTTAGATAACTCACACAATTATCTAAAATATAGAAGAATGCATTAAAATAGAATTAATGAATTAAATAATTCATTTAATTCAAGATTCGATATTTGAAGAATAATTAAATAAATAAGATTTTATTTAATTATAGTTGAAGTATGATAAAGAGTAAATTAAATAAGAATTTATTTAATTTGACAAGAAGGATAAGGTTAATTAGTAACATAATTAAATAAAAAGCGTTTATTTAATTAATCAGATAGAATAAAGAAAATGTGAATTAATTAAATAATTAAGATTATTTAATTAATAGAAGAAATGAAAAAAGATGAATTAATTAAATAATTAAGATTATTTAATTAATAGAAGAATTAATGTTAAAATGAATTAATTAAATAATTAAGATTATTTAATCAATAAAAGAATTTATGTTAAGATGAATTAATTAAATAATTAAGATTATTTAATCAAATAGAAGAATTAATGTTAAGATGAATTAATTAAATAATTAAGATTATTTAATCAATAGAAGAATTAATGTTAAGGTGAATTAATTAAATAATTAAGATTATTTAATCATGACCATGAAGAATACGAATTATGAAGAATATTGAAATCACGGGCTTTGACCAAATTTCGGTGTCTACAATAAGAACGCACTTGTTGAGAGGATCCAACTTCATGATAGCACCAAACACGGGAAAATACACAACACCACCAAAGAAAAATCACAATCGATCATTCCAAGGAGTAAGAGGGTTGATACAAGAAGTTGGGTCCACCAAAAGCTCAAAAAGTGGAAATGTTTTTGTTGTTTTCAAAAAATTCACACTTGGATTGAAAATTTGAAGCACTTACATAATGAATCTTAAAAAAATTCAATAATATGAAATTTTGTATTTTGAATCTAGTTTCCAAATATGTAATTTATTCTAATACCCAAATGATACAAATTAAATTTTAATGGGAATGTATAAAACCTACTTTTTAAAAGACTTTTTTTTACCATACCATGCATGTGTACGAATACCACTTTTTGACCTAAATAAAAGTATTTTTATAATTCGTTTTGGGGAAAGATGTAACAAACTAAATATTGATGAGGATATATTTTTGTAATTTTTTTAATATTTTTTTATTGAATTTTTATTGGCCCTAATTATTTTTTTTTAAATCAATGTGTATAGACAGCATAATTAGACCTAAACTAAACATTTTATGAATTTGTTTTCATTGTGTAGAGAATTATCTGAAGATTGATGCTATATATTTTTTTGTAAAAAATTTAACAAAATAAAAAACAAAAAACAAAAAAAGTCTGATATTTCAAGTTTATGGACCAGTTTGCTTAGAAATTAATTAAAAAGTAGAAAACATAATCCAATATTAACAAAAATTACATATTTGGAAACTAGACATCTCTATCTATAATGGGTTTTAATTCATAGATTAATTCTGAAAAAAAATTCCATCAACTATATTGGCAAAGTTGGACATTTCTCTTCAATCTACCTTAGTTTTTTAGTTGTAGATCAAAGGCTATGGGTCAGGTTGCTGAACATTTCCTAAGCCTAAAACCCAAGAAAAAAGTGGTTTGGGAATTTAAACTTTAAAAAACACGTACCCGTTATAAAACTCGTACCCTCTCTAAAATAGAAATGGATGGGTACCCATTCCTATTTTTTTCGTTTGAAATTAGGAACGAGTGTGCGTTTATAAACAAGTACCCATTCTAAAAACAAAATGGGTACCTGTTTGTAAATGGGTACATGTTTTTGATATATTTATTTTTTCCCAATTTAGAAAAAACTAACTCAATACGTTTTTTCTGCAACATTTTTGTTCTGCAATATGAACTGGCAGCGACATTTTCTATAAGTTTTAATTCAATTTTGTCTTGTGCAATCTCTTAACAAGTTATATTCTATTCAATTTTTTGAAGGAGACAATTGCAAGTTGAATTTTCTGAAGTGGAATCAAGTACAAGGACATTTGTCAAGAAGATTTGAAAAATGAGAGATTTTGGATGTATTTGTATGTTTTTGTACTTCAAAGTTTATAGAACAAAAGATCTCCATATTATATAGTTTTATTTCAAAATTTGAAGGATGTAGCAATTGGAAAATAGGTTAAGAATCATTTGGATTTTTAGCAAGAGGGTTTGGTAATCATGGGATAAAAGCAAAGGCAAAGAAAAATATGTAGAAAGTTAATGACAGTTGAAGAAATTGAAGCAAATAGAGAGATGGAGGAAAAAAGACAAAGAGATAGAAGAACAACGATTCATCAAATGAAAAATTTGGAAGCATCAAGTTCCATGAATCTTGAAGAGGAAACCATGAAGGATGAGATGAATGTAGATAATGCAAATGTGGAAATGGTGAATATGAAAGAAAATGCAATTATGGAGACAAACCCAACTATGCCTTCAACTTTAAATTTGAATGATATGGAAATAGCACCTATGCAAAAAAATTTGGGTATGTCTTCAAATCCACCTCTCAATGATATAGAAAATGTACCTATTCAAACAATTTATCCATGTATGTCTTCAAACTCATGTCTTGATAATAATGATCTTAGTTATTTAGGTGAAGCTGGATACACCATTGATGAGATCAATAATTTTAGTTCTGAAACAATGAAAAAATAAAATAATAGTGAAATATCTTATATGAATGCAAATGAGAATGAAATCCCTCGTATTGATGAGAATAAGAATGAAATCCCTTGTATGCTTGAAAATGAAAATGACACCCCTTGCATGAATGAAAATGAAACCACTTGTATGAATGAAAATGAAAATGTTTTTTTTTTTTTTTACAATTGAAAGAGATGTCTTAGATAACCTTCTTGGTAAAATTTCTTGCAGACAAATGAGAACTTATGGAAATAGAACATATAGTACCCTTCGCTTATGCTTATGCTTCGCTGATAATTTCTTTTCGCTACTGTTAGACTTATGATACTTTGTTAAGTTATTGTGATCGCTAGTTTTGAGCGATGGTAGATTATTTTGTGACATGATGATACTTTGTGTGATGATTATTATTTTTAGACATGATATGATTTAGTGTAGATATTTACTTTCAGTTGTTTATGGATATGCACATGCTTATGATGGACTAACAACATTTATTTCGTCAGTTTTTTGTGAGTGTATTGGTGTGGAGAATAGAATCGTATCACTCGCTTGCGAGTGCCCTGCAATATCTGTGATTTTCTCCGCATGGTGTGTCTACTTAATGCTTTATATATATACATGTATGCACGTTATTTGTTTGGTTGTAGGATTTGCAGGTACATGACACCGACTCCACCTGTGTAATCAGGTCTGAGCGTGTCAAGACTCAATGGAAATGTTGAACGGGAGATAGTAGTTAGGTTTATCCTGGTCCAGTCTTTAACCTTGGTTTTAGTACATTGTCAGTTTTCAGTTTTGAGTCATAGGTTGTATTGTGTTTCTGTTGGTTAAATCGTTTTTGAAAAGTAAATATTGGTTAATTTTAAATGTTAGTTATTGTGTTTTAATTATTGTTATTTAAATTAATATTTAAATATGATTGAAATTTACCTACTTGATAATTTAATACATTAGTTAGTTTATTTGGTTAAATAGTTGGTCTTAAAAGGATTTAACTATTTTAATTAAATTAATTAATTAATTAAATTAAAATTATTTAGTGTGTAAATTATATTGTATTTAAAAGAATTAGAAAATTAAAATAAAATAATATGCATGTAAATTAAATTGTGATTAGAAATTGATTTTTAGTATTTAAAATTAAATAAATAAATTAAATTTCATGCAATTTTGAATGGGCAAAATTGCCGAAGTGGAGAGAAGATATTTTCTCAACAACTTCTATTACGTGTATGAGTGCCATAACTATACTGGGTTGTTGAAAAATTTACCTGAGGTTATTGAGGATCTGGGATTTTGCACGAGGTTATTCAATTTCCTCATGGGGAAAATTTTCTGAGTACTGGCAAAATTCCTTTTACTGTGCAAAAAAAATCTTGATTCTTAGAAGTTGTTATCTCTTTGGTTCTATATTTGTGGAAGATTCCTTGGTGGAGAATCTCTAGTGTTGATTGGAAAAGCTTTGGGGATTTGTGCGTGACTGGCAAAAGAGTTTCTTCTATAGATAGTCTTCATTATACAGGTATTCTTCTTTTAAAAAAAATTAATTTCTTTTGAAAAGAATTTTGAGAAAATAGTGGTTTAGCATTTCCTTGTGTTTGTATTGAAAATCTGGTAAAGATTTAATTAAACTGTGAAGAAATTCAGTTGTGATAGAAAAGAATTTTCTTTTGAAAACTTATTTCAAAACTCTGTGAAAATTGTGAAAACAAACAAAAAAATATATGTTTGGATATGAAGCAAAAATCTATGTGTGAATTCAGTTGTGAACCCTGTAGAAGGTTAATTAAATTTCCTACTGTAAATTCTCTTGATGAACTGGAAAATTTGGATATATATATGGATATCTACTGTCTTTTTTTTCTAAAAAAAATGAATGTTTGTTTAATATTCGCCGCCGTACGGACGAATTTACTAGTTAGAAATTTGGGTTTTATTTTATTTTTAATTAAGGTTATTACTGGTTAAATTTGTAGAAGTTTAAATTTTAAATGAAAATGGATTTTCGTTTTATTTTATACAGACTGTATTTTAATTTAAAAGAGGTTTTTATTATTTTGAAGGGGGCCATGGGGGTTTTCCCCACAGTCGCCGCTCGTATGGGAAGCGACAGTGGGAAGTGGCTGTGACCGCTCCCACAGCTGCCGCCCGTAAGGGAGGTGACAGTGGGAGGTGGCTGCTACCGCCTTACTGTACTGCCAATTCTCTATAGGGAGGCTTAATGTAAGGAACTCCTGATCACCCACCCTTGTAATACGTGAGCTGCTCAAGCCAGTCACTGCTAAAACCCTTGTCGCGGCTGAGTAAAACTTTGTTATATGATAAATTTTATAATTTCGGATTTTATATTTATATATATTTATATATATGAATATATATGAATAATTATATATATATAAATGTAATTGTTGTAATTAAGTATGGTATTTTTCTGGTAATATTTATATATTTACATATGAATATATGTTTTTATATAGATATTAGTTAAGTTGTGAAGTTTTTAAATTAGAAAGATAATTTTGATAATTTATAAAATTCATGAGAAAATTAAAATTGTGAAAACATAGAAAATGATCATATGAAAAATTTGTGAAAGTTAGAAAAGTGAATTAAAAGAAAACTATTACTTATATCTTTTTCAAATAGATTTTTCATTGAAACGATTTATAAATATGATGTATTCAAATTCTTGTATATGGATTTAGCATATCCAAATATTAGATGTGAATTTGTATAATATGACTTTAATTTCATTTGGGCAAATGGGGATGGCTATTATATGATTTTAAGTCTTCCAGTACCAATCTTTTATGAGGGTGAAATTGATTTTGAATTCATGTGATTGAACAAGTTTAGGGTAGTGCACTTGTTATGCTGAATGGGTTGTAATGTACATTGTGGTTAATTTGGTATTAAATGTTGTATTATGCATTTTTCTACCCTAGATAGTAAACTTAGAAACCTTTGTTATGTTTAGGGGAGTGGCTAGTTGTAAGGGCCGACACACAAAGTGGTGTCAGGGTAACTTACAATTAGTTAAGTAAGTCAGTGAAAATTAAAGAACACAGTAGTTAGTTCTAAAACACTTAACAAGATGTACATGGCTCTCTTATGACTCTTGAGCTTCCATAGTCTTGAGTATAAGATGAGAAGGCCTGGAATGGAAAAATCGGTGTCTCGTTTCCTTAAGAGACATTCGATTCCGCAACTGTATGCAATAGGGGCCGAGTTTTGTAAGAGGTTACCAGGGTAACCCAAGGATTGGGGGCCGGGACCTAGGAAGAAAAACTAGGGTAACCATTGCATCGTTGTGATGACACTCCACCTAAAGTGGTCAGCCAAACTTGAGTTTAGGTTTCAACCAATTTTCGTCAAACTGAAGCAACGTGAACTAATAGTTGTCCTCAGATTTTAGTGTCTAGGTTAGTAGATTTCCGGCCCAGGGTAACCCATACTATCTCCTAGCACTGCGGACCTACGTGTACCACATGGTTGGGTGGAACGCGCACTCATCTTCAGCGGTCCTCATGATCATATAAATCGGTGGAGCTTCACGGATGGAGAGTCAGACATGGATTTCCTTCACTTTCATCATTGTATATTGTAAACTTGTAGAAAACATCCCTCAATGTTGTGGAGGTGATTATTTGTAAATGTAACTATTATTTAAAACTAATTCTCATCAATTGATGGATATTGTAATATCATATCAATGGCACAAAGGTTGTTTACGTATGTACTCTTTTGCTATTATTATGAATAGGCCCAAATGGAAAATTACATATGCAATGTCATTTCGAAAGACGTAATATGCAATGTGGAAATACTTAAGTCGCTTTATGGCAACTCAAAGTAGTGTAACGCTAACCTAAGAATGTATGCAATTAATTAACTTATATAATTAAACTTTCTTAAAAAAAACATACCTTTATATCACAATTCGTAACGCTCTTAGGTTATAAAGATCAGGCATTATAGACTAGAAGTAGAATACTTTTTTATAGAAATAAATTAGGATTTCAATGTCAACTCATGATGCAATTGATGAAAATGTGGAAAATATGAAAAGTGATTAAAAAATAGGCATTTTTTAAAACTAAAAAAAAAAGATGATTAAGTAGAACAAGTCATATCTAGTGTTGTCAATGCTATTGATTCTATAGGAAAGAAAATTCAATCTAAATATAAGAATGCAACAAGGCGTGAAATAACAACTGCTTTAGTTAATAAATCAACTTCAAATAAAAGAATGTTAAGATTACTAAATATATAAAAGTAAATCCTAAAACTTTGATAAAAGCGGCTAAGAGAAGAGAGAGTATTGAAAATGATCCAATTGATCAATGTTGGAGTTTAGTGGTAGACTCCCAAGGTCGGACATGAAATTGATTAATGAAATCAAATCTTAATCAAAAAATATTGGCATGATAATACAAGAAACGCCAACTAATATTACAACATTTTGAAAACTATAGTGTGGAATCAAAAAGCAAGACCCTCATCAAAAACATCTATTAGATATGACTCAAACTGAATTTTATTAAAAAAAAAAAAAAGATGAATCAATCTTACCAAATATTAGCATAAATCAAAGATCATGTGAAAAATTTAAACCTTGGTATGTTAGAATTAATAAACAACGACTCTCTTGTTGTTGTAAAACTCATGTATAATTTTGTTATTATTATGATATTTTTTGATATAACAATTTTATTTTGCATGTTAACCAAATTCTGTAGGACATTTGTGGTATTAATATGCCATCTGAAATAATCAAAGATTTTATAGTAGGTTTGTTTTGTTATACATATAATGAAAACTTATTTTATTTAAATGCATGTATTTCTGGAGAATGCAATAGACGTGGCAACCTTTCATTGTTAGGAGAATGTATGTATGAAAGTAGTTTACATGAATTTCGACAATGATTAGTGGATGTTAAAAAATATTAAATTTTTGAATATTCTTTAAATGATGGAAAAATTGGAAAACATTGTGAACTAATCATATAAAAATTAGTGTGCATGCATTCATTAGAGAATTTAAAGATAAACTTGTACCCAAATATGTCAAACACTCTCAATATGCTTGTTGGCTTGATGGTCAATTTTGTACATGTAAAAACACATTTCCAATTGGAACTATATTGTCAATTGTTGACTAAATTACAGAAAATTATACTCTTGCTTCACAAGAGGAAATTCAATCCCAATATTATAAGTCAATGCAGGTAGCCATATTTTTGCATATTGTATATAGACATGCAGGTGATAGTATAGAAGATAATAGAAAAATTTTGACTACTATTTTATGTGAGTGATAATCGATTACACTCATCAAAGTTTGTTCAATATTGTTTTAATATATTTTATAAAAATTTAAAAGAAAGATAAATTCAAATGAGAAAACATCTCATATGGTTGGATAATTGTACGAGTCAATTCAAGATTGCTAGAATGTTTTATTGGTTATGTAGAGCTCATGGGGAAAATAATATCCAACACATGTGGAGTGTTTTTGAAGCTAGACGTGGTAAAGGATAACATGATGGAGCAGGTGCATGTGTGAAAAGAGCTCTTGCTAGAGAGCAACTAAAATTTGAGGATTCAATGAAATTTCGTCTTACGCATGCAATTATAGATTGGTGCAATACAAAATAATCTACAAGAACAAGTGAGAGCTCAATAATTTGACACTTCTTTTGGTTAGTTTAAGAAAAGAATATTCTTACTCGACAAGATTGTGAAACAATTAGTGGATCAGCAAAATGGCATTCATTCAAGAGTTTGAATACAAACACGCGGACAATATGGACAAGGGAGCTTGCATGTTTTGTCAATTTTATATTGTAGGTGATTGGGAGGCATGTGAAAATAAAGAATGGGTCGAAGAATGGCAACAAAGAGCCTTAACACCTACATCAACACATGATCAATATTAAACAACAATTGAAGAAGATAATCAACTGTTTGCATCGAATGATTATGATCATGCTTCGGATCTTGTACAAGAAGGTATTAAATTGAATTAATTTTTTTATTACATTATTTTTTAATATACATAATTTTATATTTATTCATGTTTATATGTGAATTGAATATATATCACTCTTTATTGAATTAAATATGTTTTTTTGTGAGACATGTGTATGTTGTCATTGCACCTGAGGGGAATGAAGAGGAGATGGAGTATTGTTTGGCTAGATGTTTTGAAAAAAAACATAATTTGGTACATCCTAGAGTGTATGATGACAACTTTGAGTATCCAACTAGTTCTATGGTTGTTGTTAGCACCTGGCTTCAAAAATCTAATAGGAAAGAATGGTTTTCCTAAATTTGAAGACTATGAAATACATGAGAAGATTATGCATTACTCACTTTTGATTTTGGAAACCAATATAAAACTAGTTAGATATCAAGGGGGGCCTTCTAATAAAGTGTTATGGACACTTTCAATGGATGATCATGAGACAATCATAGATGTATTACAAAAAAGAGAGGATGCAGATGGTACGACAAAATAAATAAATACAGGTAAGTATATAGTTGTATATATATTTAATCGATAGTCTCTATATATATATAGTTAAAAATTTCTCACATAACTTAGATTCAAGGGTCATGTGTATCTCCCCTTAATCCATGTTCTTATTTTAGTCTTAATTCATTTCCTAATTATAGTTAAATCATTTTTTGTTTCAGGTCTCCCAAAACTAGATGCATTACAAAAAGGGACATTCATATGTGTTACAATGGAATTTGAATAGATGCATGTAGCTATATAGTTTTGTACATTTAATTGATAGTCAAAATATAAAACTAAATAATTCATTTTTATTTTATAAAAATTTTATAATTGATTGCATATCCCCTTAAGCCATCCTCTTAGGACCCATTAAGTCATTCTCTTAGCTATCCTTAATTCATCCTCTTGCATCCCCTCAATTCATTCTCTTAACTCCCCTTAATCCATCCTCATAGGACCCCTTAAACTATATCCTCTTAGGTCCCCTTAATCCATCCTCTTGCATCTCCTTAAGTCATTCTCTTAACTCCCATTAAGAGATCCTTTTAGGACCCCTTAAGCCATATCATCTTAGATCCCCTTAATCCATCCTCTTGCATCCCCTTAATTCATTCTCCATTCTCTTAACTCCCCTTAATCCATCCTCTTAGAACCCCTTAAAACATATCCTATTAGGTACCCTAAATCCATACTCTTGCATCCCCTCAAGTCATTCTCTTAACTCCCCTTAAGCCATCCTCTTAGGACCCCTTTAGTCATCGTCTACATACTCTCTTCCCCATCATCTCACATCTCTCCCATCTCTAATCTCATCCCCCAGGCTTGAGTGTTGAGGGCTCACAGTTGAAGGTTGAGGGTTCATCTTCTAGGCTTTAGATCATAGGGTTGAGGGATATGGTTTAGTTTTAGGGTTTAGGGTTAACAAGATCCATAGAATAACAAATATATTATATAGGCATTAGGTCCCAAGGTTGAGGAATAGGTTTTAGGGTCAAGATGGTATATGGTATAGGGTTGAGGGTTCATCCCCTAAGGTTGAGGGATATGGTTTATGGTTGAGGGTTGAGGGTTCACCCCCTAGGCTTTAGGTTCTAATGTTGAAGAATATGGTTTATGGTTGAGGTTTTAGGGTTTATGGTTGACAATATTCTTATAATAAAAAAATCTATTTTGGGTTGAGGATTAAGGGTTCATCCCTTAGGATTTAGGTCCTAGGGTTGAGGGATATGGTTTATGGTATAGGGTTTAGGATTGACAAGATGCTTAAAATAAAAAATCTATTATATAGGCCTTAGGGTCCAAGGTTGAGGGATAGATTTTAGGGTCAATAGGGTATATGGTCTAGGATTGAGGGTTGAGGGTTCATCCCCTAGGCTTTAGGTCCTAGGGTTGAGGGATATGGTTTTTGGTTGAGGGTTTAGGGTTTAGGATTTAGGGTTGACAAGATGACTATAATAACAAATCTATTATGGTTTGAGGATTGAGGGTTCATCCCCTAGGCTTTAGTTCCTAGGGTTGAGGGATATGGTTTAGGGTTTAGGGTTGACAAGATGCTTAGAATAATAAACCTAAACACTTAAGATGAAAATTTGATGATGAAAAGATGCTTAGAATAATAAATCTATTATAGGTTGAGGGTTAAGGGTTCATCCCCTAGGATTTAGGTCCTAGGGTTGAGGGATATGGTTTAGGGTTTAGGGTTTAGGGTTAACAAGATGCCCAGAATAACAAATATATTATGGGTTGAGGGTTAAGGGTTCATCCCCTAGGCTTTAGGTCCTAGGGTTGAGTGATATGGTTTATGGTTGAAAAGATACTTAGAAATAAAATATATATTATGCGTTGAGGGTTAAGGGTTCATCCCCTAGGCTTTAGGTCCTAGGGTTAAGGTATATGGTTTAGGGTTGACAAGACTCTTAGAATAACAAATCTAAACACTTAATATGAAAATGCAATGTTGACA
>VDFB02047230.1:463382442-463408738 GCA_007258455.2 Sequoia sempervirens
TTCCAAATATGTAATTATTCTAATACCCAAATGATACAAATTAAATTTTAATGGGAATGTATAAAACCTACTTTTTAAAAGACTTTTTTTTACCATACCATGCATGTGTACGAATACCACTTTTTGACCTAAATAAAAGTATTTTTATAATTCGTTTTGGGGAAATATGTAACAAACTAAATATTGATGAGGATATATTTTTGTAATTTTTAATATTTTTATTGAATTTTATTGGCCTAATTGTTTTTAAATCAGTATTATAGGCTGGAGTGGGCCTGACTAAACATTTTTATGAATTTGTTTCATTGCGTAGAGAATATCTGAAGATTGATGCTAATATTTTTGTAAAGGGCCAACAAATAAAAACAAAAACTAAAAAGTACGATAATATTTCAAGTTTATGGACCAGTTTGCTTAGAAATTAATTAAAAAGTAGAAAACATAATCCAATATTAACAAAAATTACATATTTGGAAACTAGACATTGTGATCTATAATGGGTTTTAATTCATAGATTAATTCTGAAAAAAAAGTACATCAACTATATTGTCAAAGCTGGACATTTCTCTTCAATCTACCTTAGTTTTTTAGTTGTAGATCAAAAGCTATGGGTCAGGTTGCCGAACATTTCCTAAGCCTAAAACCCAAGAAAAAAGTGGTTTGGGAATTTAAACTTTAAAAAGCATGTACCTGTTATAAAACTCGTACCCGCTCTAAAATAGAAATGGATGGGTACCCATTCCTATTTTTTTCGTTTGAAATTAGGAACGAGTATGCGTTTATAAACACGTACCCATTCTAAAAATAGAACGGGTACCTGTTTGTAAATGGGTACATGTTTTTGATATATTTATTTTTTCCCAATTTAGAAAAAACTAACTCAATACGTTTTTTCTGCAACATTTTTGTTCTGCAATATGAACTGGCAGCAACATTTTCTATAAGTTTTAATTCAATTTTGTCTTGTGCAATCTCTTAACAAGTTATATTCTATTCAATTTTTTGAAGGAGACAATTGCAAATTGAATTTTCTGAAGTGGAATCAAGTACAAGGACACTTTTCAAGAAGATTTGAAAAAAGAGAGATTTTGGATGTATTCGTATGTTTTTGCACTTCAAAGTTTATAGAACAAAAGATCTCCATATTATATAGTTTTATTTCAAAATTTGAAGGATGTAGCAATTGGAAAATAGGTTAAGAATCATTTGGATTTTTATCAAGTGGGTTTGGTAATCATGGGATAAAATCAAAGGCAAAGAAAAATATGTAGAAATTTAATGACAGTTGAATAAATTGAAGCAAATAGAGAGATGGAGGAAAAAGACAAAGAGATAGAAGAACAAGGATTCGTCAAATGAAAAATTTGGAAGCCTCAAGTTCCATGAATCTTGAAGAGGAAACCATGAAGGATGAGCTGAATGTAGATGATGCAAATGTGGAAATGGTGAATATGAAAGAAAATGCAATTATGGAGACAAACCCAACTGTGCCTTCAACTTTAAATTTGAATGATATGGAAATAGCACCTATCCAAAAAACTTTGGGTATGTCTTCAAATCCACCTCTCAATGATATAGAAAATGCACCTATTCAAACAATTTATCCATGTGTGTCTTCAAACTCACGTCTTGATAATAATGATCTTAGTTATTTAGGTGAAGCTAGATACACCATTGATGAGATCAATAATTTTAGTTCTAAAACAATGCAAAAACAAAATAATAGTGAAATATCTTATATGAATGCAAATGACAATGAAATCCCTCGTATTGATGAGAATAAGAATGAAATCCCTTGTATGGTTGAAAATGAAAATGACAACCCTTGCATGAATGAAAATGAAACCACTTGTATGAATGAAAATGAAAATTTTTTATTTTTTTTTACAATTGAAAGAGATGTCTTAGATAACCTTCTTGGTAAAATTTCTTGGAGACAAATAAGAACTTATGGAAATATAACATATAGAATATTTTTTTATAGAAAGAAATTAGGATTTCAATGTCAACTCATGATGCAATTGATGAAAATGTGGAAAATATGAAAAGTGATTAAAAAATAGGCATTTTTTAAAACTAAAAAAAAAAGATGATTAAGTAGAACAAGTCATATCTAGTGTTGTCAATGCTATTGATTCTATAGGAAAGAAAATTCAATCTAAATATAAGAATGCAACAAGGCGTGAAATAACAACTGCTTTAGTTAATAAATCAACTTCAAATAAAAGAATGTTAAGATTACTAAATATATAAAAGTAAATCCTAAAACTTTGATAAAAGCGGCTAAGAGAAGAGAGAGTATTGAAAATGATCCAATTGATCAATGTTGGAGTTTAGTGGTAGACTCCCAAGGTCGGACATGAAATTGATTAATGAAATCAAATCTTAATCAAAAAATATTGGCATGATAATACAAGAACATCAACTAATATTACAATTGTTTTAAAATTAAAGGTGGAATCAAAAATCAGTGACCCTCATCAAAAACATCTATTAGATATGACTCAAACTTAATTTTATTAAAAAAAAAAAAAGATGATTCAATCTTACCAAATATTAGCATAAATCAAAGATCATGTGAAAAATGTAAACCTTGGTATGTTCGAATTAATAAACAACGAATCTCTTGTTGTTGTAAAACTCATGTATAATTTTGTTATTATTATGATATTTTTCGATATAACAATTGACTTTGCATATTAACCAAATTATGTAGGACATTTGTGGTATTAATATGCCATCTGAAACAATCAAAGATTTTATAGTAGGTTTGTTTTGTTATACATATAATGAAAAATTGTTTTATTTAAATGCATGTATTTCTAGACAATGCAATAGATGTGGCAACCTTTCATTGTTAGGAGAATGTATGTATGAAATTAGTTTACATGAATTTTGACAACGATTAGTGGATGTTAAAAAATATAAAAAATTTGAATATTCTTTACATGATGGAAAAATTGGAAAACATTGTGAACTAATCATATAAAAATTAGTGTGCATGCATTCATTAGAGAATTTAAAGATAAACTTGTACCCAAATATGTCAAACACTCTCAATATGCTTGTTGGCTTGATGGTCAATTTCGTACATGTAAAAACACATTTCCAATTGGAACTATATTGTCAATTATTGACTAAATTACATGAAATTATACTCTTGCTCCACAAGAGGAAATTCAATCCCAATATTGTAACTCAGTGCAGGTAGCCATACTTTTTCATATTGTATATAGACATGCCAGTGATAGTATAGAAGATAATACAAAAAATTTGAGTACTATTTTATTTGAGTGATAATCAATTGCACTCATCAAATTTTGTTCAATATTGTTTTAATATATATTATAAAAATTTAAAAGAAAGAGAAATTCAAATGAGAAAACATCTCATATGGTTGGATAATTGTACGAGTCAATTCAAGATTGCTAGAATGTTTTATTGGTTATGTAGAGCTCATGGGGAAAATAATATCCAACACATGTGGAGTGTTTTTGAAGCTAGACGTGGTAAAGGATAACATGATGGAGCAGGTGCATGTGTGAAAAGAGCTCTTGCTAGAGAGCAACTAAAATTTGAGGATTCAATGAAATTTCGTCTTACGCATGCAATTATAGATTGGTGCAATACAAAATAATCTACAAGAACAAGTGAGAGCTCAATAATTTGACACTTCTTTTGGTTAGTTTAAGAAAAGAATATTCTTACTCGACAAGATTGTGAAACAATTAGTGGATCAGCAAAATGGCATTCATTCAAGAGTTTGAATACAAACACGCGGACAATATGGACAAGGGAGCTTGCATGTTTTGTCAATTTTATATTGTAGGTGATTGGGAGGCATGTGAAAATAAAGAATGGGTCGAAGAATGGCAACAAAGAGCCTTAACACCTACATCAACACATGATCAATATTAAACAACAATTGAAGAAGATAATCAACTGTTTGCATCGAATGATTATGATCATGCTTCGGATCTTGTACAAGAAGGTATTAAATTGAATTAATTTTTTTATTACATTATTTTTTAATATACATAATTTTATATTTATTCATGTTTATATGTGAATTGAATATATATCACTCTTTATTGAATTAAATATGTTTTTTTGTGAGACATGTGTATGTTGTCATTGCACCTGAGGGGAATGAAGAGGAGATGGAGTATTGTTTGGCTAGATGTTTTGAAAAAAAACATAATTTGGTACATCCTAGAGTGTATGATGACAACTTTGAGTATCCAACTAGTTCTATGGTTGTTGTTAGCACCTGGCTTCAAAAATCTAATAGGAAAGAATGGTTTTCCTAAATTTGAAGACTATGAAATACATGAGAAGATTATGCATTACTCACTTTTGATTTTGGAAACCAATATAAAACTAGTTAGATATCAAGGGGGGCCTTCTAATAAAGTGTTATGGACACTTTCAATGGATGATCATGAGACAATCATAGATGTATTACAAAAAAGAGAGGATGCAGATGGTACGACAAAATAAATAAATACAGGTAAGTATATAGTTGTATATATATTTAATCGATAGTCTCTATATATAGGGGTGAAGCCACAATAGTGGTTTACAATTTGATGGAGGAAGGAAAATTGAGAAAAAATGACCCCATGGTAAAAAATTTGGTTTTAGGGGTTTGAATGAACCTAGAACTTTGACCGAACAAAGGGGGTTTGATCGAACTAGGGTTGAATGAACCTATTTAATTACAGGATTTCTCACCTAAAAACTAAAGGAAAATTCATATTGAGGGGGGTTTGAATGAACTAGGGTTCAAATGAACCCTGAACCCCAGTTCTCTAGAACCCCCCTTTTCCTTGATTTTTGACCTTGTTCACAAAAAAAACCTTTTTTTTTACGCTTCAAAGCTCGGTTTGAGGATGAAAATGGAGGAACATTTACAAACCCAACTAGAAACATTTAGTCCTTAGAACGAGCTATCCAACGAATATAAATTTAGTATGTTTTGGTTTTATTATGTACTTGTTTTTTTAGTTTTATTAAACATAGGTTTTTCATTGAAAATGAAGGTCTTTGTTCTACACATATGGAAAAATAGTACATTATCAAAAAAAAAATATGAAAAATATGAGTGCACCAGATATTGAATTCCTTGATCCAACAAAAAAAAAAATGAATTTCGATATATACAAAAAAGGTTACGTGTTATATGGTCGCACTATGTCTAAATTGTAATTGGTTTGACTTCAAAACTTTATTAAAGAAAAAATATTCAATAAAAAACTATATAACCAAGTGGAGGCACAAGATATCAAAGTTACAAATCTAAACTCGAAAGAATTAGAATTTTATCCTTCATGGAAAAAAAGTTATGCGTTATACGGTGTTCGTCACTTTTTAAAAATGTTGTTTTTTGAAAAAAACCAGTTTTCATGGGAGATGGAAAAAGAAGTACAATCTGATTTCAAAAATTTTGAAAAAAATATTTTTAGAATCTACAGACAAAATGTGACGAGACTCTAGTTTGCATCATCTCCAAATTCCTCACGGTTTAGTTGCTATAGGTGCCCGAATGTGAAGATTTAGTTAAAAATAATAATTTCAGTGTCCAGTTTGGCCAAAAATTGTAAACCACTATTGTGGGATCACCCATAGTTAAAAATTTCTCACATAACTTAGATTCAAGATTCATGTGTATCTCCCCTTAATCCATGTTCTTATTTTAGTCTTAATTCATTTCCTAATTATAGTTAAATCATTTTTTGTTTCAGGTCTCCCAAAACTAGATGCATTACAAAAAGGGACATGCATATGTGTTACAATGGAATTTGAATAGATGCATGTAACTATATAGTTCTATACATTTAATTGATAGTCAAAATATAAAACTAAATAATTCATTGTTATTTTATAAAAAGTTTATAATTGATTGCATATCCCCTTAAGCCATCCTCTTAGGACCCCTTAAGTCATTTTCTTAGCTATCCTTAATTCATCCTCTTGCATCCCCTTAATTCATTCTATTAACTCCCCTTAATCCATCCTCATAGGACCCCTTAAACTATATCCTCTTAGGTCCCCTTAATCCATCCTCTTGCATCTCCTTAAGTCATTCTCTTAACTCCCATTAAGAGATCCTTTTAGGACCCGTTAAGCCATATCCTCTTAGATCCCCTTAATCCATCCTCTTGCATCCCCTTAATTCATTCTCTTAACTCCCCTTAAGCCATCCTCTTAGAACCCCTTAAAACATATCCTATTAGGTACCCTAAATCCATACTCTTGCATCCCCTCAAGTAATTCTCTTAACTCCCCTTAAGCCATCCTCTTAGGACCCCTTTAGTCATCGTCTACATACTCTCATCCCCATCATCTCACATCTCTCCCATCTCTAATATCATCCCCCAAGCTTGAGTGTTGAGGGTTCACAGTTGAAGGTTGAGGGTTCATCCTCTAGGCTTTAGATCATAGGGTTGAGGGATATGGTTTAGTATTAGGGTTTAGGGTTAACAAGATCCATAGAATAACAAATATATTATATAGGCATTAGGTCCCAAGGTTGAGGAATAGGTTTTAGGGTCAAGAGGGTATATGGTATAGGGTTGAGGGTTCATCCCCTAGGATTTAGGTCCTAGGGTTGAGGGATATGGTTTATGGTTGAGGGTTGAGGGTTCACCCCCTAGGCTTTAGGTCCTAGTGTTGAAGAATATGGTTTATGGTTGACAATATTCTTATAATAACAAATCTATTTTGGGTTGAGGGTTAAGGGTTCATCCCCTGGGATTTAGGTCCTAGGGTTGAGGGATATGGTTTATGGTATAGGGTTTAGGATTGACAAGATGCTTAGAATAAAAAATCTATTATATAGCCCTTAGGGTCCAAGGTTGAGGGATAGATTTTAGGGTTAATATGGTATATGGTCTAGGATTGAGGGTTGAGGCTTCATCCCCTAGGCTTTAGGTCCTAGGGTTGAGGGATATGGTTTACAGTTGAGGATTGAGGGTTCATTCCCTGGGCTTTAGGTCCTAGGGTTGAGGAATATGGTTTTTGGTTGAGGGTTTAGGGTTTAGGATTTAGGTTTGACAAGATGCTTATAATAACAAATATATTATGGTTTGAGGATTGAGGGTTAATCCCCTAGGCTTTAGTTCCTAGGGTTAAGGGATATGGTTTAGGGTTTAGGGTTGACAAGATGCTTAGAATAACAAACCTAAACACTTAAGATAAAAATTTGATGATGAAAAGATGCTTAGAATAATAAATCTATTATGGGTTGAGGGTTAAGGGTTCATCCCCTAGGATTTAGGTCCTAGGGTTGAGGGATTTGGTTTAAGGTTTAGGGTTTAGGGTTGACAAGATTCCTAGAATAACAAATATATTATGGGTTAAGGGTTAAGGGTTCATCCCCTAGGCTTTAGGTCCTAGGGTTGAGTGATATGGTTTAGGGTTGAGGGTTGAGGGTTTAGGGTTGAGGGTTGAGGGTTTAGGGTTGAAAAGATACTTAGAAATAAAAAATCTATTATGCGTTGAGGGTTAAGGGTTCATCCCCTAGGCTTTAGGTCCTAGGGTTAATGTATATGGTTTAGGGTTGACAAGATTCTTAGAATAACAAATCTAAACACTTAATATGAAAATGCAATGTTGACAAGATGCTTAGAATAACAAATCTATTAATGGATGAGGGTTAAGGGTTCATCCCCTAGGCTTTAGGTCCTAGGGTTGAGTGATATGGCTTAGGGTTTAGGGTTTAGGGTTGACAATATTCTTAGAATAACATATCTATTATGGGTTTAGGGTTAAGGGTTCATCCCCTAGGGTTTAGGTCCTAGGGTTGAGTGATATGGTTTATGGTTTAAGGTTTAGGGTTTAGGGTTGATAAGATTCTTAGAATAACAAATATATTATGGGTTGAGGGTTAAGGCTTCATCCCCTAAGTTGTATGTCCTAGGTTTGAGGGATATGGTTTAGGGTTTAGGGTTTAGGGTTGAAAAGATGCTTAGAATAACAAATATAAACACTTAAGATGAAAATGAAATGTTGACAAGATGCTTAGAATAATAAATCTATTATGGGTTGAGGGTTAAAGGTTCATCTGCTAAGCTTTAGGTCCTAAGGTTGAGGGATATGGTTTAGGGTTTAGGGTTTAGAGTTGACAAGATGCTTAGAATAATAAATCTAAACACTTTAAGATGAAAATGCAATATTGACAAGATGGTTAGAATAGAAAATCTATTATGGGTTGAGGGTTAAGGGTTCATCCCCTAGGCTTTAGGTCCTAAGGTTGAGGGATATGGCTTAGGGTTTAAGGTTTAAGGTTTAAGGTTTAGGGTTTAGGGTTGACAAGATGCTTATGATAACAAATCTAAACACTTAAGATGAAAATTAAATGTTGACAAGATGCTTAGAATAATAAAGCTATTATGGGTTTAGGGTTAAGGGTTCATCTCCTAGGCTTTAGGTCCTAGGTTTGAGGGATATAGTTTAGGGTTTAGGGTTGACAAGATTCTTATAATAATAAATCTAAACACTTAAGATGAAAATGAAATGTTGACAAGATGCTTAGAATATAAAATCTATTTTGGGTTAAGGGTTAAGAGTTCATCCTCTGGGCTTTAGGTCCTAAGGTTGAGGGATATGGTTTAGGGTTTATATTTGACAAGATGCATAGAATAAAAAATCTATTATGGGTTGAGGGTTAAGGATTCATCCCCTAGGATTTAGGTCCTAGGGTTGAGGGATATGGTTTAGGGTTTATATTTGACAAGATGCATAGAATAAAAAATCTATTATGGGTTGAGGGTTAAGGATTCATCCCCTAGGATTTAGGTCCTAGGGTTGAGGGATATGGTTTAGGGTTTAGGGTTGAGAGTTCATCCCTTGGGCTTTAGGTCCTAGGGTTGAGGTATTTGATTTATGATTGAGGGATAAGGTTTAGGTTGAGCTACCCTAAATCCATCCTCTTTCATCTCCTTAAGTCATTCTTGTTGGAAACACAAGGGCAGACAACTGGGAAGGGGGGTGAATTAGTTGTCACGGAAATTTAAAACTTATTCAACCTATTATCCTTATTCTCATATTTGATTAATAACTATAAGAGCATAAATCAATCAACATAAAAAACACACATAACACCAATATTTTTTTATGTGGAAACCCTATTAGGGGGAAAACCAAGGTGGAGGTCAATCCAAAATATTATACCCTATTAAAAGTATAAAGAAATGTGAATGGGGAATGCACATGTATTCAGGCACACTGCCTGGAGCTCAATGCTCAATTACAGATAGGCTTACTGCCAAAAGGAAGACACGTTGTCTTAAAAAAGTTTGAATTACATCCATAATATTTGAACTAAGAAAGATAGCATCTACTAATGCCTTATTATAGTTCTGGTTAAGCACATGAACACTTCTTCACTCTTCTTCACTCTTCTGCTTTCGCCTTCAAAAGATCTGAACAATATTCGCACATAGGATTCACACACTTTTCATACTCATGCCTTCAAATGATAAAAAAATTGCACTTATATATCCGCAACAAGAAATTACATCACTACATGTCGGCCTCAATGAAATAATAAAATGAATACAAACTGTCGGCCCAAAACATTAAATATTATTAATGTGAATCAACCAAGGTTGGCCACAACATAGTGAAGATCCAAAATAAAATTCTCAAACATGAACCACTTCAAAAATTAATCCTCGAAGATTCACAACACTCTACAACACCCTATCAGACAGGAACATGAAAAACATGAACACGCAAGAGAAAATATCAAATTGTGAGCACAATGATCAATGCAGACATGCAACACAGATAGAGAATCATCTAGAAACATCCAAAAACATCATGAATCACCAAAGAGGCATCTGCAGCAACTAAACTTGCTAAAATCAAATCATCTTCATTCAAGAACACCAACTGAAGCAACAGAAAAATTGTCAGAATACAAATCTTTATAACACGATCAAATCTTCATGCAGATCTCTGAAACTTAATGTGGATAAACTAGATATACTCAAAAAGAAACCATTTATTCCACAACATCTGATCATCAACGTACTAAAATCACCAACAGACTAAACTTCATTTCACCATTGACAACCTACAACTTATTTCACTACAATTTTCTCAATGTCCTTGACATATACAGCTTCGAAGACATTAATGCTAATAGTGTTGACATCAATGATGACCACATATTAGCAACACAACCACAACATCCAACAATTCTCTTAACTCCCCTTAAGCCATCCCCTTAGGACCCCTTAAGTTGTATCCTTTTAGGTCCCTTTAATCCATCCTATTGCATCACCTTAAGTCATTCTCTTAACTCCCCTTAAGCCATTCTTTTAAGACCCTTAAGCCATATCCTCTTAGGTCTCCTTAATCCACCCTCTTGCATCCACTTAGGTCATTCTCTTAACTCCCCTTAAGCCATCCTCTTAGGACCCTTTTAAACCATATCCTCTTAGGTCCCCTTAATCCATCATCTTGCATCCCCTTAAGACATTCTCTTAACTCCCCTTAAGCCATACTCTTAGGACCCTTTAAGCCATAATCAGTCAGGATAATTAATTAATTAAATACAAGGTATTTAATTAATAAACCTCTTATTTCGTCTACTCATAAATAAATTCTAAATGTATTTATATATTTCACATTTTATAATTCTTCTTATCGTAAATCATATTCCTCTAATCTTAATTAAATAAACAAATTCAAATAGTTTGTTTTATTTAATTAATATCTTCTTACTAAATTTAAATAATTCCAAATTTAAATCTAGTCACATATCTACAACTCTTTCTTCTTGCCACCTCATCATGTCATGTGTCTCATGAATTTAAATGGGTTTTTTCCACAACAAATTCTGAAACAAACTTGAGATGCTTGGCTCTCTTCCTCCATTTATTCTCTCACAATTGGAAAAGTGTTCTATAAAAGGGAACACTCTCCTTTATTCCCTCTAACTTCTCCATTCTCCATCGTTCATCTCTCCAGCTAAAATCCAGACCATTGGTTGTTGCCACATCAAAATATGCCTTGGAAGTCCTATAAATGCAACCTCATTCTACAACAAATGAATCCCAACTTTGAGAAATCTTACTCTACAAAAATTTCATTTGAGCATTTGTGAGCATTTGAGCATTTAGCAATTAGCAATTAGAAGCATTTAGTTTAGCATAATCATGGCTTTAATATTTGTTGCATCTTAGTTATCATAGCAGTTTTCATACAGCATTTGCATCATAGTCTTTAGCATCATATCCTTATCACAACATCATTATCATATCACTCATCTATCATATAATTCAATCAATCATGTAGGAATAGATTTCTTGCATCTTCCAGCATTTCATTCTTCAAGTTGCCATTCTAAAGTTCATAGTGCATAAAGCAATCTAAGAGCCATTATGATTTAACGAATCCTTGAAGATAGGAAACAATGGGATTACTTTAGGGAATTTGCTTTGTTTCAATTCGATTAGTTTAGTGATTTGAATTCTTTAATACAATGTCTCATTGATTATGTTGTATCTATTGCTTTTGCATTTACACATTTCAATACTTCACAATACATTTTGGCACCCATCGTGGGGCCTAGTCTCATTTTTATTGACATTTTTTAGAAAGTTTGTTTATAGATTTGGATGTGAACTTCTGTGTAACGCATCTATGGTTTATTTTAGCACGTACGAAACATCTTTTAGCACATCCAGTCCCTGTTACAGCGCATCTGAAGCATCCTTTAGCACATCTAGTCCATTTTACAATGCATTCAAGGGTTCTTTTAGCGCATTTAGTTGTTCTTTTAGCCCATTTGGTTGTTATTTTAGCGCATTCAGTAGTTTTTCTAGTGCATTTGTGTAATCTTTTGGCACATACGGTTAATGTTTTAGCGCATCTAGTTTAATTTATAGAAATTCAAAATTTTGAGAACTAATCAATATTTTCTATGTTGCAAGTGCTTAATACGTTGGTCAAAGACAATTATATCAAACTACTGATGGTTTTTGTAGGGGCTGGAGTTGTTTTATTGCTTTCTTTTGATTAAATTAGGCACCTCGTTTAATTAGAAGGTTAATGAACCCCTTGTCTAATATGCTTGTAAAGTGATAGGCCTATGCTCTCCCCTTCACTAGGTGACCAGAATGTCAGACTCGCTATTTATTGTTTTATATTAACACCTTTAGAAGGCCTATCGTAGTGGGAAAAAGTACTCACCCTATGGGAACGACCTAAGTGGGAACAACTAAAGCCAAGTTTTCCAACCCACTATAATCAAAAGTGATTCAGGGAAACCCATAATTCAACGGTAGTGTGTAAGATAACCATCCCCAAAGCCTTTGTTCTAAAGGTTGGGAGGTCTCCTAAGGGAGTATATCTATTGCCGCATTGAACGGAAACCCTTACTACATACCTTAAGTATAGAAGCCAGCCAAGTCAGTCTCTAAACATTTGAAATATCACAATGCAAGGGGAGGGAAGAATCTTCCCATAAGATACTCACCATATAACTATCAAGGATTAGTGGCCAAAAGTGGAGGATTAGACTTTGGCTAAGACCTGGGAAAGGAAAAAACATGGGCACCCCCTAGGGGGTGACACGGCTATGTGAGCTGACATAGTTATAAGATGTGGGTTGTGGTATTATGAATGACCCTTGATATTAAAAAAGTGTTTGATATGTTTGCTCCTGTGTTATACCTGTGGAAATCAAAGGAATCAGACCAGATCCTTGAACATACACTTAATGTTTAGATTGTAGGCTTGACACAACTGTTTTACAACTTGCTATTGTGTTTGAAGTCATTTTTCAAGAAATCATCCATTTAATAACACTTAATTCACATAATTCACAAACAAGGAAACCATGCAAAATTCATTGTTTAGAAGATTATACCCTAGAAACATTCAGATTCACTGATTTAAAAGAAAAATAACCAAACAGACTATCAAAATAGTGAAACACTTCTAGTTTAGTGCATACATTCCCTGTTCTGGCACATACACTACTTTTTCTTGTGCATTTGAGCCGTTTTAAAGTTCATTTGGTCTGTCTTGTAGTGCATCTAGGGAATTTTTTGGCACATTTGTTCCATTTTTTGATGCATTCGCAGATCCATTTAGCGCATTTACCTAATAGTCCAATAGAGAATTAAGTTAAAATCACATTTAGGGGCAGTCTAATGCATCACTAGCCTTATTTAGCGCATGTTGACCATTTTCTAGCGCATCTGAGTCATTTTCCAGCACATTTGAACCATATTCTAGTGCATCTAAGGCATCTTTTAGCGCATTTAGTGCATTCTCTGGTGCATTTGGTCCATTATTCAACGCATTCTCTGGCTCATCTAGGGGACAGTCTAGTGCATCCAAGATGTTTATTAGTGCATCCATTCCATATTTTAGTGCATATGTACCCTATTTTAGCGCATCCAATTAAACTCAAACCAAAGAGCTAAATTCACTATCTATCTGACTATTTGAACTAGAATTAAGGATCCTTTTTAGAATAGAATCATTCCTCGATCACAACAGTGTCTTAAACATGATGAAACTAGTCTTTGCAAGTGAAATTATTCAAACTAAATTAGATCTACCACCTTAAAGTTCCTAAACATCCATCATACCTTTGATTATTAAGCTAAGTTTCATCATCAGGATCTGTCATCCTTCATCACGAAACAACACTGTATAATCAGATTTAACTTAGTCTCATTAATAGAATTTTTCATTCTATTTGACTTATTTATTATCCTTGGCATCTCTCCAAAAAAAGATCAAATTTTACTGAAAATTATAACTCTTGTATGCTCATTCAAACAAGATCAAAAAAGCAGAAATACAAGGAAAAAGAAGTAGAGACTCAAAACACCATGGTTGAAGGTGAAGAAAATCCATTCCATAGCTTCCACCAACCTGAAAAATGATGAAATTACTGAGGAAGACATTCAAATAGCTCAACAAGATCCCAAGTTCCATAAAGTCATGGAAAATATTTTTGAAAAAGATGGAGAAAAATACTTTTTAATGCTGGAAAATCAAGGTATCAAACTACCTCATGACTTTGTGCAAAGATTGAAATATTTCCAAATTCCTTATAAAGTACTTTCATGAATTACACATGTTTCAAGTAAAGTGTAATAAATACATCCATAACATGTTTTAACCATAAATTCTCAAAGAAATTTCATAAAATATTTATCAATTTACATACACCATCAAGGTGTTACAAATCATCTATTTCAATGATATAATATACAAGTTTACAAAAATGTTATATTCATGAAATAAGGTTACAATGTACAAATTGGTTGTGTAAGCCATACAAAAATAGTATAAGAGATATATTCATGACAAAGTGAACCTTTGATCCTCATCTGCCTTGACTCCACTGGTCTTCTTGCGCTAAGGCCAAGAGTGCGGTTAAGGTTCCTTTTCCACCCAACCACGAAGCACATGACTTCCCAAGGTTTCTTCCTATCTTGAAGAAATCCCTGGCCTTGCACGAGGAGCCTAGCAACCTGGAACAACACAGTAGGAGGGAACTCTCGATGCAAGCATGATGCCTAGATGCATTCCTATACTAAGAATAACATATTTCTTGCAAATAGGAGGTGCAAAGACCTACATAACATTTAATTCTAGGATTTTATTCCATCTATTTCAATGGTACATTGCTTGGCCAAGCATAAACAAAATTAAATGATAGTTTTGGAAAAGGTAAAACTATCATCTCAGTGGGTCCACCTTCGGCATCCTATTCTAGAAGTCTACTCATAAATGTATAAGTTTCACATAATTCCCATAAAATGCACATGAATCTAGCACATTTAAGGCAAACATATAATATTCCACAGTTCAATATTTCCTTACATAGAAAATATTTCACAAATAAATAAAACATATATGGTTTTTGGTTTCACCCAAAGAAACTTCCTCATAAAAATTTTAAAGTACAAGTACTTCTTTTGCAAAAATACTCAACATTTAGTTCCTAGTTTCAAAAAATAATAACTTCTAGGAATTTTTAAAAATAAAATACTTCCCATCGAAAATTATTTTCTAGCAAATTAAGTCTTCTATCCAAATTATAATTCAAACTCAGAATACATTCACTTTCAGGGTAAATTAAACAATCTAACATAGAATTAATTCAACTGATAGTAAAATTAGGAGGAACTATATTTTCTATTTGAAAAATAAAATCTGGCTTTTAATCACTCTTGTAATTATTTGTTTGTACCTATATTATTGTGTTTATATATATTTATATTCGAATATTTATATCAATATTTATTGATAGTTTTACAAATACATATACATGCAATTTATACATTCAGTAATAAGTATTACCATTAAAGTAGTTAGTTTACATGATCGAAGGAAGATGTAACTAAATTGCTCAGTAAAAGTTGTCTAATTATTGATATATGCCTATATATATTTAGTTACTCTCTAGCTAAAAAAACAAATAATCCAATGGAAAAATCACAATACACTAATTAATTTTTATGGAGCAGAAGTATTTGTATATATATATATATATATATATATATATTCTCAAATTTAATAGTCTTTTTTGTACTAAGGTTGGGGAAATAATTTCCAAAAAATAAATAAAATAAACTCACGAGAATAACTCAAATTGGAAAAGAAATATCATTCAGTTATTTACAAGCAATAGAGTCAACAATCATTGTATGTATATATATATATATATGAAAATGTTTATAAGTATATATATATATATGTTATAAAAAATCACATTTCCTTTTTTCGGTGAATGATGAAAGTTTGAGTTTTTTTTTAAAAAAAGACAACAATTTTCAAAGCCATGCCTCATATATTATACAATGTAAATATAATTCAGAATGGTCATACAATTTACAGGGCTGGTCAGTAAAAGATGAACCAGACATTGATGGTGCAACTCATTTTTTGTAAGTTGTGAGTAAATCCAGGTCTCTAGACAGAGCAAGTGGCATTTGGACTAGAAAATTTATAATTGCTAACAATACTAAGTAGTAAACCTCATTTCAGGAATAGAAGATTGAACTATGAAAAAGTTAAAAATTACGATTCTAGGTTTTTACTTTCTTGCAAATTAAGATAGGTGAACATTAGCTAAGTCGTGCCTCTCTACCCAGTTAGAGACAAATAAAATTTTAAAAAAACACCATATTTGTTCACAAACTTTAAGATTGGGTTAATAATTACTTCCTACTTGGCTTCTTTAAACTGTATTGATGTTTTTAAGCATGACAACTTCATGGAGGGATTCCTTGCCCTTAAGATTTTAATTTTAAAGCCCCTATCAGCCTCCCATGAGGAAGGTGCTTCCTATGGGAGGAACCACCTCCTCCACAGGCTATGGCTTGTGGGGGAACATTGCCCCCACCAGCAGTCCTTCCTCATGGGAAAGGATGTGGGGGTGGCAGGGGAAGAAAGGCGTAAGCCTCCCTCACCATCCCTACCAGTGCACGAACACCATTTCTTAATAGCGAAGAACTGAAAATAGTCGTCTATACGGATCGGTTAAAAAGCTAAATATATAATTATATATATATGTGTGTGTGTGTGTATGTATGATGAAATTTCATATACATCTATATATATATATATCTGTGTGTGTGTGTATGATGAAATTTCATATACATGTATATATATATATGCATAATTATATATATTTAAATATATATATATATATATAGTATTACTTACATTTTTATTTATAGTTGCAAAAGTTAACTTTCAGCTGAGAAAGGAATTTTTCAACAACTAGGTTTAGATTCAAAGGTTTAGATTCATGCAGAGGAAAAGCATAAAGTAAATTTTAAATATTCTTGTATAAGGTTCTACACGGAGAATAGAAGAGTTTTAAAGAATTTGTATAAAAGTAAAAGAAGAATATAGAGTTTCCTTGCAGTGAAGAGTTTTATTTAACTTTCAGAAATACAGGTGCTATTTTAGAAATAATACTCATTACTAAAAGAGGAAATCATTCACAAATAGTCATTGTTTATTTTTGCAAAAGAAAAACATTGGGGGCAATAAAGGAAACCTAATATTTGCTTTCCAAAAGAACTTTCCTCTTCTTGTACCCTCACACTATCTTCTGGATCTCTCCATCAGTATGTGCTTTCCTCTATTTTAGAATTGATTTTTCCAATGCAATCTCCTTTTTTTCTTGGCTTCTTTTTCTCTTTTTTTTCAGCTTCCAAGAAAATATAGACTAAATCTATTCTACTGTGCAAATTTTGTTATTTCCAAAAAAGAAAGATCAAGAAAGTAAGTCATTTTTTTGTTATCCCATTTCCTTATTTTTAAATATTTTCATCCCATATTTTCTAAAACCTAATCTTGAAGTTCAACAACTAAATTCATTTTCCTAATGATTCTTTTTCATCTCCCAAATTTAACTTTTAATTTCACAACAACTATATATTTCAACATAAATAACTAAATACACACCACTTATTGTAAATAAAATATTACACTTCTAATGCAAATAAAAATTTACCAACTAATATTCATTTTTTGACAATTATTTTACTCAGCAAGGCATGTGCATTTAATTACATATAAAATTCTTTAAACTAAATTACCTTCTATTTTTTCCATCACATTTTTTTATTTCCACTTCATAAACTAAAATAAACATTCTAAAAACACACAATTATGCATTTAATTAAATTAAAACTACATGAATTTAAATGACACTACGTGCACGTGTGTGTATGTAAGAGATCCATTCCTGCGGTACCGTTCCAGGAATCTAACCACCTCTCCTTAGCCACACCTGTCGTCTTCGACAACCTGTATCTCAATACCCTTAGGTACACATCAATAAATTAGTATCTACATAAAGATATACTCAAAAACATTAAACTCATGAATTGAAATAACATTTTCCATTTTCCATCATGTTCAAAATAAATTGCATTCTAGGCATTCAACTTAAATTAAAGCAACATTTCATATTTCATTACACCAAAAATACCATAGTATTCATTATGTATTCTACCACACACATCCAATCATATGTCAAATCCACACAAAACCAAAAACAAGGAGCATCAGATTTCAAGACATGACAGCCTTCCCCACTTGAAAGAGACATTGTCTTGATGTCTTATTACAAACATCCACACAATAGAGTCTGAAGTATCAGTGTATCATAAGTCTCAATATGTAGGAAAAGAAAAAGTAAACTAGAATCTCAAATGAGGAAAAGATTTGTCAATGTCCTCAACATTCTCCCAAGTGGCATTATCCACCTAATATTGGTCCCACTAGACCCTATATTGCATTATATCTCAATTCCACAACTTAACGTTGCACTATTCCAGTATCCTGACATGCTCCACTAGCATCACTCCTAGGTCTTGTACCTGTAAGGCATGCCAATCAAGGATATGAGCTACATCTCGATGACAGGGCTTAAGCACTGAGACATGAAAGATATTGTGGATCTGGGATAGAGCTAGTGGTAGAGCAAGTCTGTAAGCAACTGGATTAACAACCTCCAAGACATCAAAGGGCCCAACAAACCTAGGGGCTAGCTTTGAGTTCTTGTCGAAAGAGATTGAACTCTTTTGCGACCGAACTCTCAAAAAGACCTTGTCTCCCACAGAAAACTATCTGAAAGTCTTGTTCTTATCTACAAGACTCTTTTGTCGATCTGAAGCTTGCTTTAGCTTTTCTTTGATGAGCTACATCTGATCTTCCATCTCTCTTAACATTTTAGGTTCAATCACAATCCGGTCTTCCACTCTATTCCAACTGATGGGTGTCTGGAATTTATGACCATATAAAGCCTCAAAAGGTGTCATACCCAAGGAGGCGTGATAGGAGTTGTTGTAAGCAAAATCCACTAAAGGAAAATACTCCTCCCACTTATGTTGCTTCTCCATACAATACATTCAAAGGAGATCCTCCACAACCTGATTCACCCTCTCTGACTAACCATCGGTCTGAGGATGATATGCAGAACTGAAATTCAATTCGGTTCCTAGGGAAGAGTTTAGTGTAGTCCAAAATTTGGAAGTCATACAAGTGTCACAATTAGAAATGATCATCTCAGGCACTCCGTGCAGTCGAAAAATCTCCTGCACAAATTTTCTTGCCAAAACCAACAAACCATCCTTGAGATTTCTAGGGATGAAATGAGCCACTTTTGTCAACTTATCCACCACAACTAAGATGGTATCATCTTTGTTCTTAGACATTAGCAACCCCTGGATAAAGTCCATAGTTATCACCTGCCACTTATATTTTGGCACCCTATGTGGGTATAAAAGTCTTGCCGGATGTACATGCTTAGCCTTGACTCACTAGCACTCTAAGCATCGGGCTACATATGTAGTTACATCTCTCTTGAGTCCTCACCAAAAGTATATTGGCCTAAGTCCTTCCATCATTTTAGTCACACCAGGGTGCCCTGAATATGGTGCATTATGGAATTCCTCTAACACAAACTCTCTCAATCCTTTAGAATTAGGAATATACATACGACCTTGGAACCTCAAGACTCCATTAGACTCAAACACATAACCCAAAAATCTGTAATCCGAAGGATCCTGCTCGGGGGCTTGTTTAACCCTTTCAAAATGCTCATCCCCTGGTAAGGCCTGAATCACCTATTGCCTGAAATTGGATTTTATTATAACCATGGCCTCAAGATGTCTTCTCCTACTCAAATCATTTGCTACCCTATTTTCCTTTCCCTTAATATACTCGATGCCAAAGTCATACTCACTCAGAAATTCCAACCATCGTCTCTGGCGAGCATTTAGGTTGGGTTGAGTAAAGATATACTGCAATCCGGCATGATATATTTTTAACTCAAAGGTATTTCCTAGGAAGTAGTGCCTCCACATATGAAGAGCATGTATGATGGCCACTAACTCTAAATCATGTGGTGCATAGTTTAGTTCATGTTGTTTCAACTTTCTAGACTCATATGCCACCACTTGTCCTTGCATGAGGACTACTCCTTCACCATCCCCTGATGCATCTATAATCACTGTGAAATGTCCATTCGGATCAGGCACAACCAGAATAGGTGCAAAAGTGAGTTTCTCTTTGAGCAACTGAAAGGATTTTTCACATTTGTCACTCCACTCAAATTTCTTTCCCTTTCTCTGGAGTGTGGTAATGGGTGTTGCAATTGATGAGAACCCTTGGACAAACCTCCTGTAGTAACCAAAAAGCCCCATGAAGCTACGGACTTCAAAAACATTCTGCAATGTTGGCCACTCCAATATTGCCTTGATTTTATCTGGGTCCACAGCTATCCCATCTGTTGAAATAATGTGCCCCAGATAGTGCACCTCAAACTGATAAAAGGTACATTTGGACATTTTTCCATATAACTTATGATCTCTCAGTCTCTACAACACAATCCTCAAGTGCCTGTCATGCTCTTCCTCTAACTTAGAATATATTAAGATATCATGAAGGAAGATTAAGACAAAATTATCCAGGCAATCCCAAAATACGTTCATCAAATTCATGAAGGTTGTTGGGGCATTGGTTAGCCCAAATGGTAACACTGTAAATTCGTAGTGCATGTATCTTGTTATGAAAGCAATCTTGTGAATATCTTCATCTTTTATTCTCAACTGATGGTATCCTGATCTCAAATCAATTTTCAAGAATATCTTGGCATCTTTTAACTAATCAAACAAATCATCAATATGAGGGAGCATGTATTTGTTCTTGATAGTAACTTCGTTGAGGATCCTATAATGAATTCATAACCTCAAGGTCCCATCCTTCTTTTTCACAAATATAACAAGGGCTCCCCAAGGGGACACACTGGGTTTAATGAAACCCTGTTTCAATAATTCCTCCAATTGGGCCTTCAGTTCATATAACTCTGTGGTTTTCATCATGTATGGTGCTTTAGACTAAGGTTTCGCTCCTGGTAGAAATTCTATAGAAAATTCAAATACACGCTTAGGTGGTAGCTCAGTCAACTCATCAAGAAAAACATCCTAAATTTCTTTTAGAATGGGATGATCATTGACTGATGACTCTGTCTCCTCAAGATCCCTGACTTTTATTGCATAAATAGTGCATCCCTTTTGGCTTGCCTTCTTTAACTGCATGGAAAAGACCTACCTAAGCTCTAAAGGCCTTTTTTCACCACAAATTTCAACACAATTCCCCTGATCATCAAGACACTTTACTATTTTCTCTTCACAATCAACAAGGGCCTTATGTTCGGTAAGCTAATTTATCCCTAAAATGACATCATAAGACCCCAAAGGTGCTACATATAAATTGACTTGTGTTTTGAAACTAGGGACCTCAAGTTCACTACAAAATAGGCATTGCTCTACCTTCCTCTCTACCTAGTTCCCATACTGAACTTTCCATGAATTTTCCATATAGCCTAGCTTAACAGATAATTTAGATACAACATGAGGATCCACAAAACTATCAGTGGCACCAGTATCAATCAAAATAGAAATAGGGCATCCAAAAAATTTACCCGATAGCTGGATAGGTGTAGCCTAATAATCGACTTGGCGGTTATCAACTGTTGCATAAATATGATGTTGATTCATGTTATTCTACCTATTCACCCTCTAAGGGCACACACTGGTGTAATGCTCACTACCACAAGTATAAAAACCTCCACGGGGTTCCTTCGGCCTATCAAAGAAATATCTCCTGTTATTTTTGTTTTTATTATAATTAGCCTTCTTATTGCTACCCTAATTCCCATCATTTTGATCCTGAGAATTATTGCCCCTTTTTATATTTTTGATCAACCTGCTATTATTTCCCTGATTACCCTGATTACTCTAATTATCTGATTACTATTACCCTGGCAGTTTACTTGTGGTTTCTTTTTGCCATATTTAGCATCTTTTATTTTCCTGTAGTTTGCAACCTACTACATTTTATGTTCCTAGTTAAGTGCCAATTCAAAGGCCTCATCCATGGTGGCAGGATTATGCATGTCCACCTCATTTCCAATTTGAGGCCTAAGCCCTAGAATGAATTTTTGAATTTGGAACCTCTCATCATGCTGGTACTAGGGTACATACTTAAGCAAGTGAGAGAATTTCTCCCAATATTGTGTCTCTGTCATTCCTCCTTGAATGAGAATCTAGAATTCTGTCATCTTTTTGTCAAAATATGACTGTGGAAGCCACATCTTTCTAAAAATCTGCAAGAATTGATCCCAAGTTACCTTTCCATGCAAAAAAAAATTATCAGCTCTTTCATTCTCCCACCAAGTGGCAGCTTCATTGGTGAGCTGGTATGACCCCCATTCATCCTTAGTTTCATCAGAAAAGTTTTGCATGGAAAAATACCTCTCCATTTCAATGATACAAGTTTATGCTCCATCCCCAAAATATTTTCCATCAAACTTTGGTGGCACGACCTTCTTGAGGTCCTTACCCAATTCTTCAACTACCTTCCCTAGCTTACTTTGATTTTTTCCAGTCTCAAGGTTTTCTCCATTTGGTTCATTCCTATTATTTTCACTTTCACCAAGATTCAACCTTGATGGCCCAGTTTGTCTTCCTTGTTCTAGGTTATCAATCCTGGCCTCTTATCTACTCAATATGGCCAAAATTTGATCCAACTTATCATTGGGATCACCACAGTATCCTCCTCCCATTTATATTATCTAACATGCATTAGGAGTTACCTTGGAAAAACATAGCATCAAGCATAATTAGGCATAGGTCTTAGAGTTGAACCTTGTTGCTCTGATACCAAAATGTAAAGATCGAAAGATTTCAAAATTCCTTACAAAGTACTTTCATGAATTACACATGTTTCAAGTAAAGTGTAATAAATACATCCATAACATGTTTTAACCATAAATGCTCAAAGAAATTTCATAAAATATTTATCAATTTACATACACCATCAAGGTGTTACAAATCATCTATTTCAATGATATAATATACAAGTTTACAAAAATGTTATATTCATGAAATAAGGTTACAATGTACAAATTGATTGTGTAAGCCATACAGAAATAGTATAAGAGATATATTCATGACAAAGTGAACCTTTGATCCTCATCTTCCTTGACTCCACTAGTCTTCTTGCACTGAGGCCAAGAGTGTGGTTAAGGTGTCTTTTCCACCCAACCACGAAGCACATGACTTCCCCGAGTTTCTTCCTATCTTGAAGAAATCCTTGACCCTGCACAAGGAGCCTAGCAACCTAGAACAACATAGCAGGAGGGAACTCTCAATGCAAGCTTGATGCCTAGATGCATTCCTATACTAAGAATAACATATTTCTTGCAAATAGGAGGTGACAGAGACCTACATAATATTTAATTCTAGGCTTTTATTCTATCTATTTCAATGGTACATTGCTTGGCCAAGCATAAACAAAATTAAATGATAGTTTTAGAAAAGGTAAAACTATCGTCTTTGTGGGTCCACCTTCGACATCATGTTAAATGTATAAGTTTCGCATAATTCCCATAAAATGCACATGAATCTAGCATATTTAAGGCAAACATATAATATTCCATAGTTCACTATTTCCTTGCATAGAAAATATTTCACAAATAAATAAAACATATATGGTTTTTGATTTTACCCAAAGAAACTTCCTCATAAACATTTTAAAGTACAAGTACTTCTTTTGCAAAAATACTCAACATTTAGTTCCTAGTTTGAAAAAAATAACTTGTAGGAATTTTTAAAAATAAAATACTTCCCATAGAAAATAATTACATTTTGATAGAAAATATTTTCCGGCAAAGTAAGTCTTCTATCCAAATTATAATTCAAACTCGGAATACATTCGCTTTCAAGGTAAATTAAGCAATCTAACATAGAAGTAATTCAACTGATAGTAAAATTAAGAGAAATTGTATTTTCTATTTGAAAAATAAAAACCGGTTTGTAATCACTCTTGTAATTATTTGTTTGTACCTATATTACTATGTTTATATATATTTATATTTGAATATATATATATATATATATATATATATATATATATATATATATATTGATAGTTTTACAGATACATATACATGCAATTTATACATTCAATAATAAGTATTACCATTAAAGTAGTTAGTTTACCCGATTGAAGGAAGATGTAACTAAATTGCTCAGTAAAAGGTGTATAATTGTTGATATATGCCTATATATATTTAGTTACTCTCTATCTAAAAAAAAAATCCAACAGAAAAATTACAATGCACTGATTAATTTTTATGGAGTAGAAGTATTTGTATATATATATCTATTTATTCTTAGATTTAATAGTCTTCTCTGTACTAAAGTTGGGGAAATAATTTCCAGAAACTAAATAAAATAAACTCACGAGAATAACTCAGATTGGAAAAGAAATATCATTCAGTTATTTAAAAGCAATAGAGTTAGCAATTATTGTATGTATATAAATATATATATATATATATATATATATACATATATATGCAAATGTGTATATATATATATATATATAAAAATGTTATTAAAATCACATTTCCTTTTTCCAGTGAATGATAAAAGTTTGAGTTTTTTTTTTTTTAAACAGACAACAATTTTTAAAGCCATGCCTCAAATATTATACACTGTAAATATAATTTAGAATGGTCATACAATTTGCAGGGCTGGTCAGTAAAAGATGAACCAGACATTGATGATGCAACTTATTTTTTGTAAGTTGTGAGTAAAGCCAGGTCTCTAGACAGAGCAAGTGGCATTTTGACTGGAAAATTTGTAACTGCTAGCAATACTAAGTAGTAAACCTCATTTCAGGAATAGAAGATTCAACTATGAAAAAGTTAAAAATTATGATTCTAGGTTTTTACTTTCTTGCAACTTAAAATAGTTGAGCATTAGCTAAGTTGTGCCTCTCTACCCAGTTAGAGACAAATAAAATTAAGAAAAAACCACCATATGTGTTCACAAACTTTAAGATTGGGTTAATGATTACTTCCTACTTGGCTACTTTAAACTGTATTGACGTTTTTAAGCATGAAAACTTCATGGAGGGATTCCTTGCCCTTAAGATTTTAATTTAAAAGCCCCTATTGGCCTTCAATGAGGAAGGCACTGTTTGTGGGAGACAGTGCCTCCTCCACATACTACAACCTATGGGGGAACGCTGCCCCCACTGACAGTCCTTCCTCATGAGAAAGGATGTGGGGGTGGCGAGGGAAGGAAGGTGTAAGCCTCCCTCACCATCCCTACCAATGCACGAATACCATTTCTTAATAGCGAAGAAACAAAAATGGTCATCTATACGGCTCGGTTAAAATGATAAATATATAATCTTTTATATATGTCTGTGTGTGTATGATGAAATTTCATATATATATACATAATTATATATATTTAAATATATATTTAGTATTACTTACATTTTTATTTACGGTTGCAAAAGTTAACTTTCAACTGAGAAAGGAATTTTTCAACAACTAGGTTCAGATTCACAGGTTTAGATTCATGCAGGGGAAAAGCATAAAGTAAATTTAACTATTCTTGTATAACGTTCTACACAGAGAATAGAAGAGTTTTAAAGAATTTGTATAAGAGTAAAAGAAGAATATAGAATTTCCTTGCAGTGAAGAATTTTATTTAACTTTCAGAAATACAGGTGCTATTTTAGAAATAATACTCATTACTAAAAGAGAAAATCATTCACAAACAGTCATTGTTTATTTTTGTAAAAGAAAAACATTGGGGGCAATAAAAGAAACCTGGTATTCGCTTTCCAAAAGAAATTTCCTCTTCTTGTACCCTCTCCCTATCTTCTAGAGCTCTCCTTCACTATGTGCTTTCCTCTATTTTATAATTGATTTTTCTAGTGCAATCACCTTCTTTTTTCTTGGCTTCTTTTTCTCTTTTTTCTCAGCTTCCAAAAAAATACAAACTAAATCTATTCTACTGTGCAAATTTTGTTATTTCCAGAAAATAAAGATCAAGAAAGTATGTTGTGTTTTTGTTATCCCATTTCCTTCTTTTTAAAGATTTGAACATCTTATATTTTCTAAAACCTAATCTTGAAGTTCAACAACTAAATTCATTTTCCCGATGATTCTTTTTCATCTCCCAAATTTAACTTTTAATTTCACAACTATATATTTCAAACTAAATAAGTAAATAAACACCACTTATTGTAAATAAAATATTACACTTCTAATGCAAATAACAATTTACCAACTAATATTCACTTTTTGACAATTATTTTACTCAGCAAAGCATGTGCATTTAATTACATATAAAATTCTTTAAACTAAATTACCTTCTATTGTTTTCATCACATTTTTTATTTCCACTTCATAAACTAAAATAAACATTCT
>VDFB02047230.1:463408838-463499592 GCA_007258455.2 Sequoia sempervirens
ACACTCTCTCTCTCTCTTGTAGCTTCACTGCTTCAATCTTAACCAAAATAAGCTCTTGCAAGAAATTCATACTCAACACATCTCACAACCCAACAAGATCAACCGGCTTGAATACCATTTGATACAACACAAGGATGGGGGATTTTTTCAAACAACCCATCCAAGCATCCATAACACCATCAACAACCTTACTTCAAAAATTGAAAACATTTGCAACAAATTTTCAATGGAAAGTATAACCAAAACTTCTTCATATCAATTGAATAATTTTATTTTTACATACAATGAGTAGCCACAAGAACAACATATGCTATTGGAATTCTATAAGCTAAATTGAAATCAATTCTACAGGCAAGAATCACTACAATTCCACAAATACATCACTTGTGTCCATCACTTCTCCCTAATTATCATGAATATTTTAAAATTCCAACATGGGTTTTGTGCGTCTCCTTCCCAGCTTTCTAGATCATTTTGAAATTTTTTATTTCAATTCCATATGAGAAAGTTATGCCATTTTTGCTGAAACTGGGTCTCACAGTCACAACCCAGACAATCTTCCTCTCCCCCAAAATTCCAATCAAACCTCTACCTTCTCCACTCTGGAATGGTAATTCATGTAGTTGGCCTCTTAATTTTTCTTTCATGACAATTTTCAAATCTTTTCCTAAATTAACATCCATTATCTCATTCCAACACCTCCACTACCTCAAGCACTTGCACCAAAAAGATTCCAACACTTATAAAATAATTTAATATTGAAGGAGCATGAGGAGAAAATAATTTAAAAATAAATCATGTCTGTAAGTCCACAACCAAAAGAAAGAAATTAAAATAACACAAATAATTTTGGTGTGCGGGATTGCATGTGCACCTAGATGCTCCTACATTAGGAAATGAAGCTTTGAACCCATAAAAAATCTATTGCAGAAGCCCCCACTCTCATAAATCTTGATTTTTCTAGGGGTCTCACTTTATATGTATTTAGAATCATAGATACCATCTCATCCATGTCAGTACAAAAGAATGAAAAAAGTATGGAATAGTCAATAGCCTTATTTAGCTAAGGTTTGGAAGGATATGAGGAAATTTATTCTGTTGTGGAAAAAATAAGTACTTGTTATCATGAGAAGCTTGAAGAAATTTAGAAATTCGATTTCCAATAATAAGATTCATTTAAGGGTGTCATATTCAAGTGTCAAAAATTTTATTTTAAGCAAGGATTTTAATTTAAAAAGAGAAAATTTGATTACAAAGGTAATGAAATATGATGCAGATATTAAAGTTACCATGATGGTTAGAGGTAAGGACTTATGTGAGTAGATAGATTCTGGTTAAAAAGATAATAAGGATGTTTTCCTATTACTCCAAAATAATCCAAAACAACTATACCTTCATCTCACACAATTTGGACACAAGATATGGTACACTTCCTTCAAATAGGTGAGTATCCTCAAGGATTAGACAAATAAAAAGGAAAGTATTTCATACTTCATTCTATTCCTTATGTACTCTTGGATGGTATATTGTTTATAAAATACTTTAATGGTTTTCTCTTGAGGTACATTGAAACTAAATAGATTAACAAAATTTTACAATAATTTTATGATGGAGTAGCAAGAGGATATTTTGTTCCAAATACCACAGCAATAAAAATAATGATGGTTGGTTACTATTGGCCTAGCCTATTTAAATGTGTTTATGCATGGGTAAAAATTTGCAAGAAATATGCATTCTTTATGCTCAAACAAAAGCTATCAGCATTATCTTTGCAACCAATTCATGTAGAACATCCATTCATGAAACAGGGTTTGGATTTCATAGGAGTAATAACCCACCTTCAGGTGTAGGCTATAAGTGGGTGTTAATAGCCAATGATTATTTCACAAGGTGGAAATGATTTATAGCATTAAGGAGGTCAATGAAAATTTAGCCTTATACTTTTATGAAGAAATGTTTACAAGATTTAATAGAGTTCCTAATTCTCTCTTCTTTGATAATTCCATGGATTTTGTTGGCATTAATGTAAGTAATTGGGCAATTAAACATGGAATTCATTTGAGTACATCCTCTAATTACTACCGCCAAGTAAATAAATTGTTTGATTCCACCAACAAGAATCTAATCAAAATTATCAAAATGACTAGAGAGGATAACCAAATATTATGGCATGCCAAGTTGAAATCAGCCTTATGGGCTCATAGAATTACTCCTAAAAGATCAATTGGTAACTCACCCTATATTTTTTTTTATGGAAAAGAGGCAAGGCTGCCTATATCCATTGAATTACTAGTTCTTGAACTAGTTAATCAGCTAGAGATGATGGAGGAAGATCTAATAGCAATCAGATTTGTAGAGCTAATAGAGTTGGAAGAGACTAGATACAAAGAAATGTGTACAATGGAGCTTCATCAAGCTCAAGTAAAAAAATTATTTAATAAAAAGGAAGTCCCAATCAAATTAAAGGAAGCAAATATTTTCCTCAAGTGGGATGGGCTTAAAAATAGACCTAGGAAGCTTACTAAATTTGACTTCATGTAGAGTGAATCTTATATTATTTATGATTGCAAGAAGCAAAATTCCTTTCAATTATCTAAATTAGATGGAGAGCAATTGCCTATCCCAATCAATGGGATACATCTCAAAAATTATTATTGAGTTTACCTTAGGTCTTCCATAAATCCTTTGCCAAAGGATATCCAAGGCTACTAGACTTAGATGATTAACAGGAAAGCATCCCATAGAGGTCACTAAAGACATTAATATGTTTGGCCTCACCTTGGTCCAAATAGCGCAACAAGATCATTATTTTGGTTTCTAAGTATTTAAAGTCTTAGGTTCATGTCATAAAGGGAATTTATTTAAAGTGATACTTAGATGGGCCAAAAAGAAAAGAAAAATATCAGAATTCATTAAGTCCAATTCTAGCCTTAGAGGGAAAATTCAAAGTATTTTATTTTTGAGTTTGTTAGGGTTTCGGTTGGCATTGAAAAAATATTTTTAATTTTGATGTGAGAATGCATAGTTGGTTTGGAAAGGAAAGTTTCAAAACAACAAATAAATACGTGGAACATTACAAGAAGAGTCAAAATTTTATGGATCTTACAACAAATCACCTCTATGCACCCAAGGTAGCTTCAATGTGAATACTTTGCATGGTTTTGTTCATACAATCACAAATTATTTTCTTGCCTCATGAAATCTTGACAAAAGGGATTCATATGTGTACTACAATCCTGTATGATACTTTTGTTGTGTGAGAATTTTAAGAATTTTTGTATCACCATCTACCCTTGATACAACCAAATAGCGGAGTCTATTTAGATCTTATGTAATAGAAAAGGTCTCAATATGTTGTGCAATGTTGAGAATTTTGATAAAATTAAACCAAACCTATAGGTTTTGTTTATTTTTCCTAGGAAAAGTTGGGGACTTACATTCAAACCACTATCATATGTATCTAAACCCACTAAGATTGTCCAAATAGTAAAAAAGGTACGTTATACCCTAAAAAATTAGATGGAACTCATGAGAAAACAATACATATGATAGTCCTAATTCAGTTACCAAATATAAATAATCACGAAACCAATAATTTGACCTTTCAAGGGGGTCATGACTATGTGAAAACATATGGTTGTCATAGTGAATTGTCTACAAATGGTTAGGACCTTACCATAACATACACAATGTTAAGGCATGGATCTATTAAGGTAGTTTCAAACATACTATATATAGGGAACAATGATTTAGGAGTGAGATGTCAAAGATACAAGATTGTCTATGCACAAGGTACATAGGACAATGGAAAAAGTAGGAGGTGATAGTACTCATCGTACTAGAAAAATAAACCTTTTTCATTTTTTGAGTGGTAAAAGACTCATTAAATATTAAGAGCCTCATGGACCTCAATAAGGTTAACTTTGTATGATAGTCCTTTAATGTTAACCTTTGTCTTTGAAAGAGATCAAAAGACATTTCAAAGAAAAGGGACTGGATGATACCAAATAACTATGGCATAAGGTAGTAAGGAATTCTTCCATACAAGTTTAGATAGGACACTAAAATCTCTTTAATATAAACTACAAAGGGTAGTTAAGTGACAATGAAATATCTTTAAAACACAAATAACTATCATATATCTTTTGAATGGTCATTAAAAGGGCTCATGATGACACTTAGCAAGCCTCTATATGGTCAAATAGAAAGGTGGAGAATATGACATGATATCATGATGAATCACATCAAAACTTGTGCCAAGAAAATACTATAGTAAGTAGGTTTGTTTGTAGACAATGTGGTAGGTATGACAGTGTGATAGTCTTAAAGGAGTAAAATACAACATGATAGTAAGGTAGGTTACTTCAATCATCATAAGGGAATAGTATGAAAGGGTTTCTCCAAAACTCAAGTGTTAAAGGAGTGATAGGAAAATAAACAGTGGTAATCCTTCAAAGAAAGCAATTATATTGAAAGGATAGAACACCAAGAAAGTCATAAAAAATGATAGTGTGACAAAATTTTATTGCATTCCCTTGACAATACAATCATGTTAAGAATGAAGAGCAGAGACTAGACAAGGAGATAATAATTATCAATAATAATCATTACAAGTGATTGTCATATTAAATTTTTCTAACATCTCTAGGATCTTACACAACCAAGACATGAAAGGATTTTCATTTTGAAGCCCTCAACACAACAAAATCAAAAAAAGTGGTAAAGCTATTGAAAACCTAGTAATAATGATAAATCCTTAAGGCATTGGCAAAATAATATGAGAATATGGATAGAAGTGAACAAATAGAAAGAAGAAGAATATTCCAGTGAGTGTTGTTAGTGACCTTAAAACTATAACAAGGACATGACTACCACAATCATGTAAGGAATGGGGTCTTTTGAAATAGTCATAAAAAAAGTCACCGTAGTTAACTTGCAAGAAGGAGGTTATAGATAGTGAAGAAGGGTTTAAGGATAATTCATGAAAAAGTATAAAGGGACAGTCCATAAGATGACAATGTCAAATGAACTTGCAAAGAAATATAATTACCCCACAAGGGGAAATCAATGGCTATGTTGTCTAGAGTGAGATGAATATGTGACAAGTGCTTGAAAATGATGATGAAATCCTTATATACTTGTATAGGATAGTCAACATCAATAGCAATACATAGTCCATGAGAATGGTAGTAAACAATCAGTAAATAAAATAGATGATTTTCATGATGGAGAGGTCTTATCCTACACCATAAGGAGGCCTATTTTTTTTTAACTCCTAAAAAATGCATTCCCTATTATCTTGCAGTTAAGTTGGAAAGGTGTAAAGTCTAGTTGGGCAATTATGACATCACTATGAGAAGCTTGTTCATCTAGCAAGAATATAGGAGGTTGAGGAGTAGATATAGGAACAAGAAAAAGAGAAAGAGGTTGAAAAGGTCATGATTCTCTTTTACCAATGCCCAACTATAATCATTTTGGAGTTTTCAAAGGAGCTAAAGAAAGAATCAATTTTATCAAGTGCCCAAGTGGAGGTCAAATACCCAAGTCAAATAAAGTAAATCATTTATTGCTTTAGAATTCATGTCCTATGTTCTCTCCTATTGATGGGTGGAGAAAAAGGGCACCTAGGATAATTAGAAATTTTTTTCTATTTTTTTCTAAAATTGTAACTCTTTTTTTAGAAGAATAAGATTGTAAAACTTGATTCAAGAAAATATAGTATTATTATCCTGGACTTGTGCTCAGTTTTTGGTACCTATAAATCAATAAATTATTATTTTATACTTTCTTAGGATTTTTTTTAAGTAAAAGGCACAAGGCCTAAAATATTATTAATATAGAAGTAGATACATAAGTAGAAAGGGGCTTGGTTTAAAAATATGTCTCACTAGAAAAAAGACGAAAGAGACCAAACTATACAAATTTTTCCCAACAAAAAATAAGGCAACCAAGATCATCAGCTAAGCACAGTGACTATCAAGAACTATAAAGAAAATTTGCATCCCCCAACCCCCATATTACAAAATCCATAAAAGAACTTAGACAAAGGACTAGCCAATTTCTTCCTTCAAAACCATTGTTGCAAGTGTCACAAGATGGTGAGAGATATGTGTGAGCAAGACAATCATATCCTTACAAACTTCAAAAACTCGACTACATAGGCATACACCAAATTATTTCTTGTACACTTTGAATGGCTCCATTTTTCTTCTGCATGCTCTTAGAGAGCTCATTTTAGAGTCATATAAACAAACAGATACCCATGGTTTTTCATCAAATATTTATGATGAACTAGGTCCCTAACTATAGCTTTCTCTTTATTAAGATTGTAATCTCTATTAAAAAAATTTAACTAATGACCCATAAAGAACCTATCTTAAACATATTCTATAGCTAATTGAGCAACTAGGTCATAATGTTGTAAGAGATTCATTGCATTAGAGATAAATATGGATTCTACCTAAGAAGAGTATAGTATATGTGGATGTTCATGCAAAATTTGGTCACCCATAATAACCCTAATTATCATCTCCACCCTTGCGCAATCAATTTTCAAAACTTTCTTCAGCATCCCAAATGAGAAAGAACCTAACTCCAAATATTCTTACTTTGGAATTGGGATAAGAATGCACTTGTTGAGAGGATCCAACTTCATGATAGCACCAAACACGGATAAATACACAACACCACCAAAGAAAAATGACAATCGATCATTCCAAGGAGTAAGAGGGTTGATACAAGAAGTTGGGTCCACCAAAAGCTCAAAAAATGGAAATGTTTTTGTTGTTTTCAAAAAATTCACACTTGGATTGAAAATTTGAAGCACTTACACAATGAATCTTAAGAAAATTCAATAATATGAAATTTTTCATTTTGAATCTAGTTTCCAAATATGTAATTTATTCTAATACCCAAATGATAAAAATTAAATTTTAATAGGAATGTATAAAACCCACTTTTTAAAAGACTTTTTTTTTACCATACCATGCATGTGTATGAATACCACTTTTTGACCTAAATAAAAGTATTTTTATAATTCCTTTTGGGGAAAGATGTAACAAACTAAATATTGATGAGGATATATTTTTGTAATTTTTTTTAATATTGTTTTATTGAATTTTTATTGGCCCTAATTTTATTTTTTTAAATCAATGTGTACAGACAGCATAATTAGACCTAAACTAAACATTTTATGAATTTTTTTTCATTGTGTAGAGAATTATCTGAAGATTGATGCTATATATTTTTTGTAAAAAATTTAACAAAATAAAAAAAAAAAAAAAAGTCTGATATTTCAAGTTTATGGACCAGTTTGCTTAGAAATTAATTAAAAAGTAGAAAACATAATCCAATATTAACAAAAATTACATATTTGGAAACTAGACATTGTGATCTATAATGGGTTTTAATTCATAGATTAATTCTGAAAAAAAAGTCCATCAACTATATTGTCAAAGTTGGACATTTCTCTTCAATCTACCTTAGTTTTTTAGTTGTAGATCAAAGGCTATGGGTCAGGTTGCCGAACATTTCCTAAGCCTAAAACCCAAGAAAAAAGTGGTTTGGGAATTTAAACTTTAAAAAGCATGTACCTGTTATAAAACTCGTACCCGCTCTAAAATAGAAATGGATGGGTACCCATTCCTATTTTTTTCGTTTGAAATTAGGAACGAGTATGCGTTTATAAACACGTACCCATTCTAAAAATAGAACGGGTACCTATTTGTAAATGGGTACATGTTTTTGATATATTTATTTTTTCCCAATTTAGAAAAAACTAACTCAATACGTTTTTTCTGCAACATTTTTGTTCTGCAATATGAACTGGCAGCAACATTTTCTATAAGTTTTAATTCAATTTTGTCTTGTGCAATCTCTTAACAAGTTATATTCTATTCAATTTTTTGAAGGAGACAATTGCAAATTGAATTTTCTGAAGTGGAATCAAGTACAAGGACACTTTTCAAGAAGATTTGAAAAAAGAGAGATTTTGGATGTATTCGTATGTTTTTGCACTTCAAAGTTTATAGAACAAAAGATCTCCATATTATATAGTTTTATTTCAAAATTTGAAGGATGTAGCAATTGGAAAATAGGTTAAGAATCATTTGGATTTTTATCAAGTGGGTTTGGTAATCATGGGATAAAATCAAAGGCAAAGAAAAATATGTAGAAATTTAATGACAGTTGAATAAATTGAAGCAAATAGAGAGATGGAGGAAAAAGACAAAGAGATAGAAGAACAAGGATTCGTCAAATGAAAAATTTGGAAGCCTCAAGTTCCATGAATCTTGAAGAGGAAACCATGAAGGATGAGATGAATGTAGATGATGCAAATGTGGAAATGGTGAATATGAAAGAAAATGCAATTATGGAGACAAACCCAACTGTGCCTTCAACTTTAAATTTGAATGATATGGAAATAGCACCTATCCAAAAAACTTTGGGTATGTCTTCAAATCCACCTCTCAATGATATATAAAATGCACCTATTCAAACAATTTATCCATGTGTGTCTTCAAACTCACGTCTTGATAATAATGATCTTAGTTATTTAGGTGAAGCTAGATACACCATTGATGAGATCAATAATTTTAGTTCTAAAACAATGCAAAAACAAAATAATAGTGAAATATCTTATATGAATGCAAATGACAATGAAATCCCTCGTATTGATGAGAATAAGAATGAAATCCCTTGTATGGTTGAAAATGAAAATGACAACCCTTGCATGAATGAAAATGAAACCACTTGTATGAATGAAAATGAAAAATTTTTATTTTTTTTACAATTGAAAGAGATGTCTTAGATAACCTTCTTGGTAAAATTTCTTGGAGACAAATAAGAACTTATGGAAATATAACATATAGAATATTTTTTTATAGAAAGAAATTAGGATTTCAATGTCAACTCATGATGCAATTGATGAAAATGTGGAAAATATGAAAAGTGATTAAAAAATAGGCATTTTTTAAAACTAAAAAAAAAAGATGATTAAGTAGAACAAGTCATATCTAGTGTTGTCAATGCTATTGATTCTATAGGAAAGAAAATTCAATCTAAATATAAGAATGCAACAAGGCGTGAAATAACAACTGCTTTAGTTAATAAATCAACTTCAAATAAAAGAATGTTAAGATTACTAAATATATAAAAGTAAATCCTAAAACTTTGATAAAAGCGGCTAAGAGAAGAGAGAGTATTGAAAATGATCCAATTGATCAATGTTGGAGTTTAGTGGTAGACTCCCAAGGTCGGACATGAAATTGATTAATGAAATCAAATCTTAATCAAAAAATATTGGCATGATAATACAAGAATATCAACTAATATTACATAGATGTTTTAAAATTAAAGGTGGAATCAAAAATCAATGACCCTCATCAAAAACATCTATTAGATATGACTCAAACTGAATTTTATTAAAAAAAAAAAAGATGATTCAATCTTACCAAATATTAGCATAAATCAAAGATCATGTGAAAAATGTAAACCTTGGTATGTTCGAATTAATAAACAACGAATCTCTTGTTGTTGTAAAACTCATGTATAATTTTGTTATTATTATGATATTTTTCGATATAACAATTGACTTTGCATATTAACCAAATTATGTAGGACATTTGTGGTATTAATATGCCATCTGAAACAATCAAAGATTTTATAGTAGGTTTGTTTTGTTATACATATAATGAAAAATTGTTTTATTTAAATGCATGTATTTCTAGACAATGCAATAGATGTGGCAACCTTTCATTGTTAGGAGAATGTATGTATGAAATTAGTTTACATGAATTTTGACAACGATTAGTGGATGTTAAAAAATATAAAAAATTTGAATATTCTTTACATGATGGAAAAATTGGAAAACATTGTGAACTAATCATATAAAAATTAGTGTGCATGCATTCATTAGAGAATTTAAAGATAAACTTGTACCCAAATATGTCAAACACTCTCAATATGCTTGTTGGCTTGATGGTCAATTTCGTACATGTAAAAACACATTTCCAATTGGAACTATATTGTCAATTATTGACTAAATTACATGAAATTATACTCTTGCTCCACAAGAGGAAATTCAATCCCAATATTGTAACTCAGTGCAGGTAGCCATACTTTTTCATATTGTATATAGACATGCCAGTGATAGTATAGAAGATAATACAAAAAATTTGAGTACTATTTTATTTGAGTGATAATCAATTGCACTCATCAAATTTTGTTCAATATTGTTTTAATATATATTATAAAAATTTAAAAGAAAGAGAAATTCAAATGAGAAAACATCTCATATGGTTGGATAATTGTACGAGTCAATTCAAGATTGCTAGAATGTTTTATTGGTTATGTAGAGCTCATGGGGAAAATAATATCCAACACATGTGGAGTGTTTTTGAAGCTAGACGTGGTAAAGGATAACATGATGGAGCAGGTGCATGTGTGAAAAGAGCTCTTGCTAGAGAGCAACTAAAATTTGAGGATTCAATGAAATTTCGTCTTACGCATGCAATTATAGATTGGTGCAATACAAAATAATCTACAAGAACAAGTGAGAGCTCAATAATTTGACACTTCTTTTGGTTAGTTTAAGAAAAGAATATTCTTACTCGACAAGATTGTGAAACAATTAGTGGATCAGCAAAATGGCATTCATTCAAGAGTTTGAATACAAACACGCGGACAATATGGACAAGGGAGCTTGCATGTTTTGTCAATTTTATATTGTAGGTGATTGGGAGGCATGTGAAAATAAAGAATGGGTCGAAGAATGGCAACAAAGAGCCTTAACACCTACATCAACACATGATCAATATTAAACAACAATTGAAGAAGATAATCAACTGTTTGCATCGAATGATTATGATCATGCTTCGGATCTTGTACAAGAAGGTATTAAATTGAATTAATTTTTTTATTACATTATTTTTTAATATACATAATTTTATATTTATTCATGTTTATATGTGAATTGAATATATATCACTCTTTATTGAATTAAATATGTTTTTTTGTGAGACATGTGTATGTTGTCATTGCACCTGAGGGGAATGAAGAGGAGATGGAGTATTGTTTGGCTAGATGTTTTGAAAAAAAACATAATTTGGTACATCCTAGAGTGTATGATGACAACTTTGAGTATCCAACTAGTTCTATGGTTGTTGTTAGCACCTGGCTTCAAAAATCTAATAGGAAAGAATGGTTTTCCTAAATTTGAAGACTATGAAATACATGAGAAGATTATGCATTACTCACTTTTGATTTTGGAAACCAATATAAAACTAGTTAGATATCAAGGGGGGCCTTCTAATAAAGTGTTATGGACACTTTCAATGGATGATCATGAGACAATCATAGATGTATTACAAAAAAGAGAGGATGCAGATGGTACGACAAAATAAATAAATACAGGTAAGTATATAGTTGTATATATATTTAATCGATAGTCTATATATATAAATTTCTCACACAAATAGTTTAGGGTTGTGATCTCCCCTTATCCATGTTCTTATTTTATCTTATTCATTTCCTTTATAGTTTAAATGAATTTGTTTTTGTCAAAAAAAGATGATTACAAAGGGGTTCAATGTGTTATTTGGAATTTGGAATAGAATGTAGCTATATACTAAGTAATTCAATTGAGGGGGGTATAAATAAAAATTTCATTTTTATTTTAAAAAATTTAAATTTATGATTCGCCCCTTAAGCCTCCTCTTAGACCCCCCTTTTCCTTCTTTTTATCTTTTACATCCTCTGCAGCTTGCTTCAATTTCTCTTAACTCCCCTTAATCCATCCTCATAGGACCCCTTAAACTATATCCTCTTAGGTCCCCTTAATCCATCCTCTTGCATCTCCTTAAGTCATTCTCTTAACTCCCATTAAGAGATCCTTTTAGGACCCCTTAAGCCATATCATCTTAGATCCCCTTAATCCATCCTCTTGCATCCCCTTAATTCATTCTCCATTCTCTTAACTCCCCTTAATCCATCCTCTTAGAACCCCTTAAAACATATCCTATTAGGTACCCTAAATCCATACTCTTGCATCCCCTCAAGTCATTCTCTTAACTCCCCTTGAGCCATCCTCTTAGGACCCCTTTAGTCATCGTCTACATACTCTCTTCCCCATCATCTCACATCTCTCCCATCTCTAATCTCATCCCCCAGGCTTGAGTGTTGAGGGCTCACAGTTGAAGGTTGAGGGTTCATCTTCTAGGCTTTAGATCATAGGGTTGAGGGATATGGTTTATTTTTAGGGTTTAGGGTTAACAAGATCCATAGAATAACAAATATATTATATAGGCATTAGGTCCCAAGGTTGAGGAATAGGTTTTAGGGTCAAGATGGTATATGGTATAGGGTTGAGGGTTCATCCCCTAAGGTTGAGGGATATGGTTTATGGTTGAGGGTTGAGGGTTCACCCCCTAGGCTTTAGGTTCTAATGTTGAAGAATATGGTTTATGGTTGAGGTTTTAGGGTTTATGGTTGACAATATTCTTATAATAAAAAATCTATTTTGGGTTGAGGATTAAGGGTTCATCCCTTAGGATTTAGGTCCTAGGGTTGAGGGATATGGTTTATGGTATAGGGTTTAGGATTGACAAGATGCTTAAAATAAAAAATCTATTATATAGGCCTTAGGGTCCAAGGTTGAGGGATAGATTTTAGGGTCAATAGGGTATATGGTCTAGGATTGAGGGTTGAGGGTTCATCCCCTAGGCTTTAGGTCCTAGGGTTGAGGGATATGGTTTTTGGTTGAGGGTTTAGGGTTTAGGATTTAGGGTTGACAAGATGACTATAATAACAAATCTATTATGGTTTGAGGATTGAGGGTTCATCCCCTAGGCTTTAGTTCCTAGGGTTGAGGGATATGGTTTAGGGTTTAGGGTTGACAAGATGCTTAGAATAATAAACCTAAACACTTAAGATGAAAATTTGATGATGAAAAGATGCTTAGAATAATAAATCTATTATAGGTTGAGGGTTAAGGGTTCATCCCCTAGGATTTAGGTCCTAGGGTTGAGGGATATGGTTTAGGGTTTAGGGTTTAGGGTTAACAAGATGCCCAGAATAACAAATATATTATGGGTTGAGGGTTAAGGGTTCATGCCCTAGGCTTTAGGTCCTAGGGTTGAGTGATATGGTTTATGGTTGAAAAGATACTTAGAAATAAAAAATATATTATGCGTTGAGGGTTAAGGGTTCATCCCCTAGGCTTTAGGTCCTAGGGTTAAGGTATATGGTTTAGGGTTGACAAGACTCTTAGAATAACAAATCTAAACACTTAATATGAAAATGCAATGTTGACAAGATGCTTAGAATAACAAATCTATTAAGGGATGAGGGTTAAGGTTTCATCCCCTAGGCTTTAGGTCCTAGGTTGAGTGATATGGCTTAGGGTTTATGGTTTAGGGTTGACAATATGCTTAGAATAACATATCTATTATGGGTTGAGGGTTAAGGGTTCATCCCCTAGGGTATAGGATTTAGGGTTTAGGGTTTAGGGTTGATAAGATTCTTAGAATAACAAATATATTATGGGTTGAGGGTTAAGGGTTCATCTCCTAAGCTTTAGGTCTTAGGTTTGAGGGATATGGTTTAGGGTTTAGGGTTTAGGGTTGAAAAGACGCGTAGAATAACAAATCTAAACACTTAAGATGAAAATGCAATGTTGACAAGATGCTTAGAATAATAAATCTATTATGGGTTGAGGGTTAAAGGTTCATCCGTTGAGCTTTAGGTCCTAAGGTTGAGGGATATGGTTTAGGGTTTAGGGTTTAGAGTTGACAAGATGCTTAGAATAATAAATCTAAACACTTTAAGATGAAAATGCAATATTGACAAGATGCTTAGAATAGCAAATCTATTATGGGTTGAGGGTTGAGGGTTCATCCCCTAGGCTTTAGGTCCTAGGGTTGAGGGATATGGCTTAGGGTTTAAGGTTTAAGGTTTAGGGTTTAGGGTTGACAAGATGCTTATGATAACAAATCTAAACACTAAAGATGAAAATTAAATGTTGACAAGATGCTTAGAATAATAAAGCTATTATGGGTTGAGGGTTAAGGGTTCATCTCCTGGGCTTTAAGTCCTAGGTTCGAGGGATATAGTTTAGGGTTTAGGGTTGACAAGATTCTTATAATAAAAAATCTAAACACTTAAGATGAAAATGCAATGTTAACAAGATGCTTAGAATAGAAAATCTATTTTGGGTTAATGGTTAAGGGTTCATCCTCTGGGCTTTAGGTCCTAAGGTTGAGGGATATGGTTTAGGGTTTATATTTCACAAGATGCATAGAATAAAAAATCTATTATGGGTTGAGGGTTAAGGATTCATCCCCTGGTATTTAGGTCCTAGGGTTGAGGGATATGGTTTAGGGTTTATGGTTGAGGGTTCATCCCTTGTGCTTTAGGTCCTAGGGTTGAGGTATTTGGTTTATGATTTATGGATAAGGTTTAGGTTGAGCTACCCTAAATCCATCCTCTTGCATCTCCTTAAGTCATTCTTGTTGGAAACATAAGGGAAGACAACTAAGAGGAGGGGTGAATCAGTTGTCATGGAAATTTAAAACTTATTCAACCTATTATCCTTATTCTCGCATCTGATTAATAACTATGAGAGCATAAATCAATCAACATCAAAAACACACATAACACCAAGATTTTTTTATGTGGAAACCCTGTTAGGGGGAAAACCAAGGTGGAGGTCAATCCAAAAGATTATACCCTATTAAAAGTATAAAGAAATGTGAATGGGGAATGCACATGCATTCAGGCACAATGCCTAGAGCTCACTGCTCAATTACAAATAGGCTTACTACCAAAAGGAAGACGCATTGTCTTACAAAATTTTGAATTACATCCATAATATTTGAACTAAGAAAAATAGCATCTACTAATGCCTTATTACAGTTCTGGTTAAGCACATGAACACTTCTTCACTCTTCTTCACTCTTCTACTTCCACCTTCAAAATATCTGAACAATATTCGCACATAGGACTCGCACACTTTTCATACTCATTCCTTCAAATGATAAAAAAAAATTCTCTTATATATCCGCAACAAGAAATTACATCACTACATGTCGGCCTCAATGAAATAATAAAATGAATACAAATTGTCAGCCCAAAACATTAAAGATTATTAATGCGAATCAACCAAGGTCAGCCACAACATAGTGAAGACCCAAAATAAAATTCTCAAAAATGAACTACCTTCAAAAATTAATCATCGAAGATTCATAACATGCTACAACACCCTATCGACCAAGAACATGAAAAAAATGAACACGCAAGAGAAAATCTCAAATCGTGAGCATAATTATCAATGTGGACATGCAACACAGATAGAGCATGATCTGGAAACATCCACAAACATCATGAATCACCAAAGAGGCATCTGCAACAACTAAACTTGCTAAAATTAAATCATCTTCATTCAGGAACACCAACTGAAGCAACAGAAAAACTGTCAGAATACAAATCTTTATAACATGATCAAATCTTCACGCGGATCTCTGAAACTTAACGTGGATAAACTAGATATACTCAAAAAGAAACCATTTATTCCACAACATCTGGTCATCAACGTACTAAAATCACCAACAGACTAAACTTCACTTCACCATTGACAACCTACAACTTATTTCACTACAATTTTTTCAATATCCTCAACATATACAGCTTCTAAGACATTAATGCTAATAGTGTTGACATCAATGATGACCACATATTAGTAGCACAACCACAACATCCAACAATTCTCTTAGCTCCCCTTAAGGCATCCTCTTAGGACCCCTTAAGTTGTATCCTTTTAGGTCCCTTTAATCCATCCTATTGCATCGCCTTAAGTCATTCTCTTAACTCCCCTTAAGCCATTATTTTAAGACCCTTAAGCCATATCCTCTTAGGTCTCCTTAATCCACCCTCTTGCATCCACTTAGATCATTCTCTTAACTCCCCTTAAGCCATCCTCTTAGGACCCTTTTAAACCATATCCTCGTAGGTCCCCTTAATCCATCATCTTGCATCCCCTTAAGACATTCTCTTAACTCCCCTTAAGCCACACTCTTAGGACCCTTTAAGCCATAATCGGTCAAGATAATTAATTAATTAAATACAAGGTATTTAATTCATAAACCTCTTATTTTGTCTACTCATAAATAAATTCTAAATTTATTTATATATTTCACATTTTATAATTCTTCTTATTGTAAATCATTTTCCTCTAATCTTAATTAAATAAACAAATTCAAATTGTTTGTTTTATTTAATTAATATCTTCTTACTAAATTTAAATAATTCCAAATTTAAATCTAGTTACATATCTACAACTCTTTCTTCTTGTCACCTCATCATGTCATGTGTCTCATGAATTTAAATGGGTTTTTTCCTCAACAAATTATGAAACAAACTTGAGATGCTTGGCTTTCTTCCTCCATTTATTCTCTCACACTTGGCAAAGTGTTCTATTAAAGGGAACACTCTCCTTTATTCCCTCTAACTTCTTCATTCTCTACAGTTTATCTCTCCAGCTAAAATCCAGACCATTGGTTGCTGCCACATCAACATATGCCTTGGAAATCCTATAAATGCAACCTCATTCTATAGCAAATGGATCCCAACTTTGAGCAATCTTACTCTATAGAAATTTCATTTGAGCATTTGAGAGAATTTGAGCATTTAGCAATTAGCAATTAGAAGCATTTAGTTTAGCATAATCATGGCTTTAATATTAGTTGCATCTTAGTTATCATAGCAGTTTTCATACAGTATTTGCAACATAGTCTTTAGCATCATATCCTTATCACAGCATCATTATCATATCACTCATCTATCATATAATTCAATCAATCATGTAGGAATAGATTTTTTGCATCTTCCAGCATTTCATTCTTCAAGTTTCCATTCTAAAGTTCATAGTGCATAAAGCAATCTAAGATCCATTATGATTTAACGAATCCTTAAAGATAGGAAACAATGGGATTACTTTAGGGAATTTTCTTTGTTTCAATTCGATTAGTTTAGTGATTTGAATTCTTTAATACAATGTCTCATTGATTGTTTTGTATCTATTGCTTTTGCATTTACACATTTCAATACTTCACAATACATTTTGGCACCCACTGTGGGGCCTAGCCTCATTTTTATTGACGTTTTTTAGAAAATTTGTTTATAGATTTGGATGTGAACTTCTATGTAGCGCATCTATGGTTTCTTTTAGCGCATACGAAACATCTTTTAGCACATCCAGTCCCTGTTACAGCACATCTGAAGCATCCTTCAGCACATCCAGTCCATTTTACAATGCATTCAAGGGTTCTTTTAGTGCATTTAGTTGTTCTTTTAGCCCATTTGGTTGTTATTTTAGCGCATTCAGTAGTTTTTCTAGCGCATTTGTGTAATCTTTTGGTGCATATGGTTAATGTTTTAGCACATCTAGTTTAATTTATAGAAATTCAAAATTCTGAGAACTAATCAATATTTTCTATGTTGCAGGTGCTTAATATGTTGGTAAAAGACAATTATATCAAACTACTGACAGTGTTTGCAAGGGTTGGAGTTGTTTTATTGCTTTCTTTTGATTAAATTAGGCACCTAGTTTAATTAGAAAGTTAATGAACCCCTTGTCTACTATGCTTGTAAAGTGATAGGCCTATGCTCTCCCCTTCACTAGGTGACCAAAATGCCAGACTCACTATTTCTTGTTTTATATTAACACCTTTAGAAGGCCTATCGTAGTGGGAAAAAGCACTCACCCTATGGGAATGACCTAAGTGGGAACAACTAAAGCCAATTTTTCCAACCCACTATAATCAAAAGTGATTCGGTGAAACTCATAATTCAACGGTAATGTGCAAGATAGCCATCCCCAAAGCCTTTTTTCTAAATGTTGGGAGGTCTCCTAAGGGAGTATATCCATTTCCGCACTGAACGGAAACCCTTACTATGAACCTTAAGTATAGAAGCCAGTCGAGTCAGTCTCTAAACATTTGTAATATCACAGTGTAAGGGGAGGGAAGAATTTTCCCCCAAGATACTCACCATATAACTATCAGGGATTAGTGGCCAAAAGTGGAGGATTCAACTTTGGCTAAGACCTGGGAAAGGAAAAAACATGGGCACCCCCTAGGGGGTGACACGGCTATGTGAACTGACATAGTTCTAAGATGTGGGTTGTGGTATTATGAATGACCCTTGATATTAAAAAAATGTTTGATATGTTTGCTCATGTGTTATACTGTGGAAATCAAAGGAATCAGACCAGATCCTTGAACATACACTTAATGTTTAGATTGTAGGCTTGACACAACTATTTTACAACTTGTTATTGTGTTTGAAGTCATTTTTCAAGAAATCATCCATTTAATAACACTTAATTCACATAATTCACAAACAAGGAAACCAAGCAAAATTCATTGTTTTGAAATTATACCATGGAAACATTCAGATTCACTTATTTAAAAGAAAACTAACCAAACAGACTATCAAAATAGTGAAACACTTCTAGTTTAGTGCATACATTCCCTGTTATGGCGCATACACTACTTTTTATGGTGCATCTAAGCCATTTTATAGTTCATTTGGTCTGTCTTGTAGCACATCTAGGGCATTTTCTGGCACATTTGTTCCATTTTTTGACGCATTCGCACATCCATTTAGCGCATTTACCTGATAGTCCATTAGAGAATTAAGTTAAAATCACATTTAGGGGCAGTCTAGCATATCACTGGCCTTATTTAGCGCATGTTGATCATTTTCTAGCGCATCTGAGTCATTTTCTAGCACATTTGAACCATATTCTAGCGCATCTAAGGCATCTTTTAGCGCATTTAGTGTATTATCTGGCTCATTTGGTCATTTTTCAGCGCATTGAGTCCATTTTCTGGTGCATCTAGGGGATAGTCTAGTGCATCCAAGATGTTTATTAGCGCATCCATTCCATATTTTAGTGCATATGTACCATGTTTTAGCGCATTCAATTAAACTCAAACCAAAGAGCTAAATTCACTATCTATCTAACTATTTGAACCAGAATTAAGGATCCTTTTTAGAATAGAATCATTCCTCAGTCACAACAATGTCTTAAACTTGATGAAACTAGTCTTTGCAAGTGAAATTCTTCAAACTAAACTAAGATCTACCACCTTAAAGTTCTTAAACATCCATCATACCTCTGATTATTAAGCTAAGTTTCATCATTAGGATCTATCATCGTTCATCACGAAACAACACTATATAATCAGATTTAACTTAGTCTCATCAATAGAATTTGTCATTCTATTTGACTTATTTATTATCCTTGGCATCTCTCCAAACAAAGATCAAAGTTTACTAAAAATTATAACACTTGTATGCTCATTCAAACAAGATCAAAAAAGCAGAAACACAAGGAAAAAGAAGCAGAGACTCAAAACACCATGGTTGAAGGTGACGAAAATCCATTCCATAGCTTCCACCAACCTAAAAAATGATGAAATTACTGAGGAAGACATTCAAATAGCTCAACAAGATCCCAAGTTCCACAAATTCATGGAAAATATTTTTGAAAAAGATGGAGAAAAATACTTTTAATGTTGGGAAATCAAGGTATCAAACTGCCTCATGACTTTGTGTAAAGATCGAAATATTTCCAAATTCCTTATAAAGTACTTTCATGAATTACACATGTTTCAAGTAAAGTGTTATAAATACATCCATAACATGTTTTAACCATAAATTCTCAAAGAAATTTCATAAAATATTTATCAAATTACATACACCATCAAGGTGTTACAAATCATCTATTTCAATGATATAATATACAAGTTTACAAAAATGTTATATTCATGAAATAAGGTTACAATGTACAAATTGGTTGTGTAAGCCATACAAAAATAGTATAAGAGATATATTCATGAAAAAGTGAACCTTTAATCCTCATCCGCCTTGACTCCACTAGTCTTCTTGCGTTGAGGCCAAGAGTGCGGTTAAGGTGCCTTTTCCACCCAACCACGAAGCACATGACTTCCCCAAGTTTCTTCCTATCTTGAAGAAATCCCTGACCTTGCACGAGGAGCTTAGCAACCTGGAACAACACAGCAAGAGGGAACTCTTGATGCAAGCATGATGCCTATATGCATTCCTATACTAAGAATAACATATTTCTTGCAAATAGGAGGTGCATAGACCTACATAACATTTAATTCTAGGCTTTTATTCCATCTATTTCAATGGTGCATTGCTTGGCCAAGAATAAACAAAATTAAATGATAGTTTTGGAAAAGGTAAAGCTATCATCTCAGTGGGTCCACCTTCGGCATCCTGTCCCAGAAGTATACTCATAAATGTATAAGTTTCACATAATTCCAATAAAATGCACATGAATCTAGCATATTTAAGGCAAACATATAATATTCCACAGTTCACTATTTCCTTGCATAGAAAATATTTCACAAATAAATAAAACATATATGCTTTTTGGTTTCACCCAAAGAAACTTCCTCATAAACATTTTAAAGTACAAGTACTTCTTTTGCAAAAATACTCAACATTTAGTTCCTAGTTTCAAAAAATAACTTGTAGGAATTTTTTAAAATAAAATACTTCCCATAAAAAATTATTTTATGGAAAAGTAAGTCTTCTATCCAAATTATAATTCAAACTCAGAATACATTCACTTTCAGGGTAAATTAAACAATCTAACATAGAAGTAATTCAACTGATAGTAAAATTAGGAGGAACTATATTTTCTATTTCAAAAATAAAATCTGGCTTGTAATCACTCTTGTAATTATTTGTTTGTACCTATATTACTGTGTTTATATATATTTATATTCAAATATATATATATATATATAGTTTTACAAATACATATACATGCAATTTATACATTCAGTAATAAGTATTACCATTAAAGTAGTTAGTTTACCTGATTGAAGGAAGATGTAACTAAATTGCTTAGTAAAAGTTGTCTAATTATTGATATATTCCTATATATATTTAGTTACTCTCTAGCTTAAAAAAACAAATAATCCAATAGAAAAATCACAATACACTGATTAATTTTTATGGAGCATAAGTATTTGTGTGTGTGTGTGTGTATATATATATATTCTCAAATTTAATAGTCTTTTATGTACTAAGGTTGGGGAAATAATTTCCAAAAACTAAATAAAATAAACTCAGGAGAATAACTCAAATTGGAAAAGAAATATCGTTCAATTATTTACAAGCAATAGAGTCAACAATCATTGTATGTATATATATATATATATATATATAAATATATATATATATGAATAATATAAATATATATATATATTATATATATATTTATATTTATATTATATAACATATATATTTATATTTATATTATATAATATATATATTTATATTTATATTATATATTTTATATGATATATATATATTTATATTATATATATATATATTTATATTATATATATATATATATATTTATATTATATATATATATATATATATATTTATATTATATATATATATATATATATTATATATATATATATATATATATATATATATATATATACATTTATATTATATATATATATATTTATATTATATATATATATATATATTTATATATTTTGGTATATTTATATTTATATTATATATATTTATATTTATATTTGCATTATATATATATATATATGAAAATGTTTATAAGTATATATATATATATATGTTATAAAAAATCACATTTCCTTTTTTCGGTGAATGATGAAAGTTTGAGTTTTTTTTTAAAAAAAGACAACAATTTTCAAAGCCATGCCTCATATATTATACAATGTAAATATAATTCAGAATGGTCATACAATTTACAGGGCTGGTCAGTAAAAGATGAACCAGACATTGATGGTGCAACTCATTTTTTGTAAGTTGTGAGTAAATCCAGGTCTCTAGACAGAGCAAGTGGCATTTGGACTAGAAAATTTATAATTGCTAACAATACTAAGTAGTAAACCTCATTTCAGGAATAGAAGATTGAACTATGAAAAAGTTAAAAATTACGATTCTAGGTTTTTACTTTCTTGCAAATTAAGATAGGTGAACATTAGCTAAGTCGTGCCTCTCTACCCAGTTAGAGACAAATAAAATTTTAAAAAAACACCATATTTGTTCACAAACTTTAAGATTGGGTTAATAATTACTTCCTACTTGGCTTCTTTAAACTGTATTGATGTTTTTAAGCATGACAACTTCATGGAGGGATTCCTTGCCCTTAAGATTTTAATTTTAAAGCCCCTATCAGCCTCCCATGAGGAAGGTGCTTCCTATGGGAGGAACCACCTCCTCCACAGGCTATGGCTTGTGGGGGAACATTGCCCCCACCAGCAGTCCTTCCTCATGGGAAAGGATGTGGGGGTGGCAGGGGAAGAAAGGCGTAAGCCTCCCTCACCATCCCTACCAGTGCACGAACACCATTTCTTAATAGCGAAGAACTGAAAATAGTCGTCTATACGGATCGGTTAAAAAGCTAAATATATAATTATATATATATGTGTGTGTGTGTGTATGTATGATGAAATTTCATATACATCTATATATATATATATCTGTGTGTGTGTGTATGATGAAATTTCATATACATGTATATATATATATGCATAATTATATATATTTAAATATATATATATATATATAGTATTACTTACATTTTTATTTATAGTTGCAAAAGTTAACTTTCAGCTGAGAAAGGAATTTTTCAACAACTAGGTTTAGATTCAAAGGTTTAGATTCATGCAGAGGAAAAGCATAAAGTAAATTTTAAATATTCTTGTATAAGGTTCTACACGGAGAATAGAAGAGTTTTAAAGAATTTGTATAAAAGTAAAAGAAGAATATAGAGTTTCCTTGCAGTGAAGAGTTTTATTTAACTTTCAGAAATACAGGTGCTATTTTAGAAATAATACTCATTACTAAAAGAGGAAATCATTCACAAATAGTCATTGTTTATTTTTGCAAAAGAAAAACATTGGGGGCAATAAAGGAAACCTAATATTTGCTTTCCAAAAGAACTTTCCTCTTCTTGTACCCTCACACTATCTTCTGGATCTCTCCATCAGTATGTGCTTTCCTCTATTTTAGAATTGATTTTTCCAATGCAATCTCCTTTTTTTCTTGGCTTCTTTTTCTCTTTTTTTTCAGCTTCCAAGAAAATATAGACTAAATCTATTCTACTGTGCAAATTTTGTTATTTCCAAAAAAGAAAGATCAAGAAAGTAAGTCATTTTTTTGTTATCCCATTTCCTTATTTTTAAATATTTTCATCCCATATTTTCTAAAACCTAATCTTGAAGTTCAACAACTAAATTCATTTTCCTAATGATTCTTTTTCATCTCCCAAATTTAACTTTTAATTTCACAACAACTATATATTTCAACATAAATAACTAAATACACACCACTTATTGTAAATAAAATATTACACTTCTAATGCAAATAAAAATTTACCAACTAATATTCATTTTTTGACAATTATTTTACTCAGCAAGGCATGTGCATTTAATTACATATAAAATTCTTTAAACTAAATTACCTTCTATTTTTTCCATCACATTTTTTTATTTCCACTTCATAAACTAAAATAAACATTCTAAAAACACACAATTATGCATTTAATTAAATTAAAACTACATGAATTTAAATGACACTACGTGCACGTGTGTGTATGTAAGAGATCCATTCCTGCGGTACCGTTCCAGGAATCTAACCACCTCTCCTTAGCCACACCTGTCGTCTTCGACAACCTGTATCTCAATACCCTTAGGTACACATCAATAAATTAGTATCTACATAAAGATATACTCAAAAACATTAAACTCATGAATTGAAATAACATTTTCCATTTTCCATCATGTTCAAAATAAATTGCATTCTAGGCATTCAACTTAAATTAAAGCAACATTTCATATTTCATTACACCAAAAATACCATAGTATTCATTATGTATTCTACCACACACATCCAATCATATGTCAAATCCACACAAAACCAAAAACAAGGAGCATCAGATTTCAAGACATGACAGCCTTCCCCACTTGAAAGAGACATTGTCTTGATGTCTTATTACAAACATCCACACAATAGAGTCTGAAGTATCAGTGTATCATAAGTCTCAATATGTAGGAAAAGAAAAAGTAAACTAGAATCTCAAATGAGGAAAAGATTTGTCAATGTCCTCAACATTCTCCCAAGTGGCATTATCCACCTAATATTGGTCCCACTAGACCCTATATTGCATTATATCTCAATTCCACAACTTAACGTTGCACTATTCCAGTATCCTGACATGCTCCACTAGCATCACTCCTAGGTCTTGTACCTGTAAGGCATGCCAATCAAGGATATGAGCTACATCTCGATGACAGGGCTTAAGCACTGAGACATGAAAGATATTGTGGATCTGGGATAGAGCTAGTGGTAGAGCAAGTCTGTAAGCAACTGGATTAACAACCTCCAAGACATCAAAGGGCCCAACAAACCTAGGGGCTAGCTTTGAGTTCTTGTCGAAAGAGATTGAACTCTTTTGCGACCGAACTCTCAAAAAGACCTTGTCTCCCACAGAAAACTATCTGAAAGTCTTGTTCTTATCTACAAGACTCTTTTGTCGATCTGAAGCTTGCTTTAGCTTTTCTTTGATGAGCTACATCTGATCTTCCATCTCTCTTAACATTTTAGGTTCAATCACAATCCGGTCTTCCACTCTATTCCAACTGATGGGTGTCTGGAATTTATGACCATATAAAGCCTCAAAAGGTGTCATACCCAAGGAGGCGTGATAGGAGTTGTTGTAAGCAAAATCCACTAAAGGAAAATACTCCTCCCACTTATGTTGCTTCTCCATACAATACATTCAAAGGAGATCCTCCACAACCTGATTCACCCTCTCTGACTAACCATCGGTCTGAGGATGATATGCAGAACTGAAATTCAATTCGGTTCCTAGGGAAGAGTTTAGTGTAGTCCAAAATTTGGAAGTCATACAAGTGTCACAATTAGAAATGATCATCTCAGGCACTCCGTGCAGTCGAAAAATCTCCTGCACAAATTTTCTTGCCAAAACCAACAAACCATCCTTGAGATTTCTAGGGATGAAATGAGCCACTTTTGTCAACTTATCCACCACAACTAAGATGGTATCATCTTTGTTCTTAGACATTAGCAACCCCTGGATAAAGTCCATAGTTATCACCTGCCACTTATATTTTGGCACCCTATGTGGGTATAAAAGTCTTGCCGGATGTACATGCTTAGCCTTGACTCACTAGCACTCTAAGCATCGGGCTACATATGTAGTTACATCTCTCTTGAGTCCTCACCAAAAGTATATTGGCCTAAGTCCTTCCATCATTTTAGTCACACCAGGGTGCCCTGAATATGGTGCATTATGGAATTCCTCTAACACAAACTCTCTCAATCCTTTAGAATTAGGAATATACATACGACCTTGGAACCTCAAGACTCCATTAGACTCAAACACATAACCCAAAAATCTGTAATCCGAAGGATCCTGCTCGGGGGCTTGTTTAACCCTTTCAAAATGCTCATCCCCTGGTAAGGCCTGAATCACCTATTGCCTGAAATTGGATTTTATTATAACCATGGCCTCAAGATGTCTTCTCCTACTCAAATCATTTGCTACCCTATTTTCCTTTCCCTTAATATACTCGATGCCAAAGTCATACTCACTCAGAAATTCCAACCATCGTCTCTGGCGAGCATTTAGGTTGGGTTGAGTAAAGATATACTGCAATCCGGCATGATATATTTTTAACTCAAAGGTATTTCCTAGGAAGTAGTGCCTCCACATATGAAGAGCATGTATGATGGCCACTAACTCTAAATCATGTGGTGCATAGTTTAGTTCATGTTGTTTCAACTTTCTAGACTCATATGCCACCACTTGTCCTTGCATGAGGACTACTCCTTCACCATCCCCTGATGCATCTATAATCACTGTGAAATGTCCATTCGGATCAGGCACAACCAGAATAGGTGCAAAAGTGAGTTTCTCTTTGAGCAACTGAAAGGATTTTTCACATTTGTCACTCCACTCAAATTTCTTTCCCTTTCTCTGGAGTGTGGTAATGGGTGTTGCAATTGATGAGAACCCTTGGACAAACCTCCTGTAGTAACCAAAAAGCCCCATGAAGCTACGGACTTCAAAAACATTCTGCAATGTTGGCCACTCCAATATTGCCTTGATTTTATCTGGGTCCACAGCTATCCCATCTGTTGAAATAATGTGCCCCAGATAGTGCACCTCAAACTGATAAAAGGTACATTTGGACATTTTTCCATATAACTTATGATCTCTCAGTCTCTACAACACAATCCTCAAGTGCCTGTCATGCTCTTCCTCTAACTTAGAATATATTAAGATATCATGAAGGAAGATTAAGACAAAATTATCCAGGCAATCCCAAAATACGTTCATCAAATTCATGAAGGTTGTTGGGGCATTGGTTAGCCCAAATGGTAACACTGTAAATTCGTAGTGCATGTATCTTGTTATGAAAGCAATCTTGTGAATATCTTCATCTTTTATTCTCAACTGATGGTATCCTGATCTCAAATCAATTTTCAAGAATATCTTGGCATCTTTTAACTAATCAAACAAATCATCAATATGAGGGAGCATGTATTTGTTCTTGATAGTAACTTCGTTGAGGATCCTATAATGAATTCATAACCTCAAGGTCCCATCCTTCTTTTTCACAAATATAACAAGGGCTCCCCAAGGGGACACACTGGGTTTAATGAAACCCTGTTTCAATAATTCCTCCAATTGGGCCTTCAGTTCATATAACTCTGTGGTTTTCATCATGTATGGTGCTTTAGACTAAGGTTTCGCTCCTGGTAGAAATTCTATAGAAAATTCAAATACACGCTTAGGTGGTAGCTCAGTCAACTCATCAAGAAAAACATCCTAAATTTCTTTTAGAATGGGATGATCATTGACTGATGACTCTGTCTCCTCAAGATCCCTGACTTTTATTGCATAAATAGTGCATCCCTTTTGGCTTGCCTTCTTTAACTGCATGGAAAAGACCTACCTAAGCTCTAAAGGCCTTTTTTCACCACAAATTTCAACACAATTCCCCTGATCATCAAGACACTTTACTATTTTCTCTTCACAATCAACAAGGGCCTTATGTTCGGTAAGCTAATTTATCCCTAAAATGACATCATAAGACCCCAAAGGTGCTACATATAAATTGACTTGTGTTTTGAAACTAGGGACCTCAAGTTCACTACAAAATAGGCATTGCTCTACCTTCCTCTCTACCTAGTTCCCATACTGAACTTTCCATGAATTTTCCATATAGCCTAGCTTAACAGATAATTTAGATACAACATGAGGATCCACAAAACTATCAGTGGCACCAGTATCAATCAAAATAGAAATAGGGCATCCAAAAAATTTACCCGATAGCTGGATAGGTGTAGCCTAATAATCGACTTGGCGGTTATCAACTGTTGCATAAATATGATGTTGATTCATGTTATTCTACCTATTCACCCTCTAAGGGCACACACTGGTGTAATGCTCACTACCACAAGTATAAAAACCTCCACGGGGTTCCTTCGGCCTATCAAAGAAATATCTCCTGTTATTTTTGTTTTTATTATAATTAGCCTTCTTATTGCTACCCTAATTCCCATCATTTTGATCCTGAGAATTATTGCCCCTTTTTATATTTTTGATCAACCTGCTATTATTTCCCTGATTACCCTGATTACTCTAATTATCTGATTACTATTACCCTGGCAGTTTACTTGTGGTTTCTTTTTGCCATATTTAGCATCTTTTATTTTCCTGTAGTTTGCAACCTACTACATTTTATGTTCCTAGTTAAGTGCCAATTCAAAGGCCTCATCCATGGTGGCAGGATTATGCATGTCCACCTCATTTCCAATTTGAGGCCTAAGCCCTAGAATGAATTTTTGAATTTGGAACCTCTCATCATGCTGGTACTAGGGTACATACTTAAGCAAGTGAGAGAATTTCTCCCAATATTGTGTCTCTGTCATTCCTCCTTGAATGAGAATCTAGAATTCTGTCATCTTTTTGTCAAAATATGACTGTGGAAGCCACATCTTTCTAAAAATCTGCAAGAATTGATCCCAAGTTACCTTTCCATGCAAAAAAAAATTATCAGCTCTTTCATTCTCCCACCAAGTGGCAGCTTCATTGGTGAGCTGGTATGACCCCCATTCATCCTTAGTTTCATCAGAAAAGTTTTGCATGGAAAAATACCTCTCCATTTCAATGATACAAGTTTATGCTCCATCCCCAAAATATTTTCCATCAAACTTTGGTGGCACGACCTTCTTGAGGTCCTTACCCAATTCTTCAACTACCTTCCCTAGCTTACTTTGATTTTTTCCAGTCTCAAGGTTTTCTCCATTTGGTTCATTCCTATTATTTTCACTTTCACCAAGATTCAACCTTGATGGCCCAGTTTGTCTTCCTTGTTCTAGGTTATCAATCCTGGCCTCTTATCTACTCAATATGGCCAAAATTTGATCCAACTTATCATTGGGATCACCACAGTATCCTCCTCCCATTTATATTATCTAACATGCATTAGGAGTTACCTTGGAAAAACATAGCATCAAGCATAATTAGGCATAGGTCTTAGAGTTGAACCTTGTTGCTCTGATACCAAAATGTAAAGATCGAAAGATTTCAAAATTCCTTACAAAGTACTTTCATGAATTACACATGTTTCAAGTAAAGTGTAATAAATACATCCATAACATGTTTTAACCATAAATGCTCAAAGAAATTTCATAAAATATTTATCAATTTACATACACCATCAAGGTGTTACAAATCATCTATTTCAATGATATAATATACAAGTTTACAAAAATGTTATATTCATGAAATAAGGTTACAATGTACAAATTGATTGTGTAAGCCATACAGAAATAGTATAAGAGATATATTCATGACAAAGTGAACCTTTGATCCTCATCTTCCTTGACTCCACTAGTCTTCTTGCACTGAGGCCAAGAGTGTGGTTAAGGTGTCTTTTCCACCCAACCACGAAGCACATGACTTCCCCGAGTTTCTTCCTATCTTGAAGAAATCCTTGACCCTGCACAAGGAGCCTAGCAACCTAGAACAACATAGCAGGAGGGAACTCTCAATGCAAGCTTGATGCCTAGATGCATTCCTATACTAAGAATAACATATTTCTTGCAAATAGGAGGTGACAGAGACCTACATAATATTTAATTCTAGGCTTTTATTCTATCTATTTCAATGGTACATTGCTTGGCCAAGCATAAACAAAATTAAATGATAGTTTTAGAAAAGGTAAAACTATCGTCTTTGTGGGTCCACCTTCGACATCATGTTAAATGTATAAGTTTCGCATAATTCCCATAAAATGCACATGAATCTAGCATATTTAAGGCAAACATATAATATTCCATAGTTCACTATTTCCTTGCATAGAAAATATTTCACAAATAAATAAAACATATATGGTTTTTGATTTTACCCAAAGAAACTTCCTCATAAACATTTTAAAGTACAAGTACTTCTTTTGCAAAAATACTCAACATTTAGTTCCTAGTTTGAAAAAAATAACTTGTAGGAATTTTTAAAAATAAAATACTTCCCATAGAAAATAATTACATTTTGATAGAAAATATTTTCCGGCAAAGTAAGTCTTCTATCCAAATTATAATTCAAACTCGGAATACATTCGCTTTCAAGGTAAATTAAGCAATCTAACATAGAAGTAATTCAACTGATAGTAAAATTAAGAGAAATTGTATTTTCTATTTGAAAAATAAAAACCGGTTTGTAATCACTCTTGTAATTATTTGTTTGTACCTATATTACTATGTTTATATATATTTATATTTGAATATATATATATATATATATATATATATATATATATATATATATATTGATAGTTTTACAGATACATATACATGCAATTTATACATTCAATAATAAGTATTACCATTAAAGTAGTTAGTTTACCCGATTGAAGGAAGATGTAACTAAATTGCTCAGTAAAAGGTGTATAATTGTTGATATATGCCTATATATATTTAGTTACTCTCTATCTAAAAAAAAAATCCAACAGAAAAATTACAATGCACTGATTAATTTTTATGGAGTAGAAGTATTTGTATATATATATCTATTTATTCTTAGATTTAATAGTCTTCTCTGTACTAAAGTTGGGGAAATAATTTCCAGAAACTAAATAAAATAAACTCACGAGAATAACTCAGATTGGAAAAGAAATATCATTCAGTTATTTAAAAGCAATAGAGTTAGCAATTATTGTATGTATATAAATATATATATATATATATATATATATACATATATATGCAAATGTGTATATATATATATATATATAAAAATGTTATTAAAATCACATTTCCTTTTTCCAGTGAATGATAAAAGTTTGAGTTTTTTTTTTTTTAAACAGACAACAATTTTTAAAGCCATGCCTCAAATATTATACACTGTAAATATAATTTAGAATGGTCATACAATTTGCAGGGCTGGTCAGTAAAAGATGAACCAGACATTGATGATGCAACTTATTTTTTGTAAGTTGTGAGTAAAGCCAGGTCTCTAGACAGAGCAAGTGGCATTTGGACTGGAAAATTTGTAACTGCTAGCAATACTAAGTAGTAAACCTCATTTTAGGAATAGAAGATTCAACTATGAAAAAGTTAAAAATTATGATTCTAGGTTTTTACTTCTTGCAACTTAAAATAGTTGAGCATTAGCTAAGTTGTGCCTCTCTACCCAGTTAGAGACAAATAAAATTAAGAAAAAACCACCATATGTGTTCACAAACTTTAAGATTGGGTTAATGATTACTTCCTACTTGGCTACTTTAAACTGTATTGACGTTTTTAAGCATGAAAACTTCATGGAGGGATTCCTTGCCCTTAAGATTTTAATTTAAAAGCCCCTATTGGCCTTCAATGAGGAAGGCACTGTTTGTGGGAGACAGTGCCTCCTCCACATACTACAACCTATGGGGGAACGCTGCCCCCACTGACAGTCCTTCCTCATGAGAAAGGATGTGGGGGTGGCGAGGGAAGGAAGGTGTAAGCCTCCCTCACCATCCCTACCAATGCACGAATACCATTTCTTAATAGCGAAGAAACAAAAATGGTCATCTATACGGCTCGGTTAAAATGATAAATATATAATCTTTTATATATGTCTGTGTGTGTATGATGAAATTTCATATATATATACATAATTATATATATTTAAATATATATTTAGTATTACTTACATTTTTATTTACGGTTGCAAAAGTTAACTTTCAACTGAGAAAGGAATTTTTCAACAACTAGGTTCAGATTCACAGGTTTAGATTCATGCAGGGGAAAAGCATAAAGTAAATTTAACTATTCTTGTATAACGTTCTACACAGAGAATAGAAGAGTTTTAAAGAATTTGTATAAGAGTAAAAGAAGAATATAGAATTTCCTTGCAGTGAAGAATTTTATTTAACTTTCAGAAATACAGGTGCTATTTTAGAAATAATACTCATTACTAAAAGAGAAAATCATTCACAAACAGTCATTGTTTATTTTTGTAAAAGAAAAACATTGGGGGCAATAAAAGAAACCTGGTATTCGCTTTCCAAAAGAAATTTCCTCTTCTTGTACCCTCTCCCTATCTTCTAGAGCTCTCCTTCACTATGTGCTTTCCTCTATTTTATAATTGATTTTTCTAGTGCAATCACCTTCTTTTTTCTTGGCTTCTTTTTCTCTTTTTTCTCAGCTTCCAAAAAAATACAAACTAAATCTATTCTACTGTGCAAATTTTGTTATTTCCAGAAAATAAAGATCAAGAAAGTATGTTGTGTTTTTGTTATCCCATTTCCTTCTTTTTAAAGATTTGAACATCTTATATTTTCTAAAACCTAATCTTGAAGTTCAACAACTAAATTCATTTTCCCGATGATTCTTTTTCATCTCCCAAATTTAACTTTTAATTTCACAACTATATATTTCAAACTAAATAAGTAAATAAACACCACTTATTGTAAATAAAATATTACACTTCTAATGCAAATAACAATTTACCAACTAATATTCACTTTTTGACAATTATTTTACTCAGCAAAGCATGTGCATTTAATTACATATAAAATTCTTTAAACTAAATTACCTTCTATTGTTTTCATCACATTTTTTATTTCCACTTCATAAACTAAAATAAACATTCTGAAAACACACAATTATGCATTTAATTAAATTAAAACTACATGCATTTAAATGACACTATGTGCATGTGTGTGTATGTGAGAGATCCATTCCTGCAGTACCCTTCCAGGAAGCTAACCACCTCTCCTTAGCCACACCCTTGGTCTTCGAAAACCTACATCTCAATACCCTCAGGTACACATCAATAAATTATTATCCACATAAAGATATACTCAAAAACATTAAACTCATGAATTGAAATAACATTTTCCATTTTCCATCATGTTCAAAATAAAATGCATTCTAGGCATTCAACTTAAATTAAAGTAATATTTCATATTTGATCACACCAAAAATACCATAGTATTCATTATGTATTCTACAACACACATCCAATCATCTGTCAAATCCACACAAAACCAAAAATAAGGAGCATCAGAGTTCAAGAGGTGACTCTTTGATGTTAATCAATTGAAAGGAGCTCCTAAAAGAACTAAAAATGATCCACCAAACATAGATCCCATGGTTGCATTAACTCATCAAATAAAAAATCTCCAACAGCAGATTCAAGACATGCAAAGAGGAACCACAAAAAGATATCTATTACAAGACATTTTCCCATATCCTTTTGATAAAACTATCAACATGATTCCTTTTCCGAAGCATTGTGAATTTCCAAAGTATGATATGTGCAATGGTAAAACTGATCCTATAGATCATGTAAGGGAATTTCGAACCATGAGCTTAGAATTTGCACACAAAGAAACCTATTTGATGAGATTGTTCTCATGAAGCTTAGGTGGCCAATGTATGGAATGGTTCTCCAAACTTTCACCAAGTATTAAGACCTTTGAAGAGCTAGTCAATAAGTTCATCACCCAATACTCCTACAACATCCAACATGAGATAACCATGAAATACCTTTGCAATACAAAACAGAAAAAGGGTGAATCATTCCTTATATTTTTACAAAGACGGAGAAGATTGTTTGCAAGATATGCTCGTCCCATACCCGAAAAGGAAAAGATGGAAACCTTTATTGATAATCTAAATGATGAGATGAGCTATAGACTTGAATTGAAATGTCCACCTACCTTTGAGAAAATGAATGAAAATGGAATCAAAATCAAAAAAGCTTTAGTCAAGAGAGGAGTCTTGAAAATTTACAATGAGGGAAACAACTCAGCAAACTCCTTCAATCATTATAACAGCAATGATAAACCAAAATTTTGGCAAAGAAACAAGAATGTTGGTAACAATGATGTTGCAGCTGATACACAAAATGCAAAACTAGTCTTTAACTTGATAGCTACATCCTCCAAGACCAATCAAAATAGCAATCCAAAAAATACTGAATCTAAATCACCACCATATCAAACATCATCAAATCGAAGAAGGTTTACACCTTTGGGATAGTCACTCAAATCAACATTAAAATAACTTCTTGTAGCTAAGGTTATAACATTACCAGAGGCACGAGATTGGGAAACAAGAGTTAACCCTTCATGGTGGAATGATGCACATTATTGTGATTTTCACAAAAACAAGGATCATAAAACAAATGACTGCATGCAACTAAAACATTTGGTACAAGATTTGATTGATAGAAAATAAACATTTGTAGAAGGACCCCAAACAAATGTTGCTCATGGCTCACATTCAAGAATCCTTTACCAAACTACGAAAAAGGGGAATCATCTTCATCAAACACCAAAGGAAAAAATGTGAACTATATTTATGATTCTACCATTCTTCATATTGAGGTAGTTGATGATCAAACCCATGACAAGCAAGACTTTATTGCAGCTGATAATCCAATTAATGACATCACAATTGAGCCTAGATAAGACATTGTTATGGCTGATAATCAAAATGATGGCATTGTTGCAACAGAAAATCAACTCAATGGCACCCACATCAACATCAAATCAAATCAAAATAATGACATCGTACCAATAAATCTGATCACAAATTTTGTTGTAACTGATAATTAGATTAATGTCATTAAAATCAAAGAAAAACAAGATTATCAACTAGTAAACGCAACCACAAGAGGGCAGGAAAAAGTAATATTGAAAGGAGTTGCATCTAAGACACCTGCTACCCCTGCAACTCAATACAACATAGTTGATCAATTGCAGAAAATCCCAGCTCAAATATCAATATTGGAACTCCTCAAAATTTCACCAGCTCACAAATAAATTCTAGAACAAGCTCTAGTAGCCACCACAGTACCAAATAATCTAGAAGTCTGTCAATTCCAAGCTATTGTGGGACACTTGACCGCACCTCATTTCCTATCATTTTCTAAAAACAATGATGTATCACTCACTCATCCACACAATGTTTCCCTCCATATTGAGGTTTTAATTCACAAACACTAGGTCAAACGTGTTCTAATTGATGGTGGAGTTGGCCTAAATATCTATACTTTAAAACTTATCCATGCACTTGGATATTCAGAAAATACAATTGATGCTAGAAGAAAAATCACTATAAAAGCCTATGATGATGAAGAGAGATCTTCCCAAGGATTGATAGTGTTACCAATTCAATTGGGACTAGTGGTAAAATATATAATCTTCCAAGTGTTAGACAAGGATTTTACATACAATATACTCTTGGGATGTCCTTAGATCCATGAAATGCAAGAAGTGTCGACAACATATCATCAATGCTTGAAATTTCCTTTCAATGGACAAGAGATTACTATTTCTACTAATTCCAACAATCCTCAATACTGCAACACTCTTAAATCAGTTCAAGATACTTTTGTACCACATAATAGGGAATCCATCACTCCTAGTTCATCAAACAAGGGAGGTCAAATTATTTCTTTGTCAAATCAGCTTGAGGAAAAGGTTCAGTCAAAAGACAAAGGTATCAGCGATTCCACATCCTCAAAAAATGAAAGACAACTAAATTCTTATCAAAACAGTTTGAAGGGATCCAATTGAAAGAAAAAGGCATGGGGGAATATTCTATTTAGCAATCATTATGCCTTTCACAGTTTCTACCTTCTCCTAAATCCTATGGGCAACCATCCACATCAAAACAACAACCCTCACAACCAACCACGCTCTTTGATGGTAAGTTTGTAAAAGTAGGCACTTTAGTGAATGAATCTGAAGACGAATGTTTTAAACTGGTTGTACAAAGATGAAGAAGCATCACAAGAATCAACTTCAAATGTACTAACAAAGCCATATGGAAAAGGATTTTCTATTTTAGAAAAGATGGGATATGAGGGAAAAGGTCCTATCAGCAAAAGAAAAGAAGGTATCATAGAACCAATATAGCCTACCATAACTAATGCAAAGGACAAAATAGGTCTAGGATACAGAGAAGAGTCAAAAGAAGAAACCAGGTAGCAGATTGTTGATCGAATCCTACAATTGCAAGATAGTTCTCAAATGGATTCCAATGAGTATGAATGGGACTCGCTCTCTAAAGAATCTTTTCATGAAAAAGAAATTGATGTGATACAAAGGTATGCACCAACACATATGGAGGGAAAAATTTCAAGGTCTAGACCACTTAAATTTGGATCACAAAATATTGATGACTCTAGCAAAGATGATCAGACTTTGAGCAAGATAGATCCTTTGGAAGAGAGCAACATCATAGACCTTGATATTTCTATCGAACACTTTGACAACGTTTCCATCATGACACTCGCCCCTTTTCACCTTAACCAATCTAATGATTCCTTTCCATTGGTACACCCTGAACTAATTGACTAGGACCAAACTGAGTTGCTTGACATCCCTATTTTTCCAAATGATAATGCCATTGTGAACTTCCTTTGCTCTGATAATCCTGAAACATGTTCCACCAACAAATCTCATAACAAAGCTTCAGACAAGGGGAGTGCCAAATCTCTCAGCTGCAAAATGAATATCAAAAATCTATCTAATGGTGAAAACCATTTAATGGCAATATTAGATCAGGAAAAAGTAAAAATAAAGAGCGTATCTGATGATGAAAACCTCTCTAAGGCACCAAAAGATGGGAGATTTGACAATCTTCCCAAGCACTATCATGAAAGATCATCAATATTAATTGAGCCTACAGAATCCATCAATATTGGTACAGTTGAAACAGTGAAGACCCTACATCTAGCAGCATCCATGACAGAGAAAGAAAAACCAAGCTTCACTAAATTATTTGAAGAGAGACAAGTCAAATTTTCTTGATCCTACGCTGACATGCCAAGCATAGACCCAGATATTATCATGCATCATTCATTTATCACTACCACCTGGAGTGAAGCCAGTGAAGCAAAAACTGAGAAAAATGCATCTGCACATTGCCCTATTGGTGAAAGATGAATTGAAGAAACTATTGGATGCAATATTTATCCATCCAATTGATTATGTTGAATGGATCTCAAACATTGTACCAGTTTCAAAACTAGATAACAGCATCAGGATATGTATAGATTTCAGAGATCTTAACAGGGCTTGTCTGAAAGATGACATTCCTTTTCCTAACATTGGCATTATCATAGATTTAACGGAAGGTCATGCAATGCTATCACTTATGGATGGATTTTTAGGTTATAATCAGATAAAAATAGGACTAGAAGATCAAGAGAAAACTACTTTCACATGCACATAGGGTACATTCTGTTGGAACATCATGCCTTTTGGGTTGAAGAATGTTGGGGCTACTTATCAACGTGTGATGACCATTATCTTTCATGACATGATGTACACCTTTATGGAGGACTGTTTGGATGACTGATTAGCCAAATCATACACTAGGGAAGGACATCTAGAAATCCTAGATAAATTCTTTACCAGATTGGAGAAATTCAATGTGTGGTTAAATCCCAAGAAATGTGTATTTGGCGTGACATCAGCTAAACTTTTAGGATATATAGTATCAGCTAAAGGCATTGAGGTGGATCCTACAAAATTCAAAGCCATCATGGAGATGCTTCCTCCCAAAAATATCAGCCAACTCAAATCTTTAGAGGGACGATTTCAATCTATCAGAAGGTTCATCACACAACTAGCAAATAAAACTCATCCTTTCAATCACTTACTACACAAGAATGTTTCTTTCAAATGGGATGAAAAATGTGAAGCAGCTTTTAATCAACTAAAATAGTATTTGATGTCACCACTTATACTAGTACTACCAACTGAAAGAAAACCACTATTACTCTACATAGCAACAATAGAGGTATCTTTGGGCGCTCTACTGGCATAGGAAGATTCTATAGGAAAAGAGAGGGCTATTTATTACATCAGCAAAACCTTGAATGGCTATGAAATCAACTACACATTTATTGAAAAAGCTTTTTTGGTGGTAGTATTTGCTACTCAACAACTAAGACACTACATGTTAACCCATACCACTAAACTCATAGCAAAAATTGATCTAGTGAAGTATCTACTCAACAAAGTTTCCTTCACAGGAAGACTAGCCAAGTGGGTAATAATATTAATTGAGTTTGACATTCAGTATGTGGAGAGGAAAGCAATCAAGGGCCAAGCGATAGTGAACTAGCAAGTAGAAGCACCATTACAAGATGATCATCCCATGAACATTGAGTTTCCAGATGCAGATGTCCTTACAGTTTCAACACAAAAGTGGATGTTATATTTTGATGGATCTTACACACAACATGGATCAAGTGCAAGAATCCTATTTGTCACACCTCAAGGACACACCATTCCAAAGTCCTATAGGTTAATGTTTCCTTATACTAACAACACAACTAAGTATGAAGCATCGATCATTGGTATCAAGACAATCGTAGAGTGGAAAATCACTGAGTTACAAGTTTATGGAGATTCTCAACTAGTCATAAATCAAGTGAATGATGATTATCAAACAAAAGATGATAAATTTATGTCATACAAAAGAATGGTGGATGATTTCAAGAAGTACTTTGTGGAGATCAAATTTGAGCATATTCCAAGAGGGGATAACAAATTTGTTGATGCTATGGCCACCATTGCTTCTCTCTTACAAATACCTAAAAAATGAAGCCATTATGAGTTCATGGTAGAACAACTGTTTAACCATGCCTATGATAACCTTGAATCCCAAGTCATATACCATCTAGTCAAGGTTGAAGCTTCTATCTATGGGAAGATCTACACCTATCTGAAAGACAACATCCTACCATCAAATCTATCCTGAAACCATAAACATAACTTTATTCAACAAGTAGCTCGACATACCCTGATAGCTGATGTACTTTATTAACAAGGTCTGGATGGTACTCTCCTTCGGTGTCTTGAACATAACAAAGTTGAAACCACTTTATGTGAGGTTCATGAAGGTATTTATGGAACTTATTCAAGTGGAAAAATTCTCGTTAACAAACTCCTACATTTGGGGTAGTACTGGTCAAATATGGAGAAGGTGCCTTTTCAATTTGTCAAGAAATGCTAGAAATGTCAAATTCATGGCAACCTCATACATGCACCAGCAGAGGAGTTGCAACTGTTTGCATCAACATGGCCTTTTTGTCAGTGGGGACTGGATCTTGTAGTTAAAATTCATCCACCTTCGTCAAATGGGAACAAGTTCATCATCACAGCCATAGAGTACTTTACAAAGTGGAATGAAGTTGTTCCCCTAACCATAATCATGGGAAAAAAAATCCTCTTTTATCCTACATTACATCATCTGTCGGTACGACATTCCTCAGTCCATTGTCACTGACAATGGTAGACCTTTCAAGAATCAGGACATCCAAGAACTTTGTGAAAGGTTTCATTTCCAGCATCAATTTTCTACACTGTACTACCCTTAGGGAAATGGCCAAGCAGAGGCCTCAAACAAAACCATTTTGAAAATATTAAAAAAAACTATCAACGATGATGGACGTGACTGGCATATTCAACTGAACCCCGCTTTGTGGGCTTACTAAACCAATATTCGCACCCCAACAGGAGCCACACCATACGCTCTTGTATATGGATAAAAGGCCATTTTACTTAGTGAGGTTGAGCTACCATCACTTTGTGTGTCACTAAAGGGGATCATTTCAGATGAAGATTATCAGGTGTCTAGGCTATAGGAGTTAGAACTGTTGGATGAATGTCGTTAGCAAGATATGGATCATTTGAAAGCCTATCAACAAAGGATGTCTAGGAGTTATAATCACTGAGTAAAACCAAGAGCATTTCAGGTTGGTGACTTGGTCTTGAAAGAGAAACCATGAAATCAATAGGATCAAGAGAAGGGGAAATTTGAACCAAACTAGCTCTAGGTCCCTTTGTCATCGTATTAGTCTACGGATCTGAAGCCTATCAACTATCTACACCTGAAGGGGATTTTTTTGGTGAGCCTATCAACATTTTACATCTCAAGAAGTTCTATACCTAATTCATCCAATGCATGTTAAAAGTCCTGAAAAAATACAAAAAAATCAGAAAATGTCCTAAAAATATGGTCACCCTAATAAAAACCTAGCAAACAAGCGTCTTGGTGACAACAAAAAAATCAAAAAAATACAGAAAAAAAAAAAATCCAAAAAAGCAAAGAGAAATATAAAAAATCTAAAAATATAAAAAAGTGCAATAAAAACAAGTAGTGAAAACCTGGAAACAAGCGTTATTTGTGATAGATTAGCTTTTCCATCTATTTGAGCATGTGTTGGCCATTCACTTTTTTCATCATTCTACCTATCATCATGAAACCTCATGTACATATCCTGGCATGGTGATCGTGTCTCACCCTAGACTGGGGGAAAAATTCTGAACTCATTGGGGGCAATAAACTTTGAGCTTAAACCAACAGAAAAATAGCAGTACGACGATGTAGCAAACACAAATATCACAATGAAACACTCAGCATTGAACATACATCAATCATCAAACGTTTCAAAAATAAACATCCAAATCAGATAGCTAAAATCAATCAATCAAAACAAATATAAATGGATGATGTTCTTTTTGAATCATGGCTTTATCATGTTAGCATGAATATTCAACTATTGTACTTTGATTTTTGTTATCATTTATCCAGAGCAACTCGATGATGTCTTGAACTAGAGGACCAAGGAAGGAGAATGATTTTTCTTTGTTTGTTATCTATGAGTTAATCATTACTACTGTGCAAATTGTCACAGGACATGCTCTACAAAGTATCATTGATGACATTCCAAATTTGCATAGGAAAATGATTAACTCTTGTCTGTTTACGTGAGAAATGCTCAGATCATCTCGGTTTAATTATACCTAGATGCTTGTGTTAACTTGCAATATCAAAAATCATGAAAGTAGTACTCAGGTCATCATGGTCTAATTATACCATCGATGTTTGTACTCACTTTCAACAATTCAAAAGTCTCAATGATGATAAAAGCACAACAAATCAACTGATAAAGTGACAACTTTGCATATTTAGATTTGCATGGTTAAGTTAGATTGCATCCATATTAGTTTTGCATCTGTATTTATGGATTTTCCAAGGCTGGCAAGATTTTAAAGTGATGTTATCTCTATCATTAAAAGATTGAGTATACTTGACATTAACAAAAACATATCATTCTCATGTAGTTTCATAATCATTTGCATATCATACATACATTAGAAAGCATTATTACATCATACATTCATTCATGCATTACATCACATATATTTGCATCAGGAAAATACAAAAATAAATTGCATCACATATCATTTGCATAATCGCATTCATCTCAAATAACATAAAAACATCATCCATAAAGCATTTAGAATCATAATCTATGCATTATCATATCATCTTTGCATCCATACATCAACCATAGTATCATCATATTAAAAAATCACATAACACATAACATAGAAATAAAATGCATCCATCATAAGCATCTATCATAGGATAATATAGATAATGTAAAACCCCGTCCCGCAACCTAGAGGACGATGCAACATTGCAGAAGCACAACTATTTTTTTTTTCTTAAAAGATAAAACAAGATGAGTAAATTATCCTACTCTAGCCACATACATCCTCTAGGCTATGCAACGCGTCTACATGTGAACACCATTACTTATAAAATTTAAACCAACCATAGCATATGAATATAAAACTCAAGATACAACATACAACAAAGCATTAAACCAAATTACAAGATAAATCTGTGTAATGCCCACCACGAAACCCTAGAGAATGTCACACATAACGGAAGCAAACAATTTTTAAAAAAAAAAATTGTAATTAAACAAGTAAAGTGAACTACACTAACACATACATTCTCTAAGGTACATGACGATGCTTACTTACAAACCCCATTACTAACAAAAGTTACTAAACATAACATAAGATTATTACTCATGAATTAAAGATCATACATCTACTAACATTAAAATGCATCACATAAAATATAAAGTACAAAATGATCCATTCATACATTGCATCCATTCAATATTACAATTATAGCTCTCATTTCCAAATGAGATAGTTTATACAAAAATGTTACAATTACAAATTATAAAGATTCTTCTCGAATACAATTGAGGAGTGATACAATTACAAATTACAAAGTATCCAACAGATACAAGTGAGAACATGATAGAATTACAAATTCACTGGTACACACAAGTTTTCCAATCATGAAGTACTCATCATCACGTACAAGAAATGGGGACCCAACAGTGTAAGGTGCACGTTCCACCCAACCATGTGGTACCCGAAGGACCAACCCCCGTGCTAGGAGATAGTAAAAGAGCTTCCTAGGCAAAACCTACAACCTCTAGACATAGACAAAAACAATATTAAACTACACAAGTATGAACTTACAAAATGGTTACAATGCTTCCAGATAACAATTATCAACTACACAATACAACCAACTGACTCACGGTTGTCATAGGAGGAGTGTCATCACAGAGTTGCATGGGTTACCCTGGCGTATCTTCCTAGGCTTCGTCCCCCATCTTGGGTTACCCTGGTGACCTCTTATGATACATGGCCCCAACATGCAATCCAATGTGGAATCGACTATCTTTCCAAAAAACAAGATATCGATCATGCTATTCCAGGCCTTCTCATCTCATCCCAAGTCTTTCCTAGTCCTTAAGTCCATGAGCGAGGCATTAAATAAGTTAAGTGTTTAAACTACCATTTTTTCCTAACATATTTAATTAAGTTATCACTTATTAAACCCTAAGTGAGTTACCCTGGCACCCCTTTGGGTGTCGGACCCCCACAAAGAGCCACTCTCCTACTGACAACACGATTCAAAACCACAATACCATGGGTAGACTAGAAGCACAAAAATGATAACAAATATCAACCTTAAGACATAAGGTCACACAACCCGTTTGTAGTAACCGGGTATCCATACCATATCACATTTCCCGTTCGTAATAACTAAAAGTTCAACTGACTATAACCACGTGCACTACCCAAGTTATTCAAAAGACAAACCAACTTAAGTTACAATCCCCCTCTCAAAGAAACATATCTGGAAGTCTTACATAAACAAATAACTCAGTTGCCCAAGAACGAGAATAAGAGAGAACAAAACTTAAAAAGACCAATTTTCAAGCAACATAATAATCTAACCTTAGGATTTCCTAAATCCAAATAATTCACCAATACATCGTTTGCAAATACCCAAGGTAAAATACCACAACATACATAATAGAAGAAACACAATTTAAAAGCAAATTATGCAAATAAAATATCTAATATTCAGATTTCCCAAATCCGATATAAACAGTAATACTTTGCTCAATTATTTCTAGATCGAGACAAATTTTATTCATAGAATAAGAACAAATCATAACCAATTGCTTAACTCTATAATTCCTCAATACATCACATGAACATAACTAATCTTATCATAAATTTATTTGCGACCAATAAGAAATATAAATAAAAATCGCTTTCTTAAAGTGCATTTGACAAACAATAGTAAATTAAAAAAAAAAACTAATAGCTTACTTCGGTTTCCCAATAATATTTAAATATAAAAACCCCATTTCCCCATTGAAATCATTTCATTATAAAATAAATATTTTCATCTACTATAATAAAATAATCTTAAAATAATTATATTTAAATATAATTTTATGTTTAAACATTTAAATATTATTTAAAGATATAATTATAAAATCATTTAAATTCCAAATCATTAAATAAAACCCAATTATTTGTCAATTAAAAATGCAAATAAACATACATATATATATATATAATATACATATTATATATTAAAAATAATATATAAAATATATATACATGTATTTATAAAATTATAAATATATATATATATAACTATATATAGAATATATATTATAAATAATATATATATATAATATATATTACTAATATATATATATATATATATTTATATTTTATATTATATAAAAAATATATATTTTAAAAACAAAAAACAAACAAAAGAATTCCCACACAGCCCGCAAGGGACGCAGGGTCAAACCCTGCCCTGCTGTGGGTGGCTGCTACGTAGCCTCCCCCCTTATGGGGGTTGCTACCTGTGGGGGCAGCATTGGGCGTTGCCTCCACAGCCAACGCCTCCCATAATAGGGGCAGTTGTGGGGGTAGCTCCCCCAACACCCCTAATAACATTTTAAAATTTCTTTTTTTAATTTTTTTTTTAAATAAAAAAAAATCAATAAATTCCCTATTTGGAATTTCCAAAACATCCATTTTTTTATAGAATTTAATTTTTAATATATTACAGACAAAAAAAATCCCAACATATAAAATTTGAATAAATAAAATGTGTATATGTGTAATATATATTAACAGAATATATATATATATATACACACAAAATTCCATTCTACAGTCAAATTGGACAAATTTTCTACAGAAATAACTTCATTTTCTTGAACAAATTCTTAATTTAAATTTCTAAATTGTAATGGAAAATTCCAACTCTAAACATAGAGGTTTTCTAATTTCTTTTGTTTCCTCTTCCAATTTTCTATTGTAAGAGTTTGTTCCTTTGCAGGGATCTAAATTTTTCCATACTTTTCAACAGAGGTTTTCAATTTTATTTACAGACAAGATTTTAAAAAACTTCACAACAAACATTAAAACCTCCTTTCAACAAAAATTAAAGCTTCTAAAAAAAAAACAAAGCAATTAAAGGACCTTGTTTTTGAAGCTTAAAGAAAATGAGATTTGGAGTTGAGCTTCCCTGCAAAATCCAATCTTCCAAAATTTCTTCCAAATCTCCACTTCGAGACTAAAAATGTATGAAAAATACCAGAAAACCTTCCTCCATTTTAGCAACCAAAGAAAAAAATATCCAAGATATTTTCTTTTTCCCAAAAATAAATATCTTTCAACACTATAGATATTTTTCAACACTTAGTCAAAATTAAAAATATCTTTTTTTTTCAACCACTATACAAATAAATAATATGTTTATTATATTTATATATATATAGTTATTTAGATTGTTTTTTTTTAGATAGTAAATGATTTATTTTATTGAAGTATTAAATGGGTAAGTGCATTTAAGCACTAGTTGTATTTTTTTTATTGAAGTGATTTTAACTAGAAGATTGGGATTTGTTTATTTATATTTGTAGATTAGGAAACTAAACTTTTGTTTTAATCGTTATGGAATTACTGAATGAAATTATATTTAAATGGTGTGTTTTAATAGGAAAAATTGATTGTAATGGATTTAGGAAATTTGAAAGATAGTATTTGTTAATTGCATAGTGTTGTGTTTATTTAAGCACGAGTTTCTGTAATTGTGTACTGGGGGGAAAGTATTTGTCATTATGTGAAATGAAATCTTCCAGAGTTGTAATTTGTGAAAAGGGGTTTGTTGTAACGATAGTTCCCCCTTTGAGTTTTCTTGGGTAGTGCACATTTTGGATTCAGTATTGGACATCCGTAGACATGTGTTACCTTTTGAGGTGTATTGGTTATTGTGATCAATTTTAGTGCAATGTCTACCCTTGGCATGTAGTTTGAGTTATGTGTTGTCGATAGGGGAGTGGCTTTCAACGAGGGTCGGGGCACAAAGTGGACCCAAGACAACTCGTGTGGGAGTCAGTTTAATGAAGTGGAAATTAAATAATATATATTAGGGATAGAGTAGTTTTATACATTAACAAGGACAATGGTCACATTGCTTCTAGAATCACTAAATCAATTACAAACACAATACAACTATATTAGTTGTATTGAATCAAATTAGTTGTGTTTCTACAGTGTTGCATCGTCCTCTAGGTTGCGGGACGAGGTTTTACATATGGTATCAGAGCCCAAGTTTAAACAATGGGTGCTCTGGGTTAATGTGGAACCCATTAAGTTGTTAGTTGCATAGGATCTGAGGGAGCTCTATTCCTTTGTGTTCGCAAGCTTCCAGGAGTAAGTCTGATCCTATGGGGGAGGATGTAGTGCCCCTCCAGTCGTGCTACTATGTGTTTAGATTTGTGTATGTTGTTAGACAGTACCTTTACTATGATAGACCTTGATATTTGTTATTGTTTTATGATCGCTAGCTTTAGAGCGATGTGTAGGTTATACTGTGATAAGATGATGCACTATTTGGATGTTATGTTTCATGTTATGCTTTTGATTAGCATAGTTGTTAATATTGATATATGCTTATTTGTTGATTAATGATGCTTTATTTTCGTCAGTCTTGATGTGACTGTATAGGTGAAGGGGACAAGATTACATCACTCGCATGTGAGTGCTTTGTGATTCTATGATTTCTCTTCACGGTGTGACTGCTATGTTTATCCATGTACAACATTCATTTTGATTACAGGATTGTTGGTACAGGACATAGTCCCCACCTAGTTTCACAGGTTTGAGCATGTCCATATTCCAACGGTATTGTTGATTGGGAGATAGTAACAGGGTTTCCCTTGTCAAACCACAACCTTGTCATAGTGTGTCGTCAGTTTGTGTCTGATTTGTTGTTGAGTCATGTCGTCTTTGATGTTTTGATAATTTGTTATCGGTGGGAAGTATATATGAAAATTAATATTTAAGTGGTGGAAATGATTATTTATGTATTTTAGATTAAAATGTTTAAAAGTTTTAAATTTAATTTAATTAATTAAATTTAATTTATGTGTGGTAAAGTAATTTAATTCTAGTGGTTAAATTAAGTTTGTTGAGTAAATAAATTGATTAATTAAACTTATGTTGTTGAATAAATAAATTAATCTATTAAATCTATTAAGTGAATAGTTTAATTGTATTTGTAAAGTGCATAAAGTAAATGATTTAAATTTACTTTGAAATTTAAATTATGTTTTAAAGTATTAAAATGCAAAATATCTTGTAAATGCATGAGAAAATATCTATAGTGGTTGAAAAAATATTTTTTTAATTTTGACTAAGTGTTGAGGATAGGAATGAAGATATTTATTTATTTTTATTTTTTTGGAAAAAAGGTTTTAATGGTTGTTGTGAAGTTTTAAAAATCTTGTTTGTAAACAAAATTGAAAACTTCTATTGAAAAGTATGGAAAAATTTAGATCCATGTAAAGGAACAAAAAGGAAAACATATAAATTTTTGTGTTTGGATTTAAGTTTACTTTTCCAATACAATTTAGAAATTGAAATTGGGAATTTGTGCTTGAAAAAGAGTTTGCTGTGTAATTATTTCTGTAGAAAATTTGTCCAATTTGATTGTAAAATAGAAATTTTAAATACATATATTTATATTTACATATAATTTATATATAAATTATGTATGTTTTGATTTGGGAAGATTTTTCCCTGTAAAATATATATATATATAATAAAATTTTGTCAAAAAAAAAAAATTGAATTTCTAGAAATTCACCCAAAACAGGGGAATTCCAGTTTATAAAAAAAAAATAATAACTTAAATTTATTTTTTAATGAAAGGTGGGGGGGCAGTGTTGTGACTGCACCATAGCCACACCCATGGAGGGTGCGCTGTTGTGGCAGCGCTCCCCACAAACTATGGGGGAAGCGCTGCCACAGGTAGTGCAGCCTCCACAGGGGTGGCTGGGCGCAGCCCAAGCTGCAACCCCTTCCCTTTGTGGTGGGGTCCGTGAGTTAAATTTTTTTTGTTTTTTTTAATATATTATATATATAATTTATATATATATATTATATTATTTATTATTTACTATTATTATTATTATTTAATACATATTATATATTTTAAATAATTTGATTTTAATTAATTATTTTGGCATATATTTGGGTTGTATTAATGAGTTGGAATTTAAATTGAAAATATAATTATATATTTAAATAATATTTATATGTTTAAACATATATTTATATTTAAATATAATTATGTTAAGATTATTTTATTAGATGCAAATATTGATTTTATAATAAAATTATTTTATTTAAAAAAAATTGATTTTGATTATTTTGTATAATTGAGGAAAATGGATAATGTGCATATGGTTAATTAAATGAATATTTAAACGTATGAAATGGACATTAAATTTATGTAGTAAAACTTTTTTTTATTTAAATGAATATTTAATTAATAGAGATGCATGTCTATGTGCAAGTAGTCATTTTATAATGAAATGATTTCAAAGGGGAACTAAGATTTTTTTTATATATTTAAATATTATTGGGAAACCGAAGTAACCCTTTAGTTTTAAATTTATTATTGTTTGACAAACGTTCAAGTTGTTACTTAATAAGGGGATGATTTTAAGGGAAATGGTTATTGTTTTAAACAAAATGAAATTTTTAAGAAAGCGATTTATATTTATTTATATTTCTTATTGGTTGCAAATGAATTTATAATAAGATTAGTTATTTTTATGTGATGTATTGAGGAATTATAGAGTCAAACAATTAGTTATGATTTGTTCTTATCCTATGAATGAAATTGTCTCGAATTAGAAATAATTGAGCAAAGTATTATTGTTGAAATTGGATTTAGGAAATCTGAATATTAGATGTTTTATTTGTCTGAGTTACTTTTAACTTGTGTTTTTTCTATTATGTATGTTGGGAAAAATGGGCTAATCGAGTTAGTAAGTCTTCCAAAGGAGTTATTCTATGTTGGGATGTTTTATGTGATGGTTCGATTTGTGATTTGTTTTGGGTAGTGTACGTGGATTTAATTATTTGAGCACCCGGTTACTATGAACGGGTTGTGTGACCTTATGTCTTAAGGTTGATATTTGTTAATTCAGTTTTGTGCTTCTTGACTACCCATGGTATTGTGGTTTTGAACCGTGTGTTGTCAGTAGGAGAGTGGCTCTTTGTGGGGGTTTGGCACCCAAAGGGGTGCCAGGGTAACTCACTTAGGGTTTAATAAGTGATAACTTAATTAAATATGTTAGGGAAAAATGGTAGTTTAAACACTTAACTTATTTAATGCCTCGCTCATGGACTCAAGGGCTAGTAAGGACTTGGGATGAGACGAGAAGGCCTGGAATGGCATGATCAATATCTTGTTTTTTGGAAAGATAGTTGATTCTGCATTGGATTGCATGTTGGGGCCAGGTATCATAAGAGGTCACCAGGGTAACCCAAGATGGGGGCCGGAGCCTAGGAAGATACGCCAAGGTAACCCATGCAACTCTGTGATGACACTCCTCCTATGACAACCATGAGTCAGTTTATTGTTTTGTGTAGTTGATCATTGTTATCTGGAAGCATTGTAACCATTTTGTAAGTTCGTACTTGTGTAGTTTAATATTGTTTTGCCTATGTCTAGAGGTTGTAGGTTTTTCCTAGGATGCTCTTTTACTATATCCTAGCACGAGGGTTGGTCCTTCGGGTACCATATGGTTAGGTAAAACATGCACCTTACACTGTTGGGTTTTCTCTTCATGTTCGTGATGGCGGGATCTTCTAGTTCGAGGAGCTTGTGTGTTCTATGGATTTGTACTTCTCTTGTATTCATTGTAACAAAGGGACACTATGTATTTGTATTCCTTATTTGTAATCAAGGAGGATTCCTTATACTATAATTGTAATCAAGGAGGATTAAATTGTATATATTGTTTTTAAGTGGTGTTGTATCGGTGGAAATATGTTCATTACATTTCCATGTTTAAGTTATTATGTTATGGGTTAATGCTTTGATGTATGATGTTATCATGAGTTAATTTCATATGCTATGTTTTAGAATAATTTTGTAAGTTGTGAAGTTCACATGTAGACACGTTGCGTGGCCTAGAGGATGTATGTGTTAGAGTAGTTTACTTCACTTGTCGTTGTTACTCTTTTTTAAGAAAAAAATTAGTTGTGTTTTTGTAGTGTTGCATCGTCCTCTAGGTTGCGGGACGAGGTTTTACACATGGTATCAGAGCCCAAGTTTCAACACTGGGTGCTCTGGGTTAATATGGAACCCATTAAGTTGTTAGTTGCATAGGATCTGAGGGAGCTCTATTTCTTTATGTTCGCAAGCTTCCAGGAGTAAGCCTGATCCTAGGGGGGAGGATGTAGTGCCCCTCCAGTCATGCTACTATGTGTTTAGATTTGTATATGTTGTTAGACAGTACCTTTACTATGATAGACCTTGATATTTGTTATTGTTTTATGATCGTTGGTTTTAGAGTGATGTGGATGTTATACTATGATGAGATGATGCACTATTTGGATGTTATGTTTCATGTTATGCTTTTGATTAACATAGTTGTTAATATTGATATATGCTTATCTGTTGATTAATGATGCTTTATTTTCGTCAGTCTTGATGTGACTATATAGGTGAAGGGACAGGATTACATCACTCGCATGCGAGGGCTCTGTGACTCTGTGATTTCTCTTCACGGTGTGACTGCTATATTTATCCATGTACAACATTCATTTTGATTGCAGGATTGCAGGTACAGGACATTGTCTACACCTGGTTTCACAGGTTTGAGTGTGTCCATATTCCAACGGTATTGTTGATTGGGAGATAGTAATGAGGTTTCCCTTGTCAAACCACAACCCTATCATAGTGTGTCGTCAGTTTGTGTCTGATTTGTTGTTGAGTCATGTCATCTTTGATATTTTGATAATTTGTTATCGATAGGAAGTATATGTGAAAATTAATATTTAAGTGGTGGAAATGATTATTTATGTATTTTAGATTAAAATGGTTAAAAGCTTTAAATTTAATTTAATTAATTAAATTTAATTTATGTGGTAAAGTAATTTAATTCTAGTGGTTAAATTTATTTTGTTGAGTAAATAAATTGATTAATTAAACTTATGTTGTTGAATAAATTAATTAATCTATTAAATCTATTAAGTGAATAGTTTAATTGTATTTGTAAAGTGCATAAAGTAAATGATTTAAATTTACTTTGAAATTTAAATTGTGTTTTAAAGTATTAAAATGCAAAATATCTTGTAAATGCATGAGAAAATATCTATAGTGGTTGAAAAAAGATATTTTTAATTTTGACTAAGTGTTGAGGATAGGAATAAAGATATTTATTTATTTTTATTTTTTTGGAAAAGGTGAGATATTTTGAGAAATTTGACTAAATTTGAAGGAAAATAAATAGGAGATATTTTTTATTTTTTGAGAAGAAGAAAATATCTTGGATTTTTGGTTGCTAAAATGGAGGAAGGTTTTCTTGTGTTTATATATACATTCTTGGAGTTGGAAGTGAAGATTTTGGAAGGATATTTGAAAAATTGGAAATTGCAAGGAAGCTCAACTTCAGTTCTCATTTTTTTCAAGCTTCAAAAACAGATTCCTTTAATTGTTTTATTTTTTTTTTAAAAGCTTTGATTTTTGTTGAAAGAAGGTTTTAATGGTTGTTGTGAAGTTTTAAAAATCTTGTTTGTAAACTTAATTGAAAACCTCTGTTGAAAAGTATGGAAAAATTTAGATCCCTGTAGAGGAACAAATTCTTACAACAAAAATTGGAAGAGGAAACAAAAGAAAAACATATAAATTTTTGTGTTTGGATTTAAGTTTACTTTTCCAATACAATTTAGAAATTGAAATTGAGAATTTGTGCTTGAAAAAGAGTTTGTTGTGATTTCCGCGATTCTCTATTACAATCATTGCATTATAAAATTCTCTACTTGTACATTAAATGTTTTAATATCACAATATCTATTTAAATATAAATCAACTTTCTCTCCTAAGTCATCTTATTTTAAGATATACTAGTCCATGCATTTGCATGCTTATATTAAAAATATACTTTCGTTTACAAACCAAAAAGAAATTAAAACTAGTTGTTTAACTCAAATTTCACAATCACACATAAATAGAAATCTCATTCTTTTTAATAGAATCAATTTATTATAAAACACTTATTTGTGTATTGCATGCATTAATTAACAGCATAATATTTATTTAAATATATATATATTCTAATTACACAATCCAATTATTCTTTTCCAATATATATAAATTTACATTTTTCAAACAATATTAAACATAAAACTAGTTTGTTGTGACTTTAATACCTTTTGATTTTGGATCTGGGTTTCTCTAAACAATTTACTGAAGGTGCACCACCAAGTCTTTTAAAACATATAAAAAATTCAGCCATACCCAATTTGTAAATATTTAGTTATGATTAATTTAGTGACCCTCACTCTTTGTTGTTTTGATTTACAAATTATCAGAGGTTTCTAATTTTCACAAATCTACCGAACGATTTCAATTTTCTCAAATTTATCAGAAGATTTTATTTTCAATCCTACAGAGGTTTTCTAATTCCTCTATTGTTTTCTAATTCCTCTATTATTTTCATGTTCACATGTAGACATGTTGCATAGCCTAGAGGATGTATGTAGTTAGAGTAGGATAATTTACTCGTCTTGTTTTATCTTTTAAGAAAAAAAAATTAGTTGTGCTTTCGTAGTGTTACATCGTCCTCTAGGTTGCGGGACGGGGTTTTACACTTGGTATCAGAGTCTAGGTTTAAACACCGGGAACTCTAGGTTAATTTGGAAAACATTAAGTTGTTTGTATAAGATTTAAGTTGTATACCTTGTCTTATGTCTTGGTACGTTTGTGTAAGATCATGTTATCTAGGTGAGGTTGTGGAGGTAGTCAACAAGATTCATCTCCCCATGTTTCCCATGAGCTGAAGACCATGGTGGCAGCTGTGGAAAAGGATCAGATTGTTGACGAGAATTTAGCTATGGCCTCAGTTAGACATACGGGGGTTCAGATTGCCAATGCACCTTCCATTGGAGTTGAATCTCAGGGTGGTCAATCTCAGGCTCCCAAGGGACATCAGGAACTTGCTAAGGGTGAGCAACAGCAACCCCCATTGTTAGAACATAAGAATTCTCAGTCCCAACAAGGTGGTATTTGGTTTCAGAAAAAGAGAGAACAGAGTCAGCTACGAGCTCATCGTAATCGTGTCTATCAGCCGACACAGAGTTCTTTGTCTATGATTAGTGGACGTTGTGGCCAGACACTGGGAGCTAGACCACCCAAGGCACTATAGACACTAGCACAAAGTGGACAGTACCAAAACTCTCAAGGAAAATGAAAGGATTTTCCACCTAGACAGAATGACAGATATCAGTCAGGGGGTGACCGAAACTGGAGGCATGTCAAACACTTCAGTAATGCACAACCAACATAGAGTACTTAGTCTGCCTTTAGGGGTAGTGTTCAGCTATCCTATGCATCTTCTAGAGGTGGAGGTTTTGGTAGGGGTATCGGGTGTTTTTCTTGTGGCCAACAGGGTCACATAGCACGGTAGTGTCCCAATAAGGACACATCAGGTTATACTCCGAGGGTAGCGACTTCAGAGCCGACAGTAGGTGATGCAAGTAGATTGCATACGGTGTTTACCACGGTGGATAATCGTCAGGCTAAGTACCAAGGTGTTTTACTCTTTAATTTATGTTTTTCCTTTTAGGTTGTTCTTGCTTGACTACCCAAAAGTTGTCGTTAGGTGTTGTTGGTCCAATGGTGCAAAAAACCAGTGGAAATGATAGGACCCTCGATGTAGTGTGCAATGCACCGATATCCTTCCTACTGGGGAATGCATTATGGACATTAGTGTAGTGTGGATTGTTGTGATTTAAATTTTCTTTGAGTCTAAAGTTTACCCCTATTTGTGTGCAGGGATGGGAGGGTCAAAGTATGTAAAGAAGAAAGGAAAGGCAGGAAAGACTGCCAAGACCTAACGCTCCCCTACTTTCCAAGGAAGAGAAGGAGAGCCTTCGTGCTCAGTCTTCTGCTTCCATTATTGTGGTAGTGGATTCTGATGAGGACCTAGAGGAGTGTCCTCTTTCGGACAGTGAGTAGCTCGATAGTTGTTAGAGGGTTGTTGAACCTTCTTTGTTGCTTAGCTGGTTTGATGTACTTTATATTATGTTATGATTATTAAACTTTGATACTGATTATATTATGTTTTACGCTTTGAGACCTTATAGTTGGTTGTTTCACCATTCTAGATGGTGATGGACGACATGTCATTTGATCATGATGATCATGACATTATGAATTAATGTTTGTGATACGTTGGATTTATGGAATTAGTACTTGTTGGATAATATGATTGTGTGTATCTTTTGGTTCATGAATGTGTTTGTTATGCTAATGAGTAGCTATTTCCTTATGATGTGGTTTGTAACTGTGTATGTTTACCTAAGCTTGCAACTTCCGAGAGGAAGTCAAGTCCTAGGGGGGGATGTAACACCCCTCTGATTTGCTATGTTTTCTCTGACAGTTCTGATTCTTTGATAGACCTTATTTTATGTGATTGTTATTCTATCGTTGACAGTGGAGCGATGATAGACTATAGTGATGTGATGACACATTATATGCATGGTGATTATGTTTAATATGCTTTATGTTTGCCTAGGTGCTTAGTTGTGATGACATTGCTACATATGCTTATTGTAGTTTAATTGATATATTATCTCGTCAATTGATGTGACATTGTATTGGTGAAGAGAACGGTATTGCATCACTCGCTTGTGAGTGCCCTGTAATTTCTGCGATTCTCTCTTCACAGTGTGTATATTTTATTATCTGGTTACATGTATGGCATTTGCTTGTTTGCAAGATTGCAAGTACATGACATTAGCTTCACTTGGTTTCACAGGTCTAAGCGTGTCCACTACTCAACAGTAATATTGGGAGATAGTAACGGGTTACCTAGTCATACCTTTACCCTAGTACAGTGTGTTGTCAGTTGAGTCTTGGTCGTATTCTTTGTCTTTAATGTTTTGGGTATTTTATTATTGTGCAATTTAATTTTATAGATTAAATATATATGTTTGATTTAAATATTTAATTAATGGAATTAATGTGGTGAAGGCTTTAGAATAAATTAATTAATTAATTTAATTTAGTTATGTTGTTGAGTACAATTTATATTATTAAAAATAAATGGTAATTAAATAAATATGAGTATTTAATTTGGTTGCAATTAGTAAATTGTAATATTTTATTTAAATGCATGTGGTTGGGAAAATATCTTTGGGGTTGTTGAGGGAAATAAGATTTGGTGGGATAACTGTGAGTTAGAATTTGTTATATGTTTGTTGAAAATTCATTCTTAGAGAAAATATTTGGGAAAAGAAAGAAATTTGTTTCACAGAAGTTTTTGGGGGGGTTGTTGAAAATTGGTGAGGAAATTGTGGATCTCTCTGAGGAATTTGTTTTAGAATTTTGCTGTAGAATTATTGGTTGTGTATTGTTGTATTTTCTAGAAAGAGGCAATTGCATTGAAGGAAGCTTTGGCTACATTGGAAAATTGAAGCTACAGAGAAGCTTGGCAATATTTCTTGAGGCAACATTACTGTTTTGTGAATTATGAATTAAAAAGTTGTTATATTATTGTAATGCAATTTGAAAAATGAGAGGAAATGATTTTCAATACTGTAGAAGTTCTTGTTTATTTCTTTTTAAAAGATTTTCTGTAAGAGGAACTTCTGTAGAAAACAATTAAAAATCCTCTATGTTGTTTGCTCATTTGGAAATAGATGATATAAAGGGAATCATAAATCTCTGTAGAAAAACCTTCATTTTTACTTTGATTTCCCAGTGCTTTTAATTAATTGGAAAATGAAACCTCTGAGTTTCCCTGTAGAAAACTTCTTTTGTGTAATTTATTTGCTCAACTTGAACCTATGATTGGATTAATTGCATATATATATATATATATATATATATATTTGTGTTAATCAAATAACACTGAATTTATTGGGAAGCGAATTGAAGAATCGTCGTATGGCAAAATTTTGTATAGTAGTCATTTTTATAAAAAAATGTATGTTGATGTTTGAGTGTTAAGGGATTGAAACCCTTAGCCGCACCATGTAGGGGTGCGCTGTTGTGTGCAGCACTCCCCACACCCGTGTGGGGGAAGCGCTGCCCACAGGGCAGCGAACCCCTGCATGGGGGAAGCCGCGGCCAGGGCAGAGCCCTGTGCGTGCGTGTGTATTATGTTGTGTTTTTCTGACTATTTGGGATTTCGATTTATCATGTATTATATATATATATAAATAATCTATGTTTTTAAAGTTAAATGTATTCAACATTATTTAGTAAATAATATGTTTATTATATTTATATATATATAGTTGTATATTATATATATATATATAGATATATTTAAATATAGTTATTTAGATTTTTTTTTTAAAATAGTAAATGATTTATTTTAATGAAATATTAAATGGGTAAGTGCATGTAAGCACTAGTTGTATTTTTTTTAATGAAGTGATTTAATTAGAAGATTGGGATTTGTCTATATTTGTGGATTAGGAAACTAAACTTTTGTTTTAATCGTTATGGAAATACTGAATGAAATTATATTTAAATGGTGTGTTTTAATAGGCGAAATTGATTGTAATGGATTTAGGAAATTTGAAAGATAGCATTTGTTAATTGCATGGTGTTGTGTTTATTTAAGCATGTGTTTTTGTAATTGTGTACTGGGGAAAGTATTTGTCATTATGTGAAATGAAGTCTTCCAAAGTTGTAATTTGTGAAAAGGAGTTTGTTGTAACGATAGTTCGCCCTTTGAGTTTTCTTGGGTAGTGCACATTTTGGATTCAGTATTGGACATTCATAGAGATGTGTTACCTTTTGAGGTGTATTGGTTATTGTGATTAGTTTTAGTGTACTGTCTACCCTTGGCATGTAGTTTGAGTTATGTGTTGTCGATAGGGGAGTGGCTTTCAACGGAGGCCAGGGCACAAAGTGGACCCAGGACAACTCGTGTGGGAGTCAGTTTAATGAAGTGGAAACTAAATAATCTATATTAGGGATAGAGTAGCTTTATACATTAACAAGATAATTTAGTCTCGCTCATTAGCTCAAGGGCTTGTATGAAACTTGAGATAAGTCGGGAAGGCCTGGAATGGCAAGATCATTATCTTGTCTTCTCAAAATATAATCGATTCCACACTGGTGTGCATGTGGGGTAGGGTTCATGAGAGGTTACCAGGAAAACCCTAGAGGGGGGGCGGGACCTAGGAAGATCTCCTTTGGACAACCAATGCAACCTTTGTGATGACACTCCTCCTATGACAACAGTCGGTTTATTTGTAATGTGTTTGTAATTGATTCAGTGATTCTGGAAGCAATGTGACTATTTTCCTTGTTACTTGTACTGTGATTATTTTGTATATTGTCTGTGTCAAGAGGTAATAGGTTTGTCTTGGTTACCTATTACTATCTCCTAGCACGAGGGTTGGGCCTACGGGTACCATATGGCTGAGTGGCGTGCAACTTACACTGTTGAGTTCTCTTCCTGTTTGTGATGGCAAGATCTTCTTGTTCGAGGAGCTTGTGTGGTTCTCTACAGTTGTTCTTCTCTTTCTTCATTGTCACTGTGGATCATTATGTATAATTGTAATACATCATTTGTATCGAGATGAACCTTTGTGATGTAATTGTAATAATAATTATGATCTATTCATTATTGGATTTAATGGTGTATGGAATGTTATGTGGTGTTGTATCTGTGGAAATATGTTCAATACATTTCTATGTGTTAGATTTATCTTGCAATGGTTTAATGCTTTGTTGTATGTTGTATCTTGAGTTTTATATTCATATGCTATGGTTGGTTTAAATTTTAAAAGTAATGGTGTTCACATGTAGACGTGTTGTGTAGCCTAGAGGATGTATGTAGTTAGAGTAGGATAATTTACTCATCTTGTTTTATCTTTTAAGCAAAAAAAATTAGTTGTGTTTCCACAGTGTTGCATCATCCTCTAGATTGCAAGACGGGTTTTACAGATAACATATGGATCACTAATCATCATTGCATATCATATAAATCTCAAAATCATAATGTCAAGTATAAAATGATGTCTGGAAAAGTGGAGAGATACAACATCAAAATGGCAGTGAATCAATATCTTAGCATAATCAGTGTATACATCATCAAATGTCTCAAATACATCAAGGATCATCACAATGGCTATGTGATGCTATCCCTAGACAACATCGGCCCTATACCTCCTACTGCACCACCCAATGGCCATGCCCCTGGATCTCTGGGAGGTGGTGACCCTATAACACCCCTGCTGGTAGTCCTAGAATGACTATGGACACTAGCAGACTGAGCATAACCAAATCGTTGCTCTGGAGGCACTACCTCATGATATTGTCCCCTGTAGTACTCTACCTCTCTGGTGACGTGTGTAACCTCTCTAAGCATATCTATTGTGGTAGTACCCTCATCCACTCTCTACAGTCTCTCTATCAGTCTCTCTGCCTGCTCACACTATTGTATCAAGCTATCTCTCTCTATTGTGAGCATGGAAATTTGTGCCTATTCATGTGCCTGTGCCCAGGCCTATGTCTGCATCTGATGCTATATTTGAGCTAGCTAACTCTATAAGGCCTATACATGTGATTGTAATGCAGCTATCTGTGTATGTTGTTGTTGTGAAGGCAAATGAATTTGAACATGTTGATGTGTTGCAGCCACCAGTGATCTCCTCCTCTAAGGCACACTATGAAATAATACTAGCCTACCACCTCCACCACCATCACCTCCATCACCATCTCTGCCACCCCCACCATCTCCATCCCTGTCTCCATCATCACTGCTCTCTCCCTCCTCCTCATCATCATCTCCTCCATCTCTCCTCTGCCTAGGTGCATGGTGGTGCCCTCTCATCATCGTCTAGTGTAGGTATCGGCTCATCTGGACTAGATATCCATAGGAAGGGATGTGCAAAGAAGTAGTGGGCATACTCCTATGATACTGCAACCTCTATAATCTCTAAGTGATAATTGCATATCACTGGTTGGAGTCCTTGGTACTCCTAACACGCTGCATCATATGATAAAGTGGGTCCCCACTCTGGTATATCCACCCGTCTCCGTGCATAAAGAGCCACTCCCTGGGGCATACCATGTACTCGCTCATACTGTCGCAGCACTCTCCCAAGAAGGAATCTCTCTATCACCAATTGAGTCCTCCCAATCAAGTACCTAGTCATGCACACATAGGGCATCTCGGTGTCATCCTCTAGCCACTACTCACAGTCAAGATATGGCCTCCATGTAACTGTATCGAGATCATCCAATACCCTCCTCCAGTCCTCCAATTTTCCCAGCTTATGCTAGACAATTGGACCTGTGTATCCATGAACATATGGATGGTCGGCTAGTCATTGTCTATTTGCAATGGGATAAGTGACAACTATATGCTCCCACACTCATATCTATAGCAATGTAACTCTAGCTGATAAACTGGATGCTCTAAGGTACACAACCTGATGTAGATCGTGGTACAAATGTGCAAGCATCAAAGATCCCCATGCATATTTGGTCCCCTGCATAATCATGCTCTCCAAAATTTGACCCTAATTGACTGAGAGTCCCTTTGACCTGTGGTCAAGACATAGAAATCCTCCAATAAATATAGCAAGAACACATGGCAATGTCACGTATGCATCAACCATCTCTCACCATGGAATCTTATAACCACAAATCTTATCATCCTCCAAACTCTTCACAATGCATCTGTACCTCCCTACTCAGTGGAATCATACACAACCAGCTCTCCGACAACAAGAATCCTCAAAATCCGATAAACATCCTTCGGTGTCATGGTCATCTCACCAATAGCTAAGTGGAAGGTGTTATGATCATTGTGCCACCTCTCTACCAAAGTGGTCAAAAGTCCCCTGTTAATCCTATGTTGGGGCATATCTATCAAAGAATTCAATCTGCATCGTCCAATCACATTTAGATCAGCCTGATCCAGATGTGGAATCAAATCCCAAGTCCTCGAGAAACACTCCTGCGGCATGAGGATTGTCGAAGGCTTCTATCATCATAACATATTGTAAATCAACAATCTTATCAATCAATTAACATCAATTAGCCTATCAATCTAATTAGCTCTGATGAGATTTTGATCACATCTCATGAGTGTCTATCATTGATCATCACCTATCGTGAGGTTAATCATCAATCTATCATTGATCCTCATCTATCATGAGGTCATCATCCTATCATTGAATCTCACCTATCATGAGATCAATCATCATCTAACATCATCAAAATCAAGGAGTCTACTCAAAATTATATCATTCTGCCCTAGATGCACTAAAACAGTGTCTCAAAGCACTAAAAACATGGATGCGCCAGAGAATTCTACCAATGCGCCACAACAAGGCTTCAATGTGTCGAATAACTAAATGCGCCATCAAAATTCATCAATGCACTATTTCATTGAACCTATGCACTAAATCACTTAATGTGCTAGCAAAGTCCACGGATGCACTAAATCTTGACTTCTATGCGCTAAATGACCGTATGCGCTACAATCTTGACCAAATGTGCTACATTTAGCCATGCATGAGTTGTTTTACCCTATGCGCTAACATCTAAACTCAATGCGCTACAAAATTTTACCTATGCGCTAAACTATTGTATGTGCTACTACAGTGACCGGATGCGCTATATTGGCGACCTAAAGCGCTAAAAGGTTGGAAACCAAATTTTAAACGTGAAAATTGTGAGAAAAATGAAATTGAAAAATTGCAAGGAGGTTTTTCAAGGTACGTATCAAAAGTCCATACACTGACGGACAATTGTGACATCGCACGCGCTCGAATCGATGGGTTTGGATTGGAATCACCATCTTGCCAAATTTGCTCAAAAGTTGCTCAATCACTCCAATTTTTCAAAATGAAGATGACACAAATGAGTTGCTTTTCACCTTTTTCATTTTTTAAAGGAGTGATTAAATGGGATTAAAGTGGGATTTATTTTATTTTTCAAAGGGGTCTTAATTAATCAGCTAATCACCTGGCAAGTTCAGTATCATTTTTTGGGAGATAAATCGTTGAGATATCATAAAATTTGAAAATCATCAAAAAATATAAAAATTTCAAAAAATCATAAAAATTCAAAAATTTATCGATTTATCTCTCGACGGGGCATATATCCATCATCACTTGAAAATCAGTGTCTATGGCATATCAAAAGAAAATTGTCAACATCACCAACAAATTTTTCTTTAAAGCAATGTGTAAACACATCACTTCCAAGAGGGGCAAAATGTATACACCTAAAATCAGTCAGAATAATTAATTAAATACAAGGTATATAATTAATAAACCTCTTATTTCATCTACTTACAAATAAATTCTAAATTTATTTATATAGTTCACATTTTCTAATTCTTCTTATCTTAAACCATATTCCTCTAATCTTAATTAAGTAAACAAATTCAAATAGTTTGTTTTATTTAATTAATATATTTTTACTAAATTTGAATAATTTCAAATTTAAATTTAGTCACATGTCTATAACTCTTTCTTCTTGCCACCTCATCATGTCATGGGTCTCATGAATTTAAATATCCTTAATATTTAAACGGGTTTTTTCCTCAATAAATTATGAAACAAACTTGAGACACTTGGCTCTCTTCCTCCATTTATTCTCTCTTACACTTGGGAAAGTGTTCTATTAAAGGGAACACTCTCCTTTATTCCCTCTAACTTCTTCATTCTCCACCATTCATCTCTTCAGCTAAAATCATGACCATTGGTTGTTGCCACATCAGAATATGCCTTGGAAATCCTATAAATGCAGCCTCATTCTATAGCAAATGGATCCCAACTTTGAGCAATCTTACTCTGCAGAAATTTCATTTGAGCATTCAAAAATTAGCAACTAGAAGCATTGAGTTTAGCATAATCATGGCTTTAATATTAGTTGCATCTTAGTTATCATAGCAATTTTCATACAGTATTTGCATCATAGTTTTTAGCATCATATCCTTATCACAACATCATTATCATATCACTCATCTATCATATAATTCAATCAATTGTCTAGGAATAGATTTCTTGCATCTTCCATCATTTCATTCTTCAGGTTGTCATTCTAAAGGTCATAGTGCATAAACCAATCTGAGAGCCATTATGATTTAACGAATCCTTGAAGATAGGAAACAATGAGACGACTTTAGGGAATTTGCTTTGTTTCAATTTGATTAGTTTTGTTATTTGAATTCTTTAATACAATGTCTCATTCATTGTGTTGTATCTATTGCTTTTGCATTTACACATTTCAATACTTCACAATGCAAATAGTGTGACAAAATTTTATTTCATTCCCTTGAAAATATACTCATGATAAGAATAAAGAGCAGAGACTAGGCAAGGAGATAATAATTATCAGTAAGAATCATTACAAGTGATTGTCATGTTAAATTTTTCTAATATCTCTAGGATCTTACACAACCAAGACGTGAAAGGATTTTCATTTTGAAGCCCTCACAACAACAGAATCAAAAAAAATGGTAAAGCTATTGAAAACCTAGTAATAATGATAAATCCTTAAGGCATTGGAAAAACAATATGAGAATATGGATAGAAGTAAACAAATAGAAAGAAGAAGAATATTCCAATGAGTGTTGTCAATGGCCTTAAAAGTATGGCAAGGACATGACTACCACAATCATGTAAGGAATAGGGTCTTTTGAAATAGTCATAAAAAAAAGTCACCATAGTTAACTTGCAAGAAGGAGGTCATAGATAGTGAAGAAAGGTTTAAGATAATCCATGGAAAAGTATAAAGGGACAGTCCATAAGATGACGATGTCAAATGAACGTGAAGAGAAAGATAATTACCCCACAAGGATAAATCAATGGCTATGTTGTCTAAAGTAAGATGAATATGTGATAAGTGCTTGAAAATGATGATGAAATCCTTATATACTTGTATAGGATAGTCAGCATCAATAACAATAAATGTAGTCCATGAGAATGGTAGTAAATAATCAGTAAAGAAAATAGATGATTTTCATGATGGAGAGGCCTTATCCTACACCATAAGGAGACCTAATTTTCTTAAAACTCCTAAAAATGCATGCACTATTATCTTGTAGTTAAGTTGGAAAGGTGTAAAGTCTAGTTGGGCAATTATGACATCAATATGAGAGGTTTGTTCATCTTGCAAGAATCTAGGAGGTTGATGAGTAGATATAGGAACAAGCAAAGGAGAAAGAGGTTGAAAAGGTCATGATTCTCTCTCACCAATGCCCAACTACAATCATTTTGGAGTTTTCAAAGGAGCTAAGTAAGAATCAATTTTCTCAAGTGCCCAAGTGGAGGTCAAACACCCAAGTCAAAATAAAGTAAATCATTTATTGCCTTAGAATTCATGTCCTATGTTCTCTCTTATTGATGGGTGGAGAAAAAGGGCACCTAGGACAATTAGAAAGCTATTTCTATTTTTTTCTAAAATTGTAACTCTTTTTTTAGAAGAATAAGATTGTAAAACTTGATTCAAGAAAATATAGTATCATTCTCCTAGACTTGTGCTCAGATTGTTTGTACCTTTAAATCGATAAATTATTATTTTTTACTTTCTTAGGAGCTTTTTTTAGTAAAACGCACAAGGCCTAAAATATTATTAACATAAAAGTAGATACATATAGTAGAAAGGGACCTAGTTTAAAAGTATGTCTCAGTAGCAGAAAGATGAAAGGGACCAGACTACACACAAAAAAATTCAACAAAAAATAAGGACAACCAAGATCATCATCTAAGCACAATGATTATCAAGAACTATAAAGAAAATTTGCATCCCCTAACCCCCATATTACAAAAGCCATAAAAGAACTTAGACAGAGGACTAGCTAGTTTCTTCCTTCAAAACCATTGTTGCAAGTGTCATAGGATGGTGAGAGATATGTGTGAGCAAGACAATCATAGCTTTACAAACTTCAAAAACTTGACTACATAGGCATACACCCAATTATCTCTTGTGCACTTTGAATGCGTCCATTTTTCTTCCTCATGCTCTTGGAGAGCTCATTTTAGAGCCATATAAACACACAGATACACAGAGTTTTTCATCAAATCTTTATGATGAAATAGGCCCCTAAATAGAGCTTTCTCATTATTAAGATTGTAATCTCTATTATAATTGTTTAAAAAATGACCCATAAAGGACTTATCTTGAACATATTCTAAAGCCAATTGAGTAACCAGGTCATAATGTTGTAAGATATTCATTGCATTAGAGAGAAATATGGATTCTACCTAAGAAGGGTATAGTACATGTGGATGCCCGTGCAAAATCTAGTCAACCACAATAACCCTAATTATCATCTCCACCCTTGCACAATCAATTTTCAAAACTTTCAAATCAGCATCCCAGATGAGAAAGAACCCAACTCCAAATATTCCCACTTTATGATAGCACTAAACATGGATAAATAAAGAGCACCACCAAAGAAAAATCACAATCAATCATTCCAAGGAGTAAGAGGGTTGATGCAAGAAGTTGGGTCCACAAAAAGTTCAAAAAGTGGAAGTGTTTTTATTGTTTTCTGCAATATTTATTTTCTGTAGTACGAACTGACAACACCATTTTCTATAATTTTTAATTCAATTTTATCGTGTGCAATCTCTTAACAAGTTATATTCTATTCAATTTTTTGGAGACAATTGCAAGTTGAATTTCTGAAGTGGAATCAAGTACAAGGACTTTTTTCAAGAAGATTTGAAAAAGAAGAGATTTTGGATGTATTCATATGTTTTTGTACTTCAAAGTTTATAGAACAAAGGATCTCCATATTATATAGTTTTATCTCAAAATTTGAAGAAGGTAGCAATTGGAAAATAGGTGGTTAAGAATCATTTTTTTTTTATCAAGAGGGTTTGGTAATCATGGGATAAAACCAAAGGCAAAAAAAATATGTAGAAAGTTAATGACACACGAGAAAATTGAAGCAAATAGAGAGATGGAAGAACAAGGATTCGTCAATTGAAAAATTTGGAGGCATGAAGGATGAGATGAATGTAGATGAAGCAAATGTGGCAATGTTGAATATGGAAGAAAATGCAATTATGGAGACAAATCCAACTATGCATTCAACTTTAAATTTGAATGATATGGAAATAGCACCTATGCAAAAAACTTTGGGTATGTCTTCAAATCCACCTCTCAATGATATAGAAAATGTATATATTCAAACAATTTATCCAAGTATGTCTTCAAACCCAAGTCTTGACAATAATGATCTTAATTATTTAGATGAAGTCGGATACACCATTGATGAGATCAATAATTTTAGTTTTGAAATAATGCAAAAACAAAATAATAATGAAATATCTTGTATGAATGCAAATGAGAATGAAATCCCTCGTATTGATGAAAATGAGAATGAAATCCCTTGTATGGTTGAAAACGAAAATGAAACCCCTTGCATGAATAAAAATGAAACCACTTGTATGAATGAAAATAAAAATGGTTTTTATACAATTGAAAGAGATGTCTTAAATAACCTTCTTGGTAAAATTTCTCGGAGACAAATGAGAACTTATGGAAATAAATTATATAGAATGTTTTTTTATAGAAAGAAATTAGGATTTCAATGTCAACTCATGATGCAATTGATGAAAATGTGGAAAATATGAAAAGTGTTTAAAAAAAGGCATTTTTTAAAACCAAAAAAGAAAGATGATTCAGTAGAACAAGTCATATCTAGTGTTGCCAATGCTATTGATTCTATAGGAAAGAAAAGTTGATCTAAAGATTAAAAAATGTAGCATGGCATGCAATATCAATTGATTTAGTTAATAAATCAACTTCAAATAAAAGAATGTTAAGTAAGATTAGTAAATAAATAAAAGTAAATCCTAAAACTTTGATAAAAGCAGCTAAGAGAAGTCTTGAAAATGATCTAATTAATCAATGTTGGAGTTTTAGTCATAGACCCCAAGGTCAGGCATGAAATTAACTAATGAAATCAAATCTTAATCAAAAAATATTGGCATGATAATACAAGAGCATCAACTAATATTAGAGATGTTTCAAAATTAAGGGTGGAATCAAAAATCTATGACCCTCATCAAAAACAGCTATTAGATATGGCTCAAATTGAATTTTATAAAAAAAAAATAGATGACTCAATCTTACCAAATATTAGCATAAGTCAAAGATCATTTGAAAAATGTAAACCTTGGTATGTTGGAATTAATAAACAACGAATCTCTTGTTGTAAAACTCATGTATAATTTTGTTATTATTATGATATTTTTCGATATAACAATTGTACTTTGCATGTTAACCAAATTATGTAGGACATTTGTGGTATTAATATGCCATACGAAACAATCAAAGATAATAGAATTTTTTGAGAGAATACCATTTTATGTGAGTGACAATCGATTACACTCATCAGATTTTGTTCAATATTTTTTTAATTTATTTTACAAAAATTTAAAAGAAAGAGAAATTCAAATGAGAGAACATCTCATGTGGTCAAATAATCGTACAAGTCAATTCAAGAATGCTATAATGCTTTATTAGTTATGTAGAGCTCGTAAGGAAAATAATATCCAACACAAGTGGAGTGTTTTTGAAGCTAGATGTGGTAAAGGAGAACATGATGGAGTAGGTGCAAGTGTGAAAAGAGCTCTTGCTATAGAGCAACTAAAATTTGAGGATGCAATGAAATTCAGATATGCACATGCAATTATAGATTGGTGCAATACAAAATTATCTACAAGAACAAGTGAGAGCTCAATAATTTGATGCTTCTTTTGGTTAGTTGAAGAAAAGAATATTCTTACTCGACAAGATTGTGAAACAATTAATGGATTGGAAAAATGGCATTTGTTTAAGAGTTTGAATGCAAACATGTGGACAATATGGACAAGGGAGCTTGCATGTTTTTGTCAATTTTGTATTGCGGGTGATTGGGAGGCATGTGAAAATATGGAATGGGTTGAAGAATGGCAACAAAGAGCCTTAACACCTACATCAAGACATGATTGACATTAAACAACAATTGAAGAAGCTAATCAAGTGTTTGCATCAGATGATTATGATTGTTTTTCGGACCTTGTACAAGAAGGTATTAAATTGAAATTAATTTTTTTTATTTCATTATTTTGTAATATACATAATTTTATATGTATGCATGTTTATATGTGAATTGAATATATGTCACCCTTTATTGAATTATTATTTTTTTGCAGGACATGTGTATGTTGTTGTTGCACCTGAGGGGAATGAAGAGGAGATGGAGTATTGGTTGGCTAGATGTTTTGACAAAAAACATAATTTGGTACATCCTAGAGTGTATGATGAAAACTTTGAGTATCCAACTAGTTTTATGGTTGTTGTTAGCACCTGGCTTCGAAAATATCTAATAAGAAAGAATGGTTTTCCTGAATTTGAAGACTATGAAATACACGAGAATATTATGCATTACTCACATTTGATTTTGGAAACCAATATAAAACTAGATAGATATCAAGGGGGGCCTTCTAATAAAGTGTTATGGACACTTTCAATGGATGATCATGAGACAATCATAGATGTATTACAAAAAAGAGAGGATGCAGATGGTACAACAAAATAAATAAATACAGGTAAGTATATAGTTGTATATATATTTAATTGATAGTCTATATATATAGTTAAAAATTTCTCACATTACTTAGAGTCAAAGCTCATGTGTATCTCCCCTTAATCCATGTTCTTATTTTAGTCTTAAGTCATTTCCTAATTATAGTTAAAATCATTTTTTGTTTCAGGTCTCCCAAAACTAGACGCATTACAAAAAAAGAGAGGTCATGCATATATGTTACAATGGAATTTGAATAGATATATGTAACAATATAGTTCTATACATTTAATTAATAGTCAAAATATAAAAATAAATAATTCATTTTCATTTTATAAAAAGTTTATAATTGATTGCATATCCCCTTAAGCCATCCTCTTAGGACCCTTGAGCCATTGTCTTAGCTACCCTTAATTCATCCTCTTGCATCCCCTTAAGTCATTCTCTTAACTCCACTTAAGCCATTCTTTTAGGACCCTTAAACCATATCCTCTTAGGTCCCCTTAATCCACCCTCTTGCATCCGCTTAAGTCGTTCTCTTAAACTCCCCTTAAGCCATCCTCTTAGGACCATTTTAAGCCATATCCTCTTAGGTCCCCTTAATCCATCCTCTTGCATCCCCTTAAGTCATTCTCTTAACACCCCTTAAGCCATCCTCTTAGGACCCCTTTAAGCCATATCCTCTTAGGTCCCTTAAGTCATCCTAGATTGTGTACTCTTAAATCCATTCGTTGAGCGTCCACTTAACTAATTTCCTTATTATATTCAATCATTTTTATTTCAGGTCTCCCACAACTAGATGGCATTTCTAAGATCCAATTTTGTAACTTTTATTAAATTATTCTTTCCTCGCATGAATTAGAGTTAAACAACTCATAAAACATATAGTTACTTTAATTATTTTTGTAGGTTCCAATCAAGTCGATCCACCATGACTGTCACTATAAAAAAAATCCATCATATAAATTATGTAAATATCAATTTGTGGTCTTAAACTAAAACTGGACAAGCTAATTGTATTTATATGCACATATGTTTCATCATGTTATAGATGTATTAAACATCAATATGTTATATGTTTCTTCGATGTATGAACTTCAATGAACTTATAAATCACATTTTATATTGTTCCAATTTTATCTTATACAAATTGTGTCTTTGATCTATATGTGACCTTGGTATGAGGTCAATAAATTTCCAAGTTGTTGATTGCATTAGAGTTGGATTAAACTAAGTGTGTCCAAATCGTTTTTATTTTGCTATAGGTCTTGAGATTCTATCATTTATGGAAGGTTGTTACTCACATAATCAAATACTTGAATTAATCCCCAATATCAAAATAAGACTACTTTGATAAGTTTGCATTAAGTGACATATATATGTCAAGTATAGATTTTTGTTTAGTGATGAATATTTGCTAGAATTGGAAAATAGTTAAAACTAGCCCCTTACTTTATTATGAATATGATAAACTATAAGGAATGTATTAAATTGTCACCTAACCATATGATTTTATTGAACTTTGAAAGTTAATCATTTTAAAACATCTAAACTTCATTCAACAATGGCATCTAAATATATGTAATTTGATTCTAGACAAGAATTTATAATGCATACTTGAAAATATCGATTATGTGTGTGTGTGTGTGTGTGTGAACTTTGAAAGTTAATCATTTTAAAACATCTAAACTTCATTTAACAATGGCATCTAAATATATGTAATTTGATTCTAGACAAGAATTTATAATGCATACCTGAAAATATAGATTGTGTGTGTGTGAGTGCATTTAATCATCATAATAAACATAATGTGTATGTGAATGCATTTAATCAACTATATTAAATTCCACATGCAATGCTAGATATATCTAGAGCTAGTTTGGAATTTCAAACATGTACAAAAATGTATCTAAAAAAAATATATTGAAGTCATCTCTTATAAATAAATACAAGTGATCATAATGTATATAACATGTGAAATGACATGAAATAACATGTGAAATGTACGTCAAGTGGCACATATATAAATAAAATATACATATATACGCACAATGAACCCTAAATATATGTATTTTGTGGAATTTATAATGCATCTAAATATATGTAATTTGATTCTAGACAAGAATTTATAATGCATACTTGAAAATATGTGTGTGTGTGTGTGTGCATTTAATCATCATAATGAACATAACGTGTATGTGAGTGCATTTAATCAACTATATAAATTCCACATGCAATGCTCGATATATCTAGAGCTAGTTTGGAATTTAAAACATGTACAAAAATGTATCTCAAAAAAATATATTAAAGTCATCTCTTATAAATAAATACAAGTGATCATAATGTATATAACATGTGAAATGACATGAAATAACATGTGAAATGTATGACAAGTGGCACATATATAAATAAAATACACATATATACACACGTGTATACATGTACATATATACAGTTACATCAAAATGTTGCTAAGCAAAGAAAAGATCAATTAAAGCACTAGCAGCAACCAATAGCCAACAAACAGCAGAAAAATAGTGAAACAAAAGATCTAAAATAGACCAAACACAAGAGAATTACCTCAGATTTTTTAGAGTATTAGCCACCTCAATCTCCCGATCGTAGTGCAAGTTAAACATATCCATCAATTCTTGTTTTTCTTCTTCAAAAGATTTCCTCCAAAGACCCCTTGTTCTAGTGCACGAGTCTTTAGCCTCCTCTTTGGTACTCTTCTTACCCTTCCCCTTGGAAGTTTGATCCTTCTCATACATCTCTGCAAAATGCATTTCATCCTCTCATAATTGGTTGATTTTGTCAAGGATTACCTCTCTATCACCCACTTTAGCTTCCATGTGGGTAGTCTAATCAGTGAGATCTCCTAAGAGAGAACTCAATGCTCCTAAAGTCGACATCATCACATGGTGTTGAAATGGAGTTGGAATACCAGGAGATGAAGGAGCAATAATTTGTTGATAGAAAGAAAGGTGTAAGCTCATTTTCACCCCTCAAATTTATGTTTTTGATACCCCTCTATGCATTAGCATAATTCAAATACCTCCCTATTTTTCAAAATATCCTATGTACCTATTTTTTATTACTTTTTTGTATCTCTTTATTGTTAACATATCAACCAAAGACACTACCCACACTTACATATGACTCAACCAATTTTTATGCCATCCCATCTTTTAAAGCCTCAACATAAAAGCCTACTATGACAAATATAAACATCTCAACTCTCAAACACTTGCCACACCAACTCTAACAGTGAATCCCCCTATGTAAAGGTTCTCAATACCTAATTTAATAAACTTGAGTAGGAATATGCTAAACCTACACTATCCTGATGTAACCATTGTTTTCTTTGTTAATTACATTAGAGTTGGGATTAAGTAAGTGCCCCTAAGCTTATGAAGCTCTAACATAATACAACAATTGTGTAAAGTAGTATAGATATCTTAAATACATCCATCTAAAAAATGTTAAGTGATATCAATTTAAATCTACATTATTTATTTAAGATTTATTTTATTTTATTTTATCTACCATTGATGAGAACAACACTTATACTAAAATGGGGGGAGAATTAGCATAAGTAAATTTATAATTATTTAAAAATAAACAACCATGAAAATAGCAATCACACAAGATCTACCAACTAAGAGACTCAAGATTTATGTGGAAACCCTTTCGAGAGAAAAACCATGGAGAAAAGATTGCTTGGATCTATAGTCTAAATCCAATCAAGAATAAAATTATCTTTACAAATCTCCGTAGGCACTAACCCATTAGAGATGCCAATCCCCACCATTAAGCACCAACTTAGCAAGAGACACTGGTCTCTTCTATTAGGAAGCACCTACCTCCAAATGAACAAAACTTTCATCTTCTTGAATATTGCTTCTTCAAAGCATGATTGTCATGTTAATCTCCTTCATAAGATTTTCTTGTAAGTTTTTGAGTTAATCTGTTATAAATCTGCTTAAATGTCTACTATAGATTTATCATTAATCTCCTTGAAATTCTACTATAAATCGATCATAAATCTCCTTGAAAGTCTTATATAAATCTGCCATAAATATCCTTAAACAATCTGTTATAATTCTGCTACAACTTTTCTTGAAAATCCGTTATAAATCTGATTATAACCTTCTTCAAATCAGGTCTATAAATCTCATGATAAAGTATATATTTATGCTCTAAAAACTAAAAGGATATTGCATTTATTTCTTACCTCTCACATCTCCAACTTATCTTCTTTTGTAACTCATCAAATACATCTTCGCCCAAGAGAGGTGACTCATCAAAAGGGGTCAGCCACATATGAGGATAAATAAATTTACTTTATTTCCCCAAGAGAGGCAATCATGCTAAGGAGGTCAGCTCATTTAAATGCAAAAAAAGAAAAAAAAAACCATTCCCCCAAAAGGGGTGATCAATAATGCTTGGTCAACTAACCCAAAAAATGGCCCTCAAAAATAAATAAAAATTTAACTTTCATAGGATGTGAGTGTCAAAATCCATGAGAGGCAATCGGCAATGTGCGCACCAAAGACATAGTATTAAACCACCATGGAGGTTGGCCAAGATGGAGATCATGACAAAGATATCGTCTATATAGATTCTTCAATATGATGGCAGCAATCGTGTTCAAATCTCCTTTGACATCAATGAACAATATTTCCAACTATCTCTGCCTTTATCGTTGATGGCAACCTTGCAAAGAAATAATCTTTGAATGCAACAAGAACATAATTCTTCCCCTATCTATAATGCTTTCCCTTACTAAACCTCTCCCCCTTTGACATCAATGGCAAAAAAACTTCAAAGAGTTGAAAGATGATGCATTGAATAGCTCCACCTACACTGGTGCTCCTCTTAAGAAATTAGTGACTGGATGAGGGTGATATCAGTCCCAATTTCTACCTCAAATACTCAAAAGTTTCTTTGGAAGGAGCTTTGTGAAAATATTTACAACCTATTCCTTTGTGGCAATGTACTCCAACTTGACATTCTCTTTTGCTAAATATTCTCTTAAGAAATTATACTTGATAGGAATCTCCTTTGTCCTAGAGTACATAACCGAATTCTTTGAAATATTAATTGCAGCCATGTTGTCACAAAGTATGAGATGGGATGATCATAGTCCACCTTCATGTCCTTCAATATCTACTTCATCCAATGGACTTGTGTGCAACACGATGTTGTTATATATTGTCTCTATTGTAGATAAAAAACAGAAGGTTGTTTCTTTCTTAACCAAAACACTATATTGTTGCTAAGAAAGAATGCTCCTCCACTTGTACTTTTCCTATTGTCAACACTTCCTGTCCAATCTGCATGTGCATATATTGTTAGTGTGAAATCTTTACCTCTTGAATACCAAAGACCAAAATGCATAATTCCCTTTAGATATTTAAATATACTTTTAACTGCTTACACATGAGACTTTTTGGTGTTGCCTAAAATTGTGCCACCATGCCTACAGCTTGCATAATATCTAGTCTTGAAGTTGTCACATACATTAGACTCCCAATCATTAACATGTATAGATTTTGATTTGCTTATGGAGATCCATCATCTTTACTTAATTTGCAGCCTATGGCCATGGACCTACTCATTAGTTTACAATCTTCCATCCTAAACTTCTTCAACATTTCTTTGATATACTTGGTTTGTGAGATAAAGATACCTTTGTCGGATTGATACATTTGTAACCTAAGGAAGAATGATAACTCACCAAGCATGGACATCTCAAACTCATTTTGCATTCCCATAGCAAACTCTTAACACATTTTGTCACTACTACCTCCAAAAATTATATCATCCTCATAAACCACAACAACCAACTGATCACTACCTTCAATTTTAATGTACAGACTGCTCTCAACAATCCCCCTCTTGAAACCTCATTATACATCCTTGTAAGTCTTGAGCACCAAGCTTTGGGGACGTGTTTTAGTCCATAAAGTGTTTTCTTCATCTTGCACACACAATCCTTATCTTCTAATAATAGGAACTCTTCTGGTTGTTCAATATATACTTCTTCCTCTAAATTTGCATTGAGAAAGGCTTACTTGACATCCATCTAATAAACTTTAAAGTTCTTAAAACAAGCAAATGCCAAGAACATTCTAATAGCTTCCAGTCATGCAACAGGAATAAAAGTTTCTTCAAAATCAATACCTTCAACTTGAGCATACCTCTTACATACTAACCTTGTTTTATTTCTCACAACTTGTCCATCTTCATTCAACTTGTTCTTGAAAACCCACTTGGTGCCAATCACATTTTTTCCTTCAGTCTTGAGACAAGTCCCCAAGTCTCATTCTTTTCAATTTGCTTCAACTCTTCTTCCATAACGTCAACCCAATATTTGTCTTTGCTTGCTTTTGCAAAATTCTTGGGCTCTATTTTAGATAGCAAAGAGAAATTTGCATGCTTTGATGCACTTGCTAATATTCTTCTAGTTTGTATCCCAGTATCTCTATCACCAAGAATTAGATTTTATGGATAATATTTTTGAGCAAATATAGATGGCATCTTTGCATCTCTTCGTCCTACTCCTTTGCTAACTTCTTCTTCCTTGCAACTTGAGTCTTCTAGGTGGTCATTTTCTTTATCTTTCTCCTTCTAATGTTTTTCTTCATCCACTCTTACATTGGCACTTTCTAGAATCTTTTGCAACATTTTATTATAACATTTATAGGCCTTGCTTTTTGAAGAATAACCAAGGAAGATGCCTTTGTCAAATCTGGAGTCAAATTTTCCCAAATCCTCATCATCTCTTCTTATGTAGCACTTCCAAAAACTTTTTAAGTATTTCACAATTATTGGTCTTCCCTTTCATAGTTCACAAGGTGTCTTGCTATTATTGATTTTGATTTGCCCTTTGTTTAGAATGTAGACAGATCTGTTAATTGCTTCTCTCCAAAAGTTAAGTAGCATAGATTCATTCAACATTGTTTTAGCCATCTCTTGCAATGTTCAATTTTTTCTTTGTACAACTCCATTTTGTTGTGGAATCCTTGTAACTAAAAAATGTCTTTATTCCATGATGCTTAGAAAAGTCTTGAAATTCATTTGAGATAAACTCACCTCCTCAGTCAAATCTCAAGGATCTAATCTTTAACCAAATTTCATTTTCAACCAATACTTTGAAAGCTTTGAACTTCTTGAATGCTTCAGATTTTTCTTTTAGGAAAGTAACCCATGCCATCCTTGCATAATCATAAATAAGGATCATAAAATAACTCTTACCTTGTAAACTTTGTGTCCTTGTTGGCCCACAAAGGTATTTATGAACAAGCTCCAAAGGCTTTGTTGTTGAGAACCCCTTTGGCTTGAATCTAGCTCTTGTTTGTTTCCCATGCTCACATTGCTTGCAAGGAGTGTTTGAAGGTTTAGATTTCTTCAACATATCTCTTACACCTTGCTTGGTGTTGATCTTCACAAGATTAGCAAAGTTTATATGGCCCATCCTTCTATGTTCATAACCAACTCCCATTTGTTTGACCCATGTAGCATTTTTCTCCCTTGATCTCACTAAGGATGTATAGGTTGCTTCTTGTTCTATTTACATCAACATTTTTTTCTTGTACTTATCTCACAACCTTGAGCATGAAAAGTAAGAGTGTGTCCTTGATCACAAATTTGACTCACTAAGAAGATTATACTTCAAACCTTCAACATATAAGATGTTTTCTATCATTTTTCTTGTTGTCAAGACTAAGACTTCTTTTTCCTATTATCCTTGTAACATTGTCTCCAAATTTTACCGTACCTCCATTCACTTCCTTCAAAGAGAGAAACTTGCTCTTGTCTGTTACTCTTGTCCATTGGCATATGGCTTGAACATCCATTATCAATGTATCATTGATTTCCTTCACTTTGGGCATGAAAGGTTGTTTGAACAAGAACAGATTTTTCTTTCTTTTGTCGATCATACTTCTATTTCCAAACTTTCGTAGATTCCTCACTTTGCTTGCCACGTGTATCCTCCTCTTTTTGTCTAGGAGGTTCCACAAAATCACTTTTTAAAAAGTGTGTTGTATGACGTTAGTTGTTGCACTTATAACACATAATGTTAAAAACCATTAAGGGAGCAAAAGAATTTTAATTTCTCTTTAAGAACCCAAAATCATTTCTTACGCTAATCTACAATTCATTGCTTTATGACCAAATTGATTGTAGAAAAACAAATAACCAAAGAAGTAGTTTTGTAACCTAGGCATGTGAGACTACCTTGGAGGGAATGATCTTTTACATTTGTCACTGTCCTTGCAAGGGATGATGGTCTTTTGTTGGAACACTTGCTTCCTTCTTGGTGCTATAACTATTGATAGAGCTCTTATTTCTCCAAGACCAATCTTGATTAATGGTGACCTTTGGGCATTGATAATGTCCTCCAATATTTTGGTGCTCTTTCAAACTTCATGCTTTTGTTTAACTAGGCAGTTTCATTTTCTAGTTCCTTTCTCAAAGAAACAATTTCAAATTCAAGCCTTTTGCAATCTTCTACTTTTGTCTTTACCTAGAATCTCACTTCCTCTTCTATCATTTTTGCCTCTTCAAGTTGGAATCTTTAGGCTAATAATAGTCTTTTTTTTTGCTTCAAGGTTTGTGACACTTTTCCTCTTGAATCGTGATCCTCTTCATATTTCTATAGTTGCAACTTTTTTTAAATTCTTTTTCTTAAGCTTCTTGATTTCACTCAAGGCACAAATGAGTTCTTCAAGATTACACTAGCTTTGTTGTAAACACTTTTCACACCAAAAAGCAATAGGAGCAATGCTACAAAAGAAATTTCATTTTTGTTGTGAATGTTTTACAATTTCCTCATTTATCCACTTTAACTAATTCAATTTTCAGATCAAAAATTTGCCACATTGTTGCAAATGAAATTCAAATAATTGAAATACTTGTGTCTTTGCTACTAGTTAACTTGCAACACTTAAATACATTTGGAACAATGTTACAAGTGATCTTTCTTTATTGTTGCAAGCAACTTGCAGCTTGACCCGACTTTAATCCACTTTCCAGATCAACAATGCGTGAACTTACTCATTAAATTTGTAATAACAAATGTTAGCAATAAAAAATAAGATCATGCTTCATTCCGAATTGGCACTATAGAAGGTATACAATCCTTTCCTTTAGCCCTATTGGATTGTGCCCCACCCCATGACGGTATTTAGCCCCTTGTATAGGGAAGGTGGGACAGGAAGATAGGGCCCTATCATAGAAAGGTAGGCAAGGGCTTAGAAATCAAAAAACAAAAGTAACATGTCTAATCAATACCAAGAATATAAATTGCTCTGCACATGGGTACATTATACAACGGTATGCCTATCAGCTATTTGGCAATAAATACCGAGCTTGAGTCTTGTTGTCAACGTTGTCACTTTAAGTGTGTTTCAAGTAGGTTCTTGGTGGATGAAGTTCTTCAAATTACAAAGTACCCAGATGCAACATTTCAAAAAAAACAAATATAAATTATCTTTACTTGCATCATCAATTCAATGATTTAGAAAATTAGAAAAAAGAAATTTGGACCACTTCTAATCAATTTCAAGAAAAAAACGAAAGAGCTTTGCTTTGCATCTCATCAATTCAATGATTGAAGATACTCTCGCAGCCAATTTTCCAATGCAACATGGTTCTCTTCGAACCTCCATATAATAAAAAATGTAATATTACTGTAGAGCTAACCTTCAATTAAAATAACCAAGTGCTGGGTCAATAGAGGTCACTCAAAATGTAGCCAACATCATATCAGGGGCTCTACTCTGATCTTGCCACTTCAAATTCTCATCAAGACAAGAAAAACAAATTTATTTATAATTGTTTTTAATTTTTAATTTTTAAAATCTTAAATAGATAAAACATGCTTATACAAACCCACCAGTAACACAAAGTTATAAGACAAAGGTTTCAGCAATGTTCTCTAGCAACTACAAAAAAGGAGGTTTTCAACCTTGCTTTTAAGATAATGTTTTGCAACATTTGAGGATATCCAGTACTTGCCAATACTCATAAATGTGAATTTTTTGCTTACTCGGTAAATTTCCTTTAGGAAAACCCTATGAGTGGCGGCCAATACTAAGGAATCAGAACATGACTCGAACCTGTGCATGATTGGTATACTCCTAGGCAATCGTAAGGGTTGGGAACAATTAAAAATGCACTTCACAAGAGATTTTAAAAGAATGCCTAATATTGCAAAGCATTTAATCATTAGTTTAAAAACTTTAATTTTATTTTTCCTTTATTGGGCTATATCCTGTAAGCTTCGTTTAGAAACTTCAATATTATTTGTTTTCATTGGTCTACATCCTATTAGCTTCGTTCAATCCATCTTGACACTTATTGCTCCTACGGAAACCCACAAAATACATACATTTAAAGAAACAACCGCTGTCGAGCCTTATTCATTATTTTTCATACGGCCACATGTAACAATGAGATAGTTCGGCTGACCAGAACTGCTGTTGCATTAAAACTTATTACATCGTGTACTTCATAAATTTCCTCCAACAATGCACAAATAATTCTTAGTGATTTAGATATCTCTAAGAATATGTACAGGTCTATAAATGCAAAAAAATTGACAGGATCTTGTTATATTATTAATTATGGTGATAACATGATTATAATTCTAGCCAGCTACTCACATCCTTATCGGCAAGCTGTCATACCTGCGAGAAAAATGATAAGCCTCAGGTTTCTTCGATTAATTGTATATTGTGCATGCTCAACAGAAAAATACCAAGTCCCACCTCGTACTAAGTGATATTTTTTACAAATTTATTTACCAAAAATGAATACAGCATGTTTAGAATACTTGAGTACACATGACTTGGTAATATCAGAATAAACATTCATGTTGTTACCATTTCTATAAAATACTTCACCAAATAACAACTTCCATACAGTCCAACAGCCGGTGGAGGGTTGGGTTGAGGTGTCCAGCATATTGACCTAGTTATTTAATCCATATCGGACAGATACATAATTAGAAAAGCACAAAACATTTCTAGGTATAGGCTATGAATGTAATTTGTATAACCAAAGCAGGTTTTCAATTGCATTGATTCTTTAAGTCTTTAATTGCCGTATGAGGAGTTAACCAATTATATCCTCTGATTTTTCTTACTGGCACCAAAAATCTGTGTCTGATGTTAAATCAATTTTTTATTCGTTGAATATTTTGAACTCTTATCCTACCCTTCAAGTAAATCGAGGGGACGTTCTGAGTCTTCTGACATGCACAGATTATACTGTTAAATATTTAACAACCGTATTAACAGCTGGCAGTTTGGTGGACATGTTTCACTGGACAATTCTCTCGCTTATTATGTGCACGCTAAAGGTGCTGTTGAACGGCCTATAGGCACATTTATTTATAGCCCTATCAGCCAAGCACTACACAGAATGGCTTTGCCAACAAAAATACATATATGTGAAGTGGAAATGAGGATGCACATAATGGAGATGACTTTTTTCATCGCGTACAAAAGTAAAGTTAAAAGATGTTTCCTTGCAGAGAAATCTCAAAACTCCTTTCAAACTGTTTATTTCTATGAAATCAACCATCATGTAATTAATGGGGGTTATTTATGGTCTTGTAGGGTTTGTCTGGATTTTTGCAATTATATTATTGCATGCCAAAATACTTGTAATATTTGGGTTGATATCAAAAGGTACATGGAAAGGAAACCTCTAGGCATGATGATGTTCATGAGGTGAGTGGGATTTGCTGAATTGTAATAGTTATTTATTATTTAATCCACCATATGATCAATATTCATAATTCATCCCTCTGCATAATATAGCAGTATTTCATTTTTCGAAGAGTATGCATGTTACTTTTGATTTGTTGGTTTGATATAAGTTAAACCACTCAATTGTGGGGTGCTTTCATGTATGCTTCTCGTGAATATATTTCAAAATATGCATAGATATACTTAGATATTGATATACCATCGATGGAAATAACAAATATGCATAGATATTGAATTCATCTGGTTCATCAAATTTAATTTTATGCAAGATGACGACTCGGATAACAGAGCTTTCAGTTGTCTGTTCTTTTTGTATTTTTCTGGATAAGCAGAATTGAAATTTACATTTATCTAGAAAAACTCACCCTAAAAGAGGCTTGTCAAATTCAAGGCTCAAACTCATTATGTAAGGCTCCGATTGGTAAATTATAATGAAAACAGGGTTCCACGGGGATGGGTTTCCAGGGGTTTAGGTGATGTGCCAAATGTCTTGGATGCTTGGTATTGTTGATGTTATTTTGCTGATGTTGCCCAGCCAAGGTGCTCACTTTTAATTCTTAATTCATGCATATATTCTGGTTTTGAAGATGATATATACTGGGGTTTCATTTATGTCGTTATAGATGAAGCCATTTCAAATCAGATGCTCGAGATGTGAGCCCACTGTGTGTATATATATAGAATAACCATTCTGTAGTGAGCTTAGATAACATATTTCTCAATTGTGTCATGTAAGGTTGTCTCGTGGCAACATCTCTGCTGTGCTCCTGGGAATACTAGAGTTACCTTGTGATACAGTTTGTATGATATTACTATAGCAAAGCAGGATTAGCAGTTTGTAGATAATAACATTCCTTGTGTATCTTCTTTGATAAGTTGTCAATTTTCAATATTTTTTTGATGTTAATGTTTTGGTTTTTCAACTTTATCAGTGGCTTGATGGTTAGTAAATGATGATATCTGCCTTGATCAGGTATCATTTTTCTACGGGCACAATGTTCCTCTGTCCCATGACATATCTATGTGCTACTAATTTTCCTGCAGAGGATGTGATGAACTCAGATTCCCCTTCTCGATATAATGCTTGATGCCAATAGAGTTTCTAATACTTGAGATTCTATGGACCAAGGGTGTTCTTTTTTCTTGCACTATTATATGCCGTGTTTAGATTTTAGTTAGTAGAGTTTGAGGCTTTGAGGCTGTTGGGTTCCAAAATTGCTGCTCGCACTCCTAGAGGAATCAATCCACTTCAAACCAGAGAAATGTCATTTTGAAGAGGGATTGATCAACTCATCAACAGAATATGAGTGATTTAAAGCCAATTGTTGAGAGTGGATAATATATCCTTCACTTTGAGCTCAGTTGGGACCCAAGAGGGTGTTCCTAGAGGTATTATTAACAGGATTGAGCACAACTAAGATTAGACAAATTGAAAATAAAGTAGTAGTATCCAATGTGCACCTGATCCCAAAAGTTGTCACTAGACCAAGGACTAACCTACTACCATAGTTGCCAGGAGACTGGTACTGGTACTAGTACGGGAGACTGGTACCGGTACAAGTACAATTTTTTTTTAAAATAGGAGGAGATGGGGGTAGTCAGAGATGCCATCTTTTTTAAATATAAATAATAAAAACTAATAAATTAATAATTTATAGAAAATATCATGACATTGAACTTTCAAAACAAGAGCACTAGTAAAGTTTAACAATGAACATTAACTTTAAGAGCAGTATACTTTACAGAAAACCACGGCGGTGACGGAATGAGCAAGTGCGACCTTTATTCTTTAAAGTTTTAATGTTTTTAGGTTTTTTTTCACGAGAGACACCATCTTCACCACGGGAGACTTCGAGAGACTCGGGGAGACTTTTACGCACATTTCCTGTGAAGGGAGGCATCCCCGGGTATGGACACACGTACCAATCTTCGAGATGCGTCTTTGGGGGCAGGAGATGCGTCTCCCAGCAACTATGCCTACTACGCATATAACCTCTATTAAGTTGATGAATAAGAACTGTTATGGCTTACTATTGATGTTTCCCTAGAGAATTCACTTAATCATAAAATGCATACAAACTAACAATTCTACTCTTGAAATATTGGGTTAAGATGTTTTCATTTTGAGAATATGGTGGGTCACAACTTCCCAAGATTGGTGCCTTATTTATGGGTTATCAAGTCAAAATCCGCCGAGTAAAATAACATATTGAAATAGGAAAGGAGATATGATATGAACAACTCAACATACTTAATAATCCTTCTCCAAAACTCCAAAAATCCATTTGCAAGAAGGAGGTGACCATTACAAACAATGTATCTGATGAATTAAGGTGCTGGGAAACTTATCAAAGTCCCATTACAATCATACTAGCAGATTTCACAAAAGAAAACCCTATGTTAGAATGCTGTCACAATTCGGCACTTACAAGTTTCTTTGAAAGTCTACAAATGACCAAAGGGACATTTATTTACAAATGGCTGCAACAAACGAGCTACCTCTCTAAGATTCACAAAGTATGCTACTTAACAGATGATTGGACTTGCAAGAGTTGAAACCTGGCTACCGTTCGGCAATAGTCTGCGACGGTTCGGCACGAACCCGCGACGTGGTACGGGCAAAAATTTTTAGGGTTTTGGGTACCGCGATGGGTATCGCAGGTATATATATATCATAGCTCCTCGACTTCCCAAGCGAAGTCCCCGGACATCTAGTCCCGCTACCGAGCGTACCGACCGCTGTCCTCCGGTGCTGACGCGGGCGCCAAGGCCTGTGTCCGGACGCTTCAAACGCCACGGACGCTGGCGAAACCCGACCGTGGGACGCGTCAAGGCAGCAACGGGGTTAAAGGCCAAAAACAAATTAAAACATAACATTTTTTAATCTGTTTTTATTTATATCTTTCTATTTCGGCCCTAAAAGGGCCCCTATTTCATTCATTTGGCAAAAATAGGAGAAGAGAGAGAGTTGTGAAGAAAATAGGAGGAGAAGAGAGAGGGCAACCGCCAGTTGTTGAAGACAAACTGTGGCATATATCATTTGGGGAGCTTCATACCAGCAAGAAGGTGCATTGAGAGCTCATTACCAGTGATTGGGAGGAGTTTGTATTGCATTCCAAGCTAAATCTAAGAGATAAGTTCAATTTTAATTGATTTTTTTGTGTTTTTTTAACAAATAATTCATTGTAATTTGTAAAATCACTATTCTTTTGACTTTGCATATTTTTTTTACAAACCCTACTTGCAACTTTAATAATTTTAGAAACCCTATTTTGTGCAGCCACATTCATTTGCAAATCATACCATATTATTATTTTCACAATGTCTCATACCCCAGTCAGAAAAGACCCTGCTTGGAAACATGCTGAAATCTTTCCCAGAATGAAAAAAGGAGACGCCAAATGTTTCTATTGCAAAACAATATATCATGGAGGCATAAATCGATTAAAATATCATCTTGCACGCATACCCGCCCATGATGCAGTGGGTTGCCCTATAGCACCTCCTGAGGTTGTTCGTGAAGTACAGGTGCAATTAGAAACTTTTGAAATGCAAAAAGAAATGAAAAAGAAACAGAAGCAAGAGTTGTTGAGTGTTGGAGTTGGAGTTGGACAGTGGACTGGTGTCAGTTGAGGATAAGTCGCATGCCTCCATACCGTCCTAGTTAGTGTCAGGGTAGTGCTTCTGTTTCTGCATCAACAATGCCTATGCGTACTCCTAGTGCTGGTGGCGCTGCTACTGCTAGTGGTAGTGGTAGTATTAGCATTGGCCCTAGAGTTCGTAAATCTAGGGTGGACTCATATTTTGTACCACGCACTACCCCTGGTTCCCAACCGTCGCTTGAGAGCATGGGTTGGAACAAGGACGCACATGATGCAGCCAAAAAGGCAATTGCAAACTTTTGGTACTACTACACCATTCCCTTCCATGTAGCCAGGTAATTCTTTTTCATTTAATTGTTTTAAAATTTATATTTAAATTTTAGAATCTAGATGTATCTCATTATCTCATTATCGAATTCAAATTTTACAATACTTATGTAACTTATCAATTTATTTATGACATGTTATAGGTCACCTTTCTGGCAAAACATGGTTGATGCGATAACCATATGTGGGGCGGGGTTCAAAGCCCCTAGCAAAGATGAATTAAAGGGCCCACTTTTGACTCAAAAGGTGGCAGATGTGAAAGCACAATTAGAGGAGCAACGCAAGCAGTGGAGCATGATTGGTTGCACCATCATGACTGATGGTTGGACTGATAGGAGAAATAGGACGCTGCTTAATTTCCTAGTTTCCTCCAGAGGTAATTGTACTTCCTTCAATGCATTGGAATTTGAATTTTATTTAGTGATTAATAATTTAATATGGCTGATTTATGTTTTTTTATTTATTGAATAATTGGTTTTGCTTATTTTTTCAGGTGACACCGTCTTCATGAAGTCCATTGATGCTTCTGCCCAAATCAAAAATGCCACATACCTGTGTGAGGCTATAGAGGAGGTGATAGCTGATGTGGGGGAAGAAAATGTAGTGCAAGTGGTGACAGACAATGCAGCAAATTATGTTGCTGTTGGTAGATTATTGATGGAGAGGCACCCTACTATATTTTGGACTCCATGTGCCGCCCATTGCATTGACCTCATGTTGGAGGATCTTGGGAAGCTCCCATGGATCAAAACATGAGTGGAAGCAGCAAAAAACGTTTGCAAATTTGTATACAACCACACATGGGTGCTTAACCTTATGAGGCAATACACGGGGTTGCGGGAGTTGTCTCGTCCTGGCATCACCAGGTTTGCAACAAATTTTATCACGATGCAATCCTTGATTCGGTCAAGGCAGCTTGAGGCGATGTTTACTAGTGAGGGAGTGGCTCTCCTCTATCCCTTTCTACAAGCACCATGGTGGATTGTCAGAAGGATTGCATTTTTTGATGAGCAAGGGTTTTGGACACCAATGGACGAGATTGTGAAGGTAAAATTTAATTCTTTATTATGTTCTAATTTTTAATCATATTTTACTTTTATTTGTTTATTTTTATTCACACTTATTTGTGCAACATGTTTGCACTTTGCAGTTTATTGAGCCCTTGCTAGTTCTCCTACAAGTTGCAGATGGGGAGAAGCCCGCAATGGGCTACATATATGAGGGCATGGATAGGGCCAAAGAGGCCATTAGATCAGTCTATGGTGGAGTTGAGGAGAAGTATCGCCCCATTTGGGATATCATTGATAGGAGATGGCAAAACCAACTTCATAGGCCCATCCATGCAGCCGCATGTTTCCTGAATCCGGCCTTCCAATTCCACCGCGATCTCCGTACAGATAGAGAAATTCTTAGTGGGCTCTACACGACATTGGAGCGGATGTTGCCTGCTGTTACTACATAGGTGGTGCAGGAGATAGATGCTTTCACTAAGGCACAAGGAGCCTTCTTTGCACGTCAAATGTGCAAAGATAATAGGACAACATTACTACCAGGTAAAAATATATTTAAGAGCATAATTTTCATCTCTTTATATTATAATTTATTATTAAATGTTGAACTTGAACTTGAAACTTGAAATGAGATTGATTTTGTTTCTTTTTCTCATCTCAGATAGCTGGTGGAATATGTTTGGTTCTGATACACCGAACCTGCAAAATATTGCCATTCATATATTGAGCCAGCCATGCAGTTCATCTGGTTGTGAGCGCAATTGGAGTATGATTGAGCACATACACTCCAAGAAGCGCAATAGATTGACAGTGGAGAGGATGAACGACTTGGTATATGTTCATTACAATCTTCGGCTCAGATACAGGAAGCTTTTTGACCATGACAAAACCCCGATCAATCTAGACGAGGTTGATCCACAGTCTGAGTGGACCACTGAGGCTACAAATGCAGTCTTTAGTGACGAGGACCTTGATTGGGTGGACCAGGCAGAGAGAGAGGCCGAGGTTGTAGCCATGGCTGAGGAGGAGGCTAGAGCACGAGGAGGCATAGATGTTGTTGGTGAGCGTGGCATGGAGAGTCAGACACAGGCAAAGACTATGGCTGCAGCTGCAACATCATCCAGGCCCTTTAGACGCCTTTGTAGGAAGGATGCTGGCTCCACTATGCCATAGGGCATAGAGTCATAGAACATTTTGATTTGATGTCATATTTCATATTTCATATTTGTATGGAACATTTGATGTCATGGATTTCATATTCCATGAGTTTTGTATACATTTGACTAATTTTATATATCTAAATATGTTATTTCCTTCAGCAACGCAACTATAATTTGTGTACTTTATACTTATGTAATCATTGTATACTTGTGCATGTAATCAAATTTGCTTTTATTTGTGTTGTATTCAATAAAGGGTTGAAACAAGTTTTAAACTCTAAAAATCTCTTAAATTTCTAGGGTTTTTCAACTTTCATTTTGTCATACCGCTACACCACAAATCAAGTCGCCATATTCCGCTACGAAGTCACCCTCGCCGAAGTCCGAGCCGGCCCATCGCCTCACATTATGATATATATATATATATATATATATATATATATATATATATATATATATATATATATATATATATTAATACTTAATATATTATAAATCTATATATATGGCTATATACAAAAAAAGAGAAATATAGAGAATTTGTAAAACTAAATCATTTCATAGTATGATACTTGATCATTGATCAATGCCAAATGCCAAAAGATAAATATTAAATGCTGTAATTGATAGTTGAAAAAATATTCAAATAAAATTATCAATTACAAAATGTGGTTCATGAAACATTGTTACGATTCAACGTTCATTGTTCATGTGCTCATCAATCATCATCAAAAGGATTGTCAAAATCATCATGACTTGGATTTTGAGGGAGCCTCAACTTCAAAATCATCATCATTTGAACCCAAAGCGATCCAACACCATGTGATATGTCATCAATATCACCCATATCATCCATAGTGGGTCATGCAGATCCTGGCTGTATCCAAGTCGTGTTAGGACTCGGGTGTTACATCCCAAAGCCTCGCTGCCCCCCCCACCCTATTGAGGATCCTTACGTGACGTAAGACGCAAATTGGAATGAATATTACCCAAGTCTTCAGCTCTTTTTGCAGCCAACCGGTTACGCTTCAATGAGTGGATAAAGGAGTATGTACTCCAATTCCGTTCAGCAGCAGAAGAGCTTGCAACCTGGAGAGAAAACCAACAAAATTAAAAATAAAATAAAAAAATGCAAGATAAATTCAAGAATGTTAAGTGTTAAATTTTACAATACAAGTGGCAAAAAAAAAAAAACTTACTTGTGAGAGGATCTTGATTGCAAGAGGTTGGAGATACATATAATCTTGACCATGGAGGTACCACCATGTAAGACCATCCATTTTGTATTGGTCTCTAGCAACAGAAGCATTATGATTTTTTGATTTTCCTATGACAAACATTCCAAATTCTCTCATGACACTTGCATGCACTTCTGGATCACTGAACATTCTACTAAATGTCATCTTATACCCATTAGCAACTTCAGAATCTCTATATGGCGGTATTCTCCCTGGGATAGAAAGTACTTCAGTGGTATAGTACCTCGAAGATAGGGCATATGCAAGGAGGTGCAATGGAGTTGTCATCTTGTTCCAACGTTGAAGAACAATTGCTTCCACCCTTTTGTACAAGGTGTCTTCAGGATCATTCTCTTTTTTTTGTATTTGTATTTTTATTTTTTCCAACATTGTGTCCATGCTATCATAGACATCCCCCAAGCATGGTTCATCTGTATCAGCAAACCGAAGCATAGACATGATAGGTTCGGTGAATTCCAATACATAATTCACACGATCCCACCAATCGTCATTCAAGATTAATGCCTTGACTTTTTGGGCCCTCTCTGAATTTGATTGCTTCCATATACCCCATTGGTTGCTAATAACCATTTGACTAAATGCATCTTTCATCTTCACAAGTCGTCTCAGAACAATTGTGTGAGATGCAAACCGGGTCTCGGCAACCTAAGAACATGTTAATAGTAAGTTAATAACACATTTAAAATATGTAAATAATGCAAAAAATTATTTTATTCAATTATGTAAAACATGACATAAATGACAAATGAAACTAAATAAATTAAATTTTAAAATTTACCTTCAACAATTCCAATGTTGAAAAAGTTCTGAAAATTGCTTGTGACATATGGTGGTTTGTCACAAACATTTGGATCTCCTCAGACTCCTGGTATATTTCTTTCACCCACTCTATTTGGGTGCCAATTGCTTGCATCACCAAATTGAGGGAGTGTACAGTGCACGGTGTCCAAAAGATGTGCTCATATCTGGCCTCTACCAAAGCACCTGCAGCCCTGCAAACTTTTGCATTGTCCGTAATTACTTGGACAACATTTTCACTACCCACCATCTCTATGGAGTCAATGAGAATCCTGGAAATGAACACTGCATCTTTCACTTCCCCTTCACAGTCAACCGCCCTCAAAAACATTGCCCCTTTGGGGGACACTGCAATAACATTAATCAATGGACGGTTTTTGCAATCTTTCCATCCATCGGAAACAATAGATACACCTGTTTCAACCCAAGAATCTCTAATTGGTTTTAGTTGGGCCTCTACATATTTCTTCTCTTTTTGCAATAAGGTGGTACACACCTTTTCATACCCAGGACTTGTGAAATCAAGAGGTGCACTATTTATTGCTGACACCATGTCCTTCCAATAAGGTGATCTCACCAAGTTGAATGGAAGACCATTGGCATAGAGGCAACGTGCAATTTTTTCTTCAGCAATATCTCTTGCCTCCATTTTAAATGCCTTCTCTAATGGACCTCTCTTGCGGGTGGTGGTTTCTGGTTCTTCATCTTCTTCTTCCATAGAGGGTATAGACAAGAAGGGATGTCTAGAGGGCCTAACTATCTGATGAGTGGGTAATGTTGTTTTTTTCTTTCTGGAACTATAACTAGTTTGTTTTCCTCTTGCAATGGAATTGTCAGCATCTTCTTGTTCTTTTATAAATGCTGCTATTTGTACAGCAGAAAACCCCTTCTTATCTGGGCCCACACACATATTAATCCCTTTACCACCAGGGCCCATAAAATGAAGTTTCACTCGGTAGTAGGCGCTATTATATTGTACATTGCAAAAATTACACTTCCAAACAAACCCCCCACCTCCAGGAATTTGTGAAATTCGTGTGGTATGTCTCCATAAAGGAGATCCTTTATCAATTTTAAACTTTTGGCTTCCATCCCCACCCACTGAACGTTGACTACTTGCCATTGTTGCAATCTATAAAAAAAATGAAAAAAATATATATATATTCGAAAAACTTCTTCACAAACTTGAAAAAATTCATCAAAAACTAAGAAACTTAAAAAAAATCATCAAAAGATTGAAGAATAGGGTTTAAATGCATACCTTGAACACTTAAATCTCCTTTGTAGAAGCTATTTGCCACTCCACAATCGATCTCCTTCAAATGCAATCACCTCCCTTCAAAATGCTAAGATGGATAGAAAATATGGAGAGAGCAAAATGAGAGGTAAAAATGAAATGTTTTAGTGTTGAAAGGCCTCATATTGGGTCGTTTTAGGGTTAAGAGGCAAAATAGAAATTAAAAAATTGTTTTTTTTTCACTTTTGGGCCCACTTTTTAAGTGCTTTGCCGGTTCTCAATGGCACTACTCGGCATGGCTGGTACCTCCCCGTCCGCTGCGACTTTGCGGTAGAGCCATGCTGGCACGCGACTCCGCTGGGCGCATTCACAGATTCACGCTAACCCTGCCTGGTTCGCACTCCAAACCGGGTTCGAGGCTTGTGGGTGAAACCGTAACTTAGAAGCGCGTGCCCAGCGAAAGTACCACAGGCGAACCCGTACCGGGTTCGCACCCAAACCGGGTTCGAGGCTTGTGGGTATGAATCCGGTAACTTAGGAACCAACATGTTGGTATCACCTATCTTTAATAAAGCATTTCTCAGAAATGGCAAATAGGAATTTTGCAACAGGCATCCTCATTTGATATATCAGTTCTTTCTCTATTCAGCTATGTTTCAGGTTCTTCCCTAGATGGTCCTATAGCTGCACTGTACTATTCTGGTACTGGTACTGCTTTGGCTACCTCATGGGTTCTTCTAATACTTTGGGTCCCTGACTGTCATAAAAATAATAATTAAAAACAGTGCAGGTCCAGGTAGGACTTTTATAGTATGAACAAAAAGAAAGATGAAAAATTCAAAATCCTAAACTTTTTTATTCATAATAGTTCTAAGGTACCGTCTGCTTGATCTCCTGGAGGCTTTTGTCCATTTGATTTAACAGATGCTGATAAAGAAAGTCCCTTCTGCTATCAATTGTCCAGGCCTATAAGGACAACATAGTTTCCCAAAGTCCTGCATTAACTGCACTAGGATACAAACAGGTCATGACAAATGCTATGTATTTTCATATCTTGCCCATTTTTGTCATTAGAGTTTACCAAACTTACTTTATTTCTATCCATCTTCAATTATTTTTCTAGTTTTGAGCTGGTGAAATTCAGGGTTTAAATGCTAGCTCACATTTATTAAGAAGTGCATAGTTCAAAGCTTGGCTGAAGGAGGTTATATGTACTGGCCGCTGCAGGCAGCCAATCCTGATGACCTAGAGATTAGACCTCATTGCAAGAGGACTCGCCTCAGCTCTGCAGATATTAAATTCAATAGCTTCCCCTAGGCATATCTAGCAAGGTGGGTTGGTCTGGCCAATTAAGCATTGGGCTTGATTTCTTATTTGACAAAATTTGATGTTATGTGCCCCTGACTATTTAAAAAATGTGGTCACATCTACAAATCACAAATTAGATTATGCCTTAAAAAGGGTTTCCACTGGTTTTTCCACAACATTTATAAATTGTACCCATAATAATATGCCAAGCGTTTCAATAAGGTTCCACCACAAGACATTCAGGTCTTGAGGCCGGCCAGACAATCTAACATCTTGAATGTGTTGAAAATTATCTCATGTTGAGCCTCCAGCTTTGTATAATAAAGGTTTGTTAGAATGCCTTCAGCTCATATGCTGTCTGGGATTTGTTAATGACAATCTTGGTTCCCACCTTGAATTGGGTATGCAAAAATCCTGCAGAATTGTTTAACCATTAACCTCATATAATTAAGTCCACCATATGTCATCTTCACAATAAAGGTACTCCCATGTGCTGTGATTTTATGCCTTGTGTCCTGTGATTTCAATCACACATGGCTCAAATAATTCTCACACTAGCAATTATGTATTCAGTTGACTTGTGTTGGCTAATCTAGGAGTATATTGACATGCCTATCAGAGACAAATTTTTAAAATTTCCCTGTAAGATTGCTGTAAGTAGCTTTGTTACTGCTGCAAGTTGATTTATTAATTCAAATTGTTTATACTTTATAGTATTATACCAATCCTTTCCAGTTACAATCCTTAAACATGCAGATATTCTGGCAACGATTCTGATTTTTTTTCAACATTAGATTTCTGACTGGATACATCTTTTGAATGCTGTCATCTTAATTTATTAAAATTTCAATTTCATTTTTGGAAGAATGCTATCGTGTTTTCTTTACTTTGGATAAACTTGTTTTTCGATACAACAGTAATTTCTGGTTTACAATTGGTTGCAATCTTCAAATGGCATAGAAATATTTGTTCAAAATGTTAGTCCAATGGTACTGATGCCTGGAAGTGTGTGGTCTCTGCTACAGATTAAGCAAATCTCATGTCCTGGTTATTGGAGTCACAGGTGTGGTTGCAGAGGTATGCTAACATATAGTTCAGGCAGGATTTAAATTGTGAGAGCAGTCACAAACTATTATTTCATTAATATGGAATTTCACAGTATTTGAATTTCAAGTTCTGTAGTTATAGTTCCCATACATTGTTTCACTTTGTTCTTGTTTTTAGTATTTTACATGTGAATGAAATTGATAATTGTTTCTATGCACAAAGCAATGAATGTTCAGTTTATATTATGCTCAGTAAATGAGAAGAATTGAAACCATATCTTTGTGAGATTATATCT